>CAHIKZ030000302.1:4732500-4965000 GCA_903632075.3 Acanthosepion pharaonis
AGAGATGAAGGAGATAGCTAGAATGACTATGGTTGAATATTATTACTTTGGTTAATGAGGAATTGAAAAAGTTCTGAGCTTCAACACCAAAAAGGCTTTTAACTCATTGACTGCCATGTTACCATATATTGTTGACATGGCATTTTAGTTTATGTTGTGTCTCCAGATACTGGTGCTGGTTATATTTTCATTTTAAGTCACTTTGCTAAATGTTGGAAACACTCTGTGCATATAAAGCAATGTTTGTGGCTTCCTCTGAGATTTTTGGTAAAATGTATTTGGCACTTGGCATTCGAGTAAAATTTAAAAGAAGCTTTGTAAATGAATTGTAAGTGTAGAAGGGAAAAACTGCTTACTTCCTGAAACAAAATGCTCTTGTACATGTTTAGCATACAAGATACTCCAAAGAAAACATGGTTGATCCAAAAGCTACAATTTAAGAAAAAAACTGATCTTGTAGCTTTGAGAATTTGTGAGATGAATTTCTGGCTTGTGCAAATTTCCAAACCTCAGCCACTTGATAAAATGAGGATGAATGAGTGAACAGCAGACAAGTTGGGTGGTCGTGCTTTGTGTAGGGAACTTCGCAGTAGTCTCACCAATTGTGATTGAAAAAAGACAGGGTACAACTGGTACCCCAAACTGACGTACATTTCTGCAACAGTCATGTGCCATATGAAATACAAACTTAGGCGATCATGTATCTTTTGATACATAACTGATTAGGTAGTTTTTTTTTCCCACAGGTTGCTATTTCTTTCTGTGGTAGACCAGTTGCCATCCAAGGCTATAGAACTTGGTCTGTCCTGCTACTTACCCATAGCTGGTGGGGAGAAGAAGAGGATTCATATCTTTCCCAAGAGTATTATGTAAGTGAATGTAATGGATTCAACTAGAATTTGAACTCTGCTCTCCAATTCCTCAATCCAAGCTGCTATCCATTACTCCACTCCTTTGCAACAGTAGGTATTAAAAAGAAAAAAAAAGCTTTAGAAAAAAATTTATTGATTCATGTACAGTATTGTAATATTGTAATGTTTGCAGAATGAATTTTGTCTTCAATATATGATGTGATCATAATTATAAAATAAATATAAATCACATTTATAGCACGTAATAATGTTTCTTTGTCATGAAGCATCTAATTGTTAGAAAATAATGTATATTATATAAATTGGGAAAATTGGAAAAAACAATATTACGCAGGTTCAAATCCTAATGGAGGGTGCATATATTTTTCTTTAATAAAATTTCTCAAACATTCAAGCTAGTAGATAATAATAAATATACTGATTAAAATTAAATGTAGTGTCTACTAGCTCAGGCCAGGGTGATCATGAAAGATGAGACTTTGGCAGATGAAGTGGTTGCACCTACTGTGGAACTACCGTACAAAGATGGAGAATCATGCTGCACAGAGAATGACATGCTTCAGGTGTGACAAGCAGAATCACTTCTGACCGAGTTATAAAAGAAGGGCAAGCAGGTATCACAGTTGACAGAAACTGTAACAATTATGATGCTATCAGTGCGACCAATTAGGTCACTTGGTCTGGGAAACTGATTAAGGGACAAAATATCAACGCCAGTCTTTTTCCCCAAAAAGATTTAGATATGCCGCTACCTGTAATAGAGATGCATATTGGTTGACAATGGCTGTTTTTGCATGTTTATGAGCAGATTAGTTTGTCATCTTTGAAGGAAGAGGAAAGTTAAGAAGGTGCTCACAGTGGATGGGAAGACACTGAGATGTTGTGGAGTTGACAGAATTCAGTTAGGAGTCAATCCGGTTACAATCAAAGTGTTGGTCGTGAAGGAAAAACTACTTGATATCAAACTTCTGCTGGCATTGGATGCTATCAGATCATTGGGCGGAGTCTGAAGTAGTTAAACAGGTGAGCTGTGCTACACTACAGATGACGTACCCGTGTGTGTGGCACTCAAAATTGACTAGCTCAATTTCAGCATTGAGTTCAACTGGCAGAACTGCATGTGGGACGCATAATGGAAGCAAGCAAATGGTTGGTTGCCAGTTGATCTGAAGAACAGAATGCTGGAGTATTTCATTCTTAAACCCGTTAAAGATTACGACAAGGAGCTGCAATTGGGTTTGAATAATGGATGGTTACTACCATACTGTGGGAGAGAACTTGGCCCACCCAAGAGGCTGAGACATATATATGCATCTATGAATGTAAACAGTAAAATACACAATCAGAAACGGTCACAAAAAGCAATCCCAAAAAATACAGAAAATTATGAAACCCAACAACCTTTCATCTTTTTATACAAAATAACCAACTTAAATTCATAAATTAATAAGGCTTCGGCATAAATTGACCCAAATAGGAGTTGACATGCCGTTAAATCCAACATCCATCCATCCAAGAGGCTGATTCTGTTAATAGCAGTGGTACAGGACAACAAGCAAAAAGTGTGCCCATAAGGGATTTTAGAGAACTAAATAAGCATGTTGATGCATTCATGACAGATACAGACATCAGCTGACAGAAGTTAAGAGGAACCCGGACGAAGCTTTGCCGAAGGGCAAGGTTTCGTTCGGGGAGGTTGACAGCTCTCAAAACCGCCTAGGCAGGTTCGAAGGCTATATTTTTCGCCAGGCCTACAGGCTCAGATGACCCACACTAAACTCGGCCTTGTGCCACATGCTACCCCATGTGGGGGGGGGACAGCTAAATATAGCTGACAGAAGTTAAGGGAGTAGTGACATCAGGGTATCAATGTTGCTACATTTGGTTTAAGAAAGGCCTACAGGTGCACATCTATAAGTTGTAGCCATTTCAGACAATTATGTTAAGGAGGGTAAAGTTACTGCCTCACTTGCCAGAGATTCAAACTTAATTTGACACCACTCATAATGGCATCCATCATGGCTGCAATAATGTTGCAAGACGAGACTATCAACAAAGCAATGTCTGCATATATAGATGACATCTATATTAATGAAGGTATAGTGGCGGTAGCACACATGAAAGAGCATTGTGCAAGGTTTGGTCTAATGTGTAAGCATCCAGAGTGTTTAGAAAATGCTGCGTGGGTGTTTGGTCTGCAGGTCTGGGCAGAGCACAGTAAGCTCTGATGGAAGTGTGTAAGTGTGATTCCAGAAGTCCTTGAGGTCATGGTACAATGTTATGTCTTCTCTGTGTGTGGAAAGCTTGAGGGATACACTATCTTGCGTGGGGCACCTCGAGGTGGTGTAATGGTTAGCAAACTTGTCTTGCTAGATCAGTTACTACTGAAAAGTGAGTTCGATCCTCACTGGATGCCCCATACTTTTGGCCTTGTGCCACATCTAAGCTATGCTTGGAAAATCACTACACTATCTTGTGTGTGGTTGACTCTGCATGGCTACAGCATTCATCAGAGTGAATGTAATTACATTAGGATAGGATAACATAATTGATGATGCCTATGTGAGGACATGCAAAAGTGACTTAGTGCAAGTTACCTGGTGTGTGAATGCCTGTGAGATCAATGTCTGCATTGATGCAAGGTCCTAAGCTATTGGGGTCTCATCAAAGATCAATGGATCAGTTATTGAGGATGCATGCTGGCTGCATCCAGAGGATAATGCTCAGTCACATCAACCTAGCTGAGTTGAATGCAGTACTAAAGGGCATTAATTTTGCTCTCTGGTGAGCAATTGTACTGAACTTGGTAACTGATTCTGTGCCTGCATCAATGGGTTTCTGATGATACAACTAGAAAACCCAGTATCTGTCTATATTTCTGAGATGAGGTATTATGTACACTATTTACATTATTCGGACGATTGTCCTCAACTTTGTCGCCATATTTATTACTATGTTTCAGCTGTTATTCGACCAAGCATAGAAATGAATACAATATGGGAACCAGTAATAAGGAATGCCAGAGAAAAGCGATAACAACAAAAAATTGCAATATGAACTCATGTAAAAACATGAATGATAACAGCAAAAATTGCAATATGAGCTCTGGTAAAAACATGCAATGATAACAGCAAAAATTGCAATATGAGCACTGCTAAAAACAGTTACTGAAGACATTAGGTTTATAATACCCAGAAATTCATACATAGATGTCAAGGACACTTAGCACAGTAGATAAAGGTGTTGGTTAGATCCAGTGACTGTGTTCAATACCCGGTTAAGGCAGTGGAGAACTTGGAGAGGGGAATTAACAGGAAATAACTGATATTCATTAGACATGGCATGTGGAACTACAACCCCAGTGAGTAAAATAAAGGGTTCAGTTCGACATTCCAACCATCTGTAGAAGGCTGAGGTGTACAATGGCCGTAATGTAATAAATATGGCAACAAAGATGAGGACAATAGTTCCAATAATGTAAATAGTGGAAAGCCCAAGTTTCACACTGAAGCCGCAAACAAAATGCTCATGTGATGATGGCTCAACACATTTGTAGAAATTGTAAATGAATACAGACTGTAAGTATCCAGTTGGTCAAGTCTGACTACAATTGAGCAGACAAACTGACTACGGTCACACAGTGTTGGCTTGACACCATCAAGACGCAAAGTGAAACTTTGAAGTATTTGTGTGCTGCCTCCATAACTCCTATTAATGATGGAACATAAATTATTAATTATTTAGAAATTAGAAGAGATTATACAAACCTTTTTACATTTAAAAGAAAAACAAAATTAGTGACAAGGGCTCATCATTTTACAGTTGAAATGGCTAGATATAACTGTAAGTTCTATGTTAACAGTTTCTTCTCTTGCACTTCTCACTTGTGGAACTCTCTTCTAACTTCTTGCTTTCCACTTAACTTTGGTCTTCAAAAATTTAAATTCAGTACCAGTCATTAAGTTCTCTCTTAATTCCTGTTCTGTTATTGTTCTCTCTCCTTAGTAATGTTTTCTTTTTCTCATATTCTCTCTCATTCAGTACCCCCTCTTGTTTCTTAGTGGCTTTTTTGCCTGGCTTGGAGTGAAATGATTTAAAATAAAAAAGATAAACAATAAAATCCTATATATGTATGAATCAAATGAGTTTAATTGGCTTTGCCCAAGAAAAAAATGGTTGTGGCTTTTTCCTTTGCTTGGAGTGATTTAAAAATAAAAAGCATAAAAAAACTGATATATGATTATTTGTCAGATTTTGGAAAGTGGGATGGGATGGATAGTTTTAGAAGTCCCTGTTAAACCCTTTCATATCTTTAAGGCATCATAAACCACAATATGGGCCAAAAACAGGTTGATACATTGGAAACTAACTTTAGCATAGTGTACTGAGCACTGATCTATATCTTAAAATATTGCTTTGGTATTTGTGTTCAGGAATGTTACAGATGTCTGGGTGTGGTCATATTTTGTCAGATATATTGTGAAATATATCTCTTGGATGCTCCAGCAAAAATCATCAGTGATTTTTTTTTTTTTTTTTTTTTTTAGAATAAAGATTATGGTTGCAAATTGTTGTCTTGTGTCACATGTGATACTCAAGAATTGTGCAAAATGATGTCCAGTTAGCATAAAAGCAAATTCTGTAGAAAAAGACTAATGGTCTGTTTTAAACAGGTGCATGTTCACTTTATTTTGGCCCTTGAAGTGTGGAATTTAATAAAACTTATTTGTATGAATGTCAGTATAAAATATTGCACAATGAATGCTGATGGTAACAGGGCAAAAATTAATAGAATTCTTTTGTAACATGCTGAAGCATGTTGAAATTCTCACACTATTTAGTATTGTTGAAGTTATCGCTAACATTTTTTTGTCAAGATTTGCAAACTCTACATTTTGTTCAATTTTGAAAACAAATGATGAAAGTTGAATAAGCTGATTTGTTTGGAAAAATATTTTGACAAACTCCTACTTTGCAGTTTAATAATTATTTTAATTCCATCTAATTTTAGGACTTCATGGTAAATATATTTTAAGAAAATTTCTTTTTTTTTTTTTCCTTTTTAACAGCAAAGAGTAAATCCTTAGGATTTCTTACTGTTGAGCATGCAACATACAGCTGATCATGCATAAATATTTCTTTCTTATATAGTGTGTGTGTGTTTCTCATTAAATTAGACAAGTTTTGTCTGCCTACTTGTAATTTTATATTTATGGACAATTTTCTTAGTATCCTTTTATTAAAGGAAGAAAAAAGTTACCATGTTGATGCATATTCTTTTTATTCTGAGCACTTTCGACATTAGCACGATGTCATCACTAAGGTCTTGTTTTTTCTAAGACAAATTTGTTGTGTTCATCCTTTTTCTAAGACAAAATTCTTGTGTTCATCTGAAAATTAAATTTTTTACTTGTGAAGTGAAAAATGCTAAACTTATGTACTGTACAATTTTTAAATTTTATGTGAACATATATGTGTAGTATTATCACGGGAGGTAACTAAGTTATTGATGTCTAACTATTTTAAAAAAATTATTTAAAGCTATTAGTTTAAAAATGTCTAGGTTTTAACTATCTACTGTAAACATTTTAAAACATTTGTGCAGTATTCATAATTTTATCAAGGGTTGGTTTCAATTTTTTTTAATATACATAGCTTCAAGAATTTTTATTTTATTATTTTCATGAAAAAGTATAGATGTATTTTCAACAAGAATTTTTCTGAATTATGAATGTAGACGGGCATGCTGTTGTAAATGCTGAGAGATGTTAGATGCATCATTCAAATGGAAACTCAACCTTCTAGATAATGTAGTTGTGGTGTGATCATATTTTTTTATTTGGAGATGCAATCTCTCAAGGGTCATTTAAATTTCTATATAATATTGGTTTTCTGCAACACATTAATTGGTGGGGAGGAGTCATTGCAATTGATTAAATTTGATATATTGAATTTAGTATACTGTATAATTAAACTTTTTTTTCTTTTTTTTTTTTTTTCTTTTTTTTTACTAGGATCTGTGATGGATATATTAGTATTTATTTTTTCAGTATATTTCTGTCCTGTTTATAATTGGAATGTATTTGATTATGATATAAAAGATTAATATGTTTAGGATTATTTGAAGAAGCGTTGTATTCTATTTGCTTTATAGTAAAGTATAGTAATCAAGGGGTTTGCAGTCTGGGGAGTTAGGTGGACAGATGTAAGGGGTAATCTGTTCACAGAAATTCTGACAGACATGACTGGGTTCTCTTGTGTGTGTGTGGCATGATGCAGAGTCTTGTTGCTAGACATAGGGTCTTCCAGCAGCCACCCTCTTGACCCAGGGTAGCACTACCTCCTCAAGGTACTTTATGTCGCCATCACAATTGATCACTTCGAACACCTTTTGTAATCACCATTAGACTCATCTAACTTTTTCCGAATCCTCTGCACTGTCCTCAGTTTGATACCATTTACCAGATCCTGGGATTATGATGCAGGCAACATAATCAGCTTTGATAATTTTCATCTCTTGTCAACCTGTTAGTCAAAATACCTATTGTTTCAAATGATTATTATCACCTCTGAATTATCTAGACCTCACAGCTGTGAGTGAAAAAAAATTTACTAGTTGTGGAAATTCATATTTGCTGTAATCCTTTCATACTATTTAGTCTTATCAGTTTCCAAAATCTGCAATACTCTCCAGTATGCAATATTCTTTGGTCTTGTATTGTTTTAGCTGTTCTGAATGACTAGCCTAGAAAGATAGAAATTTATCCATGCATTTGACAAAAATGTGGAGGAAGACTACTCAACATTTAATTTTTCAGTTTTGCAAAATGTGAAACTGATGTGTCTTTAATTGTAGATTTTTGTTGTACATGCTTTATTAAAATGTTACAAATTGACCTCTAACTGTAGACTGGTGCATTGGTCAATTATCTTATTGGTATATATGTGCATAGCAAGAACTACCTTATTTAATGATTTGACTTATATCTAAGATGTCATATTGTGTGTGTGTACATGTGATATTTGATCATTGACCTCTGAGTAATTAACATTTTAGGAGTATTTTCTTGTGGATAGTGATTATCTCCAAGTGTTGTATGAATTGGTGTCAGCCATCTGAAATAGAAAATTATTATGTAGGGTTAACAAGACTATCGGACCACCCTGTATAGCAATAGGAATATTTTTTTTTTTCTCAAACACTGTCAGCACATTGTGACCATGTTCGTGGTTGATATTGAGTGTGGGCTTTTTCTTTTTTAGTATTAATGCTTCCATTATTTTTAGCCCCCACTCTTTTTTTTTTTTTTTCCTTTCATTTTACATGTGGAACCAACTCCCAAGCCTTCCCTGATTATTACAATCTTAATTGTTCAAGTCTAGGGTTAACCATTATCTTCAACAGATATCATATGTTTCTTAAATTGAGTTGTGATATCTGTTAATAAATTCAATTGATTTATCTAACCTCCTGATGAGTGTATTAATTTCTGCAAAAAAGTTTTTTTTTTTTTTTTTTTTAACTGAATCTTGGTGCAGCATCCTATGAACTATGGATATATTCTGTGACCTGATCATTTATGTTCACAAGCTCAAAGCAAGCTACAATAGTATGACTGGGTATATGAGCAAAGTGTTACATTTGTTAATCACTTTCCATGTTTTTTTTTAACCCCCCAAGATTGTAGCTGAAGGTGCTACTTTTAATGGGAAGCGGTTGAACAAATTCAATCCTGTTGTAATGTCTTAGTTCAAAATAGCTGAGAATTTGGTATGGTTTTTTGTTTTATGGCATATCAACCTCAATGGGTTATTTAATGCTGAAAAGATTTTTATTGCTGGTAATATTTTTCCAAAAATGTATTGCTGGTAATATTTTTTTTTTTCCCCTTTAAAAATTGTATTGCTTGTAATAATTTTTCCTCAAGAAATCCATTGCTAGTATTAAAACCAATTTTTACACTTTCACAGTGCCTTGACCCCAGCTTGGGGGGTTAATCACTTGCCCATCACTGCGGACCTGGGAACACGACCAGCCAAGATGCAGTTCCACCTCCTCAAAGCCATCTGAACAGAGGTCCTACTGTCGGATGCAGTTCATTGTCTTATCCAGGATGCGAATGTAGTTTATTGTCTTATCCAGGATGGCGAGAATTAGGAAGGCCATAGTTAAAGATAGTATCAAAAGAACAGAAGATGCGGTATTGCTGGTATTAAAATCTATTTTTGCACTTTCACAGTGCTTTGACCCCAGCTTGGGGGTTAACTACCTGCCCATTACTGGGACCCCACTCTAAGTCAGGGTGAACCCGGGAACACCAGCAACTAATAGGTTGTTCCATGCTCTACAAAACCACCTGAACAGAGGCCCTGCTGTCGAATGCAGGTCATTGTCTTACCCAGGACGGCGAGAATTAGGAAAGCCATAGTTAGAGATATTATCAAAGGAACAGAAGACGCGGTAGAAGAAACAGACGACAAGGTTCATTAAATACTCATACATAGAATGGAAATAAGTTGTGTAGATCAAAATACTATGCAAATCAATATTTATTTGTATGACATATACAAAATGTGGCACAAGGCCAAAATGAGGAATGGGGGGGAAAAGGACGATTTTCTGTCTTAACATTAAACTTAGCTAGCCACAATCACTGACTCAGACATACCATGATATTCCAATAAGACCAAGACAACACATTCTTACTTACCATTCTTACTACAACCACCATAATACCTCATTGTCTCTATGGAGTCCTTACGAGTCTCCATATGTATAATTTTTTGTCTGTGTGGGGAGGGAAAAATAACAACAATTTAAAATCTAAACCCCAATTTGTATTTACAAAATGAATAATTAAAAAAAAATAACTACAAGAAACTAAATAAAATAGTGTTAGTAATAACCCCCCTCCCCCAATCCTTAAATGTGTCAGAAACATCAGTTAACTGGATGAAATCAATGCTGAACTTTAATAATATACAACGCTCATTCATTCAAACCGCTCACACAAACACGAGCTCATTCAAACACTAAAGCAATTAGGAAACACACACCTGAAAATGAAAGCTGTCCCATATCTACCAGAGAACTGACATCTCTGGACAGCTAAGTGGGGAAAGAAAGAGGAATTAAAATAAAGAAAGTGGAGACAGAAATAAAAAGGGGCCAATGAGCATACATTTTCTAGCTAAGTTAAAGGAAGAAAATAAAACAGAATACTCCTCAAATCCTTCTCTAACGTGGCTACTTGCCATATTTATAAGGAGGACCAGTCCATTGTCACAGTAGTAGAAAAGAGCAGGAAGCACATTGAGCCCTACTCAACAACAAATGTGTACATGTGTTTTGTCATATATTTATATAAAGAACAACATAGCTCTTAAAAGAGAAAGTGAAAATTACATTTATAATATTTATATTTATATATAAATTATATTTACATGTGTATAGATAGTTAAAAAAAAAATATTTATGGTGTTGTATTTCTAACAAAGAATAATTTGAAATAATGGTTCACACACCTCCTTGGTCTTTTGTACAGGTGTAGAAGTGTTTCCTGTTCAGGTTTGGGTTCCTTCTAAAATTTACTCATTCTTTTTCATTCCCAGTACCCAACTTGTGTCTTAGTGGCATTATCACCTTGCTTGGGATGAATTGATTAAAAGAAAGAAAAAAAAAAACTGGAGAAGAGTGATTATATTTAGTCTCCCTCCCACTAGGGCAACATGTGACACAAGGTCGGTTGTTTATTGTGGGCTTCTGGAGAAGAGTGATAGAAGCAGCTATTTAAAAAGTGTGTGTGTATGTATTTGATGAGCAGTAGCAAAGGTCATTTTGAAAATTGGTGAGTTTTAGTTATAAATCTGCACAATTTATTTATCCACCCTTTTTTGATCCTCAGATATTTATTGACTCCTCTGAATAGTCCCAGTGACTCCCTAGTTAATATTAACTACTTTGGTAATCCCTGGACTAATCCGAGTCCTATCATGTTTCATGCTATTTGAAAAGCAAAAGTACAATAAAAAGTAGCAGCAGAATAGCTGACAGGTAGATGTGCTCTTGGTTCTATATTAAAAGATAAAAACTTTCGTTTTTGATAAAACCTTTCCTTATTTTTTTTTTTTTTTTTTTTTTTTTACTTAAATTTGTTCAACATTCTTGAACATTATTTTTGGAGCAAACATGGATTGAACCTGTGTGCCAACAAAAAAATGGGGTCTCAATAGGACAATTTTTTTGCTCTTGACACTGCTATTGTTTTAACTACCTTCACTCCTGGGCAATGTTTATTGATTTAAAAAGTGCTGATTAGAATTGTAATAAAACTTAAACCTGTGATGAAAGTGAATTTATACATTTTCTTTTTTTGTTTTTGAGAATTTACAACAAAAAATATTAAACACTCAGATTGTTTATTTACAAGAATAATTTTATATTTACAACATTCCATAAACCTAATTCAATTAAAACTCGTGCAATATTTATCATTTATAAAGAAATAAATATGAAAACAATTTTGTATTCATAAATTTATAAACATTTACTAAAATATATGAAGCAACTAAGCATTTATTATTTAGCATTTTATAAATTTCACTTAAATTGGCAATTATCTAATGTTTTGCCAACCATTCCGATAAACAATATAATAGTGTTTATTATTTTTGTTGTCAATTCTCAAGAACAAAGAAAATGTATAAATTTGAATTCACTTTCATTTTTATTTCAATCATAACATCTCGCCCAGTATATACTCGATTCTTTCTATATGCATGTTGCATCTGGAAATAATTCAGCAATTTTAAACAAAACCATTTATTTTGTCTAGCAGTGTATTTTATTAAATTATTATAATGTATAAATTCACTTTCATATGTTTAGGTTTTATTAAAATTCTAATCATTGTATTTTAAAACAATAAACACATTACTGAGGAGTGAAGGTTAAGATATTAGCAGTCTCAAGGGGAAAAAAAAAACGTTCTTTTGACACTCCATTATTTTACAGGTACGAAGGCCTGAATTTGCCTTTTTTTTTTTTTTTTTTTTTTTTTTATTCTGTCAACTGAACCATATGAACATAAATGCACAGTCTGTCTGAATTTCTGGGATGAGGAGTTATCGTTATTTACACGCAGACGATTGTTCTCATCTGTGTGGTTATGGGGAGCACAACAGCTGAAACATTGTGATAACAATAATAAAGATGAGGTTAATAGTCTGCATGTAAATTGTGTAAATAATAAATTTACTTATTCAGTATTTATTAATTTAAAGTACGATGAAGAAAAAAAGACTTACATAATAAAGGCACCCTGTTTTAAATGTTTGAGGACCACTGCCTTAATTTAAAATAAAACCTGTTAGCAGAAATACAAAAAGGAAAGGTTTTATCTTTTGAAATACAACCAAGAGCACATCTACCTGTCAGCTATGCCAATTCTGTTGGATACCTGCTACTTTTCATTGTATATTTCCTCTAAGTTTTATGTTGGATGATAGCACACATAAGGTTAAAGCACTTAGAGGTTTTTGATGAGAACCCTAATTTTTACCTGTGTGTCAGGTTTGATATGTGATATGAGCTTTCTATTCCTGCTCCCAAATGGATAAGAAATTTCTAAGTCCCATTGCTTGCATATTTGCTTGTAGAAGATATCATTAATCTTTTTTCAAGACTTCTTGCATCCTACCCTCTGAATGGCATCCTATTTTATGCTGGATCCGTAATATGTAACAGAATATTAAAAAAAAGGAACTGGATCTTGGTTTGTAGTAGTGGGAAGGCTGTATTATATGCAGTTATTATTGCTTTCTGTGTATTAAACCAGCTTTGAGCTCCAGTAAGTTCTGGTATTGAGGTGGGTGAAAAGGAAAAGAAAAAAAAAAAAAGAAAAAAATGAGAAACCATATCATCTTGCAATATCCCGAAATTTTTTTATGCTAGGAATTTGTATCTTATCCATATACAAATTTTTGAATGTTAGCTTGGTAGCCGCATCAGTTTCATATATATATTTATATATATATATATATATATATATATATATATATATATATATATAAAAAAGAAAGAACATTAAGATATATATAATCCGGTGTTCTTATAGATATTTTTATTTTTACAAAATAGTGCTCAATGTAAATTTACAGAGCATTAATATTATAAATTAATTGATTTAAAATCTTTTTTTTAGCTACAGTTCTAACCATGTTTTTTCAAAATGGAAGCTAAAAGCCCTGAATTTAATTACAAAATTAAATTTGGGGCTTTTTTTAGCTTCCATTTTTGAAACATGGTTAGAACTGTGTTTAAAAAAAAAAAACATTTTAAATCAATTAATTTATATATATATATATATATATATCTAGGAAATAAAGTTCACAATACTTACAGATGTCAGCTGATTTTGATTTCTTAATCATCAGAACTTCAAATAAGAATGATTGTATTGATTACAGAATGTATTTGCTTAGCATGACCTCATATTGAAACACTGGTTCCTGTATAATCACTGAAGTTAAGCAATGTTGAGCCTGGTTAGTACCTAGATGGGTGACCACTTGGGAATACCGGGTCCTGTAAGCTTAAATGTGCAGGTGGTGCAATAGATAATGGCCCAGAATTGATCCGTAAAGTGAGTTCCAATTCCAGTTGGTTATTGTTATATTTACTTAAGTGCAAATACACTTTAGTAAGATTTCTATTACTAAATCATTATCTCCCTCCCCAAAAAATAAATAAAAAAATAAAAATTCATACAATCTAAAAATTTTTTTGGCTTTAAATAACCTGCAAAGCTGTAGAAAACGGATCAGTCTAATTAGCAGCGCAGTCATGTCTTCTAAATTCATTTACATTCTCTGGAAAGTAAATGTATTGAAATAACATGACCATAAAGTGAGGGATCAGTTTATATATTAATCATAATATAGAATTGATCCCCCATTATATATCCACAGTATTTCTTGATTAGCTATGAATCCATCTCTTGTTCCCCCAGCTATGGGTTAATTAGTAAGACTTGTCACTAAAACATTATCTCAAAAAAAAAAAGATCTTTTTACAATCTAGAGAAAATTTCTGGCTTTAAATAGCCTACAAAGTGTTGATAAGCCATAGAAAATGAATGGATGAATCAATTAACAGAATCTTTTATTATTTTATAAATACTTATTTGTATATGCTAACTTTTTAAATTATATATTTTTTTAGACATACAACTGCTGATAAAATAACTGAAAAGCCAAATAATTATATATATATATATATATATATATAGGCTTGGCAGTTGAAAGCATTGAAAAACTTTAATTTGAAAGTTAGTGTATAAAAACGAGCATTTATAAAATAATAAAATAGACATTCTGTAATTGATACAATCCTTCTTATTTGAAGTCTCAAGGAGTGAGATCTGCGAATAACGTGTCCAAAGAAGAGATTACTTTGTTTTGATAAATTGTTTTTTTTATAATGGCTGTTTTGTATCTGTGAGGACATTCGTTTTTGTAGTTAAGTAAACACAAGTTTCTGCTAGTATATATATTTTTTTTTTTTTTTTTTTGTAAACTCATTCTATAAGGAACTTAGCAGCATTAAACAAACCCCAATCAACAATAATTTCCCTAACCATGTCGTTAACGAAGAAATGAAATTAGCCTTAACAAAATTTTCCCAAAAATTGTGCCAGACCCCTTTCTGATGCAAGCAAAAATAAATGCTCCATTAAGTTATTCTATCGTAACCAAATGCACCATAATTATAAGCAGGATGAAAAAGCAATTAAAAACATGATTCACCGGTACATATTACTTAATGATCCTAACAAACTATTTATCATCTACTACAATAAGTTTAAACCCTAACTTAATAATCAATTACACTGGGCCATATATATATATATATATATATATATATATATATATATATATATATATATGTGCGCAATAAAACCCAAAATTACCTCATATGGGGAATGTTTTTCAACAGACAAAATTATAATTTGTCTTATCAATAAGATCCTAGTAATATAAAATATTAAAACTGATCTACAAAAAGAAAAAAAGCTCCATGTATTATTACAGAGCAAAAGCTAATCATACTTATTATAAAACCCAGGTTGTGTGTGTCTGTACGTTTATATATTGGATCGGATTTCCTACATTTTTCAACCGATTTCAACAAAACTTCACAGGACTACGTAAAATTACCTTGCGGTGGTTCTGATAGCGCCAAAAATTGGAAAAACACAATTGCTTTTGCACGAAATCAATTTGAAAACACAATTAAGAGGCATCGCGAGAATGAAAGGGGGACAACTCATATCAAGTTATACTTATTATAAAAACCCACTTTGTGTGTGTGTTCATTTATATATGGGATCGGATTTCCTATATTTTTCAACCAATTTCAGCAAAACTTCACTTTTTTTGTGGCAGGTAGTGTTTCTTATTGTCTTGCACACTTTTTTCTTTATTTTTACATTCAGAATGCTTAAAAAATTCCATTTACAAGACAATTGTTTAGAATAAAATTCTATTCAATTGGTAGACTCATAACGATTGAAAACAATGTTTTTGTTTGAGTTTGGGGTTTTGACCAAAAAAAAAAAAAAAAAAAAAAAACAAAACAAAAAAAAACTAATTAAGACATACGTGTCTATCAACCTTAAATAATAATCTTTGTCAAATTTATTTTTCAGTCTTTATGATGGTCGATACTTGATCTCTCTCTTACTGTTACATCCCCGGGCAACGCCGGGCTCTACTGCTAGTACACAATAAAACCACAAATTACCTCATATGCAGAATAAGCTTATTTCAACAGATGAAAATATAATTTTTGTCTCTTATCAATAAGACAGATTATATTTTCATCTGTTGAAATAAGCTTATTCTCCATATGAGGTAATTTGGCGTTTTATTGTGTATTAGCTTTTGCTCTGTAATAATACATGGAGCTTTTTTTTATATATTACTCGGATCCACTTGGATTATATACCAATACATTTTATTACCTTTACTAATATATATATATATATATATATATATATACAAGCTGATTGATGTTATATTCAGCACCTCAACTCAGTTTTGTAGACAAACCTTTTTATAATCAGTCTGCTGACCTGAACATTCAAAATTCAAAGAAATCCTCAATTGCAGGAGAAACCCTCATCTGATCAGGCATGCTTTAATTGCTTGACTACAACGATTTTCACAATCAAGCAAGGTTCTAATTACCTTTTTAAAGAACATTCACTGATTCAGATTTCTTCTCAAAATGCATAACAGCTCGGTTTTGTATTCGAAATATAAACAAAGCAATTTCTAGAGAATTAATGGATTTAAATAATCTTTTATTTAACCCTCTGCTGCAGAGTCAGAGAGAATGCTTCCCCAGTCACTACAATCTTAAACTTTTTAAGTCTTGAAATAACCAATATTTTTTTCTGCAAATCCTCTTAAACTGTATTTTTTACCTCCTCTTATCTGTAACAATCTCTATCAGTAATCCTCTACCTTGAGTTGATCATGAGCCTTTTATTGGGTGAACAATTAGTAAAAATAAAATAAAAATATTTAAAATGTTTTTTTATTCTGCAAGAATTTTCTTACGTTCTTGTAAAAGAGAAAAGTTTCTTGTTGCCTTCTCCATGATGAGAAATTGAGCATTTTCCTTCTCTTAAGCTGGTTACCACCCATGGTTAGACATTCTAGTCTACCTTGCTATTTAACCCATATCTTGGGGGTTGGGGGAAGACAGATTTATACCTTTTCCTAAAGGTGCAAAAATGAATGCAACAAACTATTTGGGAATTTGAGCTCAGCTTGCCAATTCTACTAAATAATTATAAATATAGTTATTTACCCAAAAGTTGGGAGGGAGGAGTGTGTTCATGCATTTTTCTTCAGGGCATTAGTGCAAATTGAATGTAAACTATCTTGGCTAGAATTGGAATGATTCCATTTTCCTTGTTGTTAACTGTTAGGCCACCATAACTGCCATTTTTCAAGTTTGTATAAATGATAAAAAAAAAAAAAAATTCTCTTACATTCTTAAGAAGCATCTTAATAATCTTCTGATAGTTTGGACAACTCCCTTCTGCTAAATTTATCTTTTATTCACTGGTCATATATATAAAACACACACACTTCAAAAACCCAGGTTCCCTACTCTGTCCTTCTCTAGTCTAAATTCTAATGCTGCCCTGCTTTCAATAACTCTGGCAGTCAACCCAAATTTTTTTTCAGGTGACCCATATCCACCAACAGCAACTATTGACACTACTGTCTCCTTCACTAAAACATCACCTATATAGCAACTAGTGGAGCACTTCTTACTCCTTCTACCCTCTTTAGTATCATTCTGAGAACTCTTACCATGATCTTTTGGCACAAGGACCTTAATCTGTTCTGATAGGAGGTCCTGTCTTTGGAATTAACTAGGCAAGACTTCTATAATTTCTTGTCTACATAAAGTTGTAGGTAGGCTGATTTCAAGTCTACAACACTCCTCATTCCCCCGCTCCCTCAACTTCTCCCTACATACATTCATACTATCATCACTAGTGAGGTCCACCACTTCCCAAAACCATTCACTTCCTAAAAATTCAGTTAGCCCTTGCCTTTTGAAAGCTGAATCTTCCCAATCAATCTCTGGTTTCTACCCTCCCTCATCTCAAAGCAGTTGTCTACCCTCATTAATCCACCTCTCTACTTCCTTCTCAAAATCAAACACACACTCCCTCTTGCAACAGTTTACCTTCTTTTCAACCATTCAACTTTCCACTCTCTCTGCTGTGAGCATCCACTTCTAGTGTTAGGAAAACATTTAATTGTCTTGGCCACAAGACAAGCAATTTAAATTTGCTACTGCCTGTTTTTATTTTTCTTTTGTTATAGAAACCCTTGTCTTTATCTCGCTTAAACATCTAGAGACATGCAAGTTTAGGGTTTGTAGGCTGTTAAAAGGGAAACTAAGAAAATTAAATTATGAAAATAGGTTAAAAAGGATTTTTTAAATTTTGCCAATTTGCTTTTCAAAGGAAACTGTAAAGCTTGGAGTTCATATTCTCCATGGAAATATAAATTCAATTTTTTTTTATTTACATTGATAAGAGCACTCTTATTATGTACGAATTAACATGATAATTATTAACCCTGTATTTAGTGTGTGTTTGATGATTTGGAGAAGAACCTTTATCAAATAACATAAATTTGAGGATATATCATTTCCCCCTCATCCCAATTATACATTCTATGTCATCTGAAGATAATTGGAAAATAAACTTTATAAGATAAAGATTGATGTCATAGCTCTAAAAATTATGAAAAATCAATACCACCTTCTTGGTAAAGTGAATATAATATCCTAGTTTAGTTTTAAGTTCTAAGTGTCGAGTTAATCCTGCATGGAATGTATGATTCTGCCACAATTTCTTGTTTCTCTTTAATTTATGGTTCCATGTGTTTTTTGCATTTTCTCCTTATTTGTAATGGTCAAAAGAGAATAACAGTCCTCCCTGTTGGTGAATATCTAATTTCGGTGACCTTCAAAATGATTAAGAAGCTGTCAACAATTCAAGAGTGAACTGTTAAAGGAAAGTTTACTTTTGTCTTCACCATTAGTTTCCTGATCACTGTTAATGACATCTGGAGTTTAATAACCAACATTAATAACAAGTTAGACAAGCTACAGAATAATAACTCTCTTGATCCCATGAGAGTTGTTAGATCTGTGTATGCATTTCATATGCCAGATATCCTTACAGTACAGGCATTGTACAAGATGAAATGGTACAGGATTGTACAACCACTTGTTTGCTAACAAATTCTTCAGAACAAGTTTCACAAACTATTTGTACTGATTTTGATCTTCATAAGATGTTCCGTACTAATAGATTTGTACCAAATTAAGCAGAGATTGCTTTCATGACTAGCAAACTAATCTTGTGACCAAGAGTGCCAGTCTACAAGGTTTTAAAAAAAAAAAAAGATGGTCCTTGCTAAGACATACAGGGTTCATTTGTTCAAAACCATTTTTAACCATTGGTTTGAGAAAGCAGTTATATACAACAGATATCTGGCATTATCTATGACGTCTATATGAAAGTTTTGATCTGATGAGGTTATTTTAAGAACATTAAATTTTAGGTTAATGTTTTGGCTTTGTAACAATTTACTGTGTTGGACAGAATTACCCCTACCACAGCCTGGCATGTTTAAACTAGTAAGCAATGATTCAGATATGTATTGTGTCTTGTTACAATGATTATGCAAATGCAGCATGTTTTTAATTAAAAATTGTAATTATTGGTATAAGCAAAGTGAAGATTAACAAAGATTTTACATTATTTACCTTTACTAATTTAGTTTGCTGACAGCAAGACATCTGGTTTGTGACATTTGCCTACTTGCAAATAGCCTTGGGAAAGGTATGAATTCAGCTTCTCTCCCTCCATAACAGGACAGATTTGATTCTATAATGTTGGTTGGCAACAAGTCTACAGTAGAAAGAAATGACAACCTACTGTGGGAAAATTTTCTACCTTGTCAGTAATGAATCAAAAGACATGATCACCCAAGTGTGTATCACGTATGACTGACTGCCGGCAAGATAATCAAATTTGAAATCTAAGATGATTATTCATTTAAAATATGTGTTGAGTTCTATTCTATGGACAATATTTGTTACCCAGCATAGAGATTGATCTTACATCCCCCTGGTTTTAAAAATTAATGTTTTATTGGCTCAATCTGTCTCCCTTGCTGGTTCAAATGGGTTCAACCCAAATAGCTCAATTTAAGCTAGTTGTTTTTCTCTATTGAAAAAAAGTCTTTCAGTTATCTGGTGAATTCTTGTGATAATAATTGAGAAATGAATAGACTTTCTGTTGCCTGGATAATATCCATAAGTTAATTTAACACTGTTTATTTGAAAATCTATCCAGTTTAAATTCAGAAGGAATCCTAAAAAATGACTTCAAAGAAACCCACATTTGGGCTCATAATTTTTTCCTGTTATCCAAGGATTGTTGCCAAACAGAAATATTAGCTCTCATGACACAAATGCACCTTTTCATTTAATTCAAATTGTATGTGTATGTACATTTGCATATGTGCCAATAAAAAGATTTTTTATGATATTAAAAAAAAAAAAAAAATTCTGAAAATAATATTTTATTGGATTATTAATTTTTATTTATTTATTTTTTATTTTATTTTTTTTTTTGTCAACTTTGATTTTATTGCTCAGCCCCAGGTAGTGGTTGTCCAAACTGAGTGGAATGATTTATTCCAGTGTCTTATTTCAAACTCAGTGAAATTGTGTGTACATGGTAAAAGCACATGCAAAATGCAAATCACTCCTGCACAATTCAGACATATACATTACATGTGCACTTGCAACATCACACATAGTGTGTGATGGACAGACATTCAGCTTTTTTATAATATAGATATACTATCTATATTATGTTTTATCTAATATATTTATTTTTTTAATATGTTAAACTTTATAATTTTGTATTTCAATACAAATATTTGTTGTTTACTATAATTTAGAGTAGGAATTGTTGGTTCAAATCCTGTTTGGAATATGCATTTATTTTCATACAATTGCTGCACAAGGCCAAAAGGGGAAGTGGGGTCAGGCTGGTCTTCACCAAGTATCCTAAACCTAGCTAATCAGATTCACAACCCATTCATTCATGACAATTCACCACAAGAGTTCCATCGTCATTTGATCTGCCATATACCACATCCACACAGGGAGCCTGCTAAAAGCCTGTTTGAGGTAACTGCAAAACATTTTCCCCTCCCCAATTTATAGGCAGAAGCATACAAATGCATGCCAGTATTTTTTTCCTTGCCAATAAAATAGGCAGATTTTTGGTTTCATCTGACTCAGTCCCGGTCTGTCTTGTCTTGAAGTCAGAACACTACATTCACTTGTCTAAACTTGCTCTTGTGTGTCAACCCCAATTCTTAGTTTTAACATTACTTTGCCTTATTACTGTTAATTTGCCTTGCATATATTGTTTGCTTGTTTTTATATTTTTTTTTTTTTTTTTTGCCCTGTTCTTTTCTAATTTTCTTGTTATTGCTTATTACAAACTTTGTCAATTCTGTTTGTTGGGCAGTTCTGCCATTAATTTACATTTAACCATGACCACTCACTCTACAGGAATAAATGTCATTCTCTTTGTTATTATCACAACTCTTTGGCTGTTGTGCTCTCTAACCTTCTCCAGGTGTCTAAATTTGGCAGAGTAATTGTAAGATAAATGCCTGGGTTGGCTCAGTGTAAACCTGTCTTAATCACAGTCCGGGGACATAAATGCACAGGTTGCACAATGAATCAACAGGGTTTACCTCTTGTAGCAAAACTTCTATGCACTCTGATCCAAACAAACATTCCATACTCTACAAGTTTTCTACCCATCTGTGTGATCCACTATTTATTACTATTTCCAATCACACAAGCAAATGACTGAGAGTATAAAAAAAAAAAAAAAGAGTATCATCATGCATGTGTAGTGGCATGATTGCAAATGGCTACTCCTTGCAACCACATGTGACATCACCACTCCCTTGGGACATTGGGCATGTTGGATTTACATGCCAAACAGGTACGTGTCTGCTTTGCCTAGCGAGGTAAGTATATTCTCTTGCTACAGAGGAGTTACCATTATTTGCAATCAGACTAATTTCATCATTTTTGTCCATCCTGGGTATGATGATAAACTATGTCCAACAGCAAGGCCTCTGATCAGGAGGTTTTGAGGAGTGTGGAACCATCTCTTAATTGCTGGTGTTACCAGGTCCTCCCTGACCCTGGGTGGTAGCACCTGTTAGGGTCCCAGCTATGGGCAAAAAAACTAACACCCAAAGTTGTGTAAAAATAGGTTTTAATACCAGAAATATGTTGTAATAAAAAAAATTATTACTAGCAATAATTTTTGAAGAAAAAATTATCATCAGCAGTACTTAAAAATACCAACAGCCATACATTCTTAAGAAGTTGGATTGTACTCAAAAATATGAGTAATTGAAAATGGTTCAAATATATATGTATACATACACACCTTTTTTTTTTTTCTTTTTTTTTTCTAAACTATTGCTATGAATCTATTTAAAAAAAATTTGTTGGCATTAAATAACCCACTGAGGTTGATATGCCATAAAACAATCAACCAACCAAATCCTTGTTTTTGTTATTATCACAATTTTCCAAACCAATGGATTAAAGTGTTGGTTTATGTATTTGGTAGCATAATAATTGTGAGATCAATTCCTGGGCTCGGTAGTATAGACTCAGACTCAGTAAAAATAGAACTAACAGTAGCCGAGCTGTATTAAAAGCAGAACAAGTTGAGATATCCCTAGACATGGAGAGTAGAATGAAGAGTCTATCTGTCTAGATTAAATAAAAGGTTTTGTTTGAAATTCTCTGAAGTTTAACCAGATTGGCAGACACCTGAAAAAGCAACAGAGCATAACAATTGAAATGTGATAATAACAACACAGATGGGGATATTAGTCTGACTGCAAATAATGTAAAAGATAATTCCTTACCACAGAAATTCAGGGCAATTTTTTTGTGAATTGCTCAATGAATATTTTGCTAGCCAGCGATACAGTTTCACCAAACAATGCACAATAATTCACAAATTTATAATTACTATTTTATTGTTTTACTAATACAAGGCTTAAGAGCCACTCATGGTAGTGGGTTACTAAATTAGGTTATTGCTCAGGAATATAATAGCACAACTTTTTGTCAGAGACACTACTTTTGGTAGGATTAGGAGAATTTAAGAGTGTCACAAAGGCTGCTTGGCGATCAGCTGACATTCCCTAACCCCATTTTATATTTATTTATATCATGTATGTATTTATATAAAATCTAGCTGACTTACCCTGTAACTGAAGATCACCATAGTTTACAGAATTAAAAATTTATCACCCTGACTAACTGAATATTATTGATATAACAGGTCTTGTATAAAATCCAATTAGTATTTTAAAGATCTTATTGGAGATACACAATTTAATGCAATACAAACATACATAATTAAAAAGGACAAGAAGGAAACTTTAACTAGAGTTGTCCATACAAAGAGAAAAAAAGAACAAAAACCATGTAATGAGATAAACTGATTTGCTCCATCCTTATGCAAACAAAACGATTGGTTGTTCGGACATAATGTGATCTGTCTATAGATATTCCTGTCATTATTTAAATGTGTGTACTTTCTTTCTCATGTTTGCTCTTTTTTTATTTATTTATTTATTTTTTTCTTTTTTAGTCAGTGTGCACAATATTTAAATTTTTTTGAGTTCTGACAAGTGAGGAGTTGGTACTAGATTGGCAGCAAGGTCTCCTCAATTTATCATCTTTGGTGTGATGATAAACTACATCTGGCAGTAAGGCCTCTGATCTGGAGATTGATGGCTTTTAGGAATGTGGAACCACCTCTTAACTGCTGTTGATTCGAGGTCCACCCTGACCTGGAGTAATAGCATATTTTAGGGCCACAGCTATGGGTAAATAGTGAACCCCCAAACAAAAATCAACAGTCCATTTTTATAATAAAATGACCAACAATACCTATTTATATCAAAATGACAATCACCAAAATTACATTTTATGATCTACAAACTAAAAGACATTACTCTGAAAGCATAAAATTATATACATTATATCTATAGTTGAAAGCATAAAATTGTGTACAAAATATTTAGTTTTTGGCATTAAATAACCCATAGAGGTTGATATGGTGCTAAATAAAATCAACCAATCAACCAACTTCTCAATTTACAGTTGAAATGGCTAGATGTAACAGTAAGTTCTATGCTAACAGTTTCTTCTCTCACACTTCTTGCTTGTGGAACTCTCTCCCAGCTTTTTGCTTCTTGGTCAATTTTGATCTTCAAAAATGTAATTGTAATGTCAATTGTTCTTTTCTGTCATCTTTAGTCTTCTGTTGTTGTCCTTTTTCCTTAATAGTGTTTTCTTTTTTTTTCTTTTTTTTCTTCTTTTTTTTTCTCATATTCTCTAACACTCAGTAACCTCTTACATCCTAGCGGCTTTAGTACCTTGTTTGGGGTGAAATGATTAAAAAAATGCTCATTCTATAGTATTTTTGTTTTTCTTTTTGCATGACTATATACTGTAGCTGAAGTGTTCTTCATGTCTCTTAATTATACCTGTTTTTATTGCATTAATTCAATTAGTAATGGTTAGTTCAGTAAGCATACATTGTGAACTTTGCCAATGAACATTCTCCATGTTGCATTCTGATTTTCAATCTCATTGATATGAATTGAAAGCATGCTCATAAAACATGATGTCCAGAAATAAGGAGGCCTCTTTATCACATATATAGATGTTTTATTCAGGGCTTCATCTGTTCGTCCAGGTGGATAGATAGGTGACAATTGGGACAAATACTGCTATGTAAGCTCTTCCCCACTCACCAACTCCTAACCCATCTACTTATCCCAACATGATGGATGGTAATACGAATGGAGGTTTTGGGACCATCAGGCAGACACGTCTGTCTCCCACCAACGGCAGACCAGAACTTTCCCTAATCTCTAGCATAACTGCTATTACAGACCAGCACCTAGATATTCACTATTTACAGTTTTCTTGACGCCCTAATCTACTTGTTTACTTCCCATTCCTCTTTGGTCAAAGTGGATGACACTTAGGAGACTGAACTTCAAAAAGTACCCTCTGCTGATGCATTGACAGAAACATTCTAGATCGAGATAAAGCCATCTGTTCCTTTTCTATGTGGTTGTCTATAGTATCACAGCCTAAACAGTTCAGTTTATTAAGTAAAAATAAGACAATTTTATATATATATATATATATATATTTTATTATGTTTAACATTGTTATTTTATAGATACAAGTATTTAAGCAAATGCTCTGTTTATGATAAACAGTATTAAATAACATTTACCGGCCTGAATGTCCGAGAAATTTTCATAGAAAATATTCATTCTTTGACAGGATTCGAACCTGCATCCTATACGGAACCGTCATATACGCTTGACGTGCCTTACCGCTAGGCTACAAAGAAGCGTTCGTAGACAAGGTCTAATTTACTGCTTATAAACTCCAATTTTCCATGAATCTCGTACATTCATAACTGCTCTGGCGTATCGAATGTAAACAAATGACGTCATATATTAAGAAATGGACAAGGTCCGACAATTTATTTATTAAAGACATATATATATATGAGAGATATGCACATAATTGTAATTAGCTATAATTATAGATGAAGTGTGTTCAATATTGGGGATAAAGCTTATGTAGATGTAGACATAGAAATCACCACTGCATGGTGACTGGTAGTTTTATTTCTTAAGTAAACCTCAGACCATATGTATATAGTAATACATCACTTATCCATTAAGTACTCTTTTGGGAATATTTTCCTCAATACAATTTTACTAAATGATCTGATTATTGTTTGACATGTGAAACTGCCAGTACCTTACGGTGTTGATTTCTATACCACACCTCCTCGATGCATGCATGTGTGAGTGAGTGAGAGAGTATAATTTAATTTGAAGATACTGCTACCTATTTACATTAAGTCCTACCAGCCATTTCTGTCAGCAGGAGTGTTTGTTAAACTTATGTAATTAATCTGTAATTGTTATATATTTATATAATTTTTACTGTTTATTTTAGCTGCTGTGTACATTTCTTATCTTCAGCTGAGACATGATGTGAAAGGATTAATTACCCAGTTTAGCTGTTTTTTGTTCCTGCTTTACACTAATGTTACATTTCCTTTTTTTACATTTTTTTTTTTCTTGTTTTGATATGGTCTGTTTTTATCATCTTGAAATTATATTATCTGTCATTTAATTTTAGTGCTATTCTGAAGTAACACCTAGAAATTTTTATGGAGGTCATTTTCTTTTTAATATTTTTCTTAAATCTATATTAAATTTGTATGAAGTGTGTGTATGTTAAAAAATTCTTGGCTTGACCAAAGTTTCCCTCCAATCTGATGTTTGATCATTTGTTTGAAATTCAGGAAGTAATAACTTTTTAGCTCTTGCTTGTATTTTGAACTAAGGTTATTTTAAGTAAAATGCTTTTCCAATTATAAGAAAATATGTAAATATTTTCTTGAATGTGCTCACTCCTGCCACCAACTACTACATGCCAATGAAAGTTTAAAAATTTGCATATCTTTTCACTTTGAAATAAGTCATTTTATTTTAAAATGTTTTACTGAAGCTTTGATGTGTAAAGTAATACCTCTACCAACTTCTAAAAGAGAATAATATATATATTTGCATTTGACTTCTTATTTTTAGATATTTTTAATAGAATAACTAACACTAATGTATTTAATGCAGAAATGTAGCTTGAAAGCATCTACAGAATACAGTTGTAATGTGCAAAGGAGGAAATGCAATCTAGCATATGTGCATGCAGCCCAAGACATCCTAGTTGTTAGTATCAGCCTCTGTGTGTGTGTGTGTGTGTGTGTGTGTGTGTGTGTGTGTGTGTGTGTGAGATATATATATATATATATATATATATATATATATATGTATATATAGTACTTATTGGAAAGTGCTCAATATCAGTGATAGAGCTAACATACTTAGTTGTATTGATGTGAGTTTGTGAACCCAGCCTCACAAAGTCACATCAATACAACTTATATATATATATATATAAAAAATAAAGCAGGTAGTCAACCAAAGGAGTAAAAAGAACTGACAAGGTCTGTCTAATCATTTTTTTATTTTATTGTTTTCCTTTTTTTGGAAAAGGTATTGAGTATTGTGCTCAAAGTTGTCTGTCTGAAGTTCAAATTTTGTTATTTTTGTTCAAGTACTCTCGACTTTTGCAATCATTATCAAGAACCCAATGTGGTGTCTGTATGGTAGTTAGAATATCTTTGTCTGCATTCTGGTGTTCTTTGGGAAGCTGAACTTTTGAAATGGTCTAGCGTGACTTCATGTGTAACAGCCTTTGGGCAAAAAGAATGTGATTGATTTTGTGTCTTAATATAAAAATTTTTTTTATTTTTTTTTTATTTATACTAATATAATAAAGGAATTCTAACTACCACACCGACAGCAAAGTCATAGTCAAAAGTACTTGAACAAAAATAAAATATGAACTTTGGACAGTTTATCCATAACTTTGAGCACAATACTCACCACCTTATCTGAAAATTGGAAAAATAAAATAAAAAATGGATCAGACAGACCTTGTCAGTTCTTTTTAATCAAATTTGTGTGTGTATGAATGTAATGTATGATTCAAATATAGACTGACATTTAAAATTGCTTGTAAAATGTTTTAAATTCCAGTCTTAGCAAGCTTCTGGGTATGATTGTCAGTTTTACAATAACTTGATCTTCAGGCATCAAAGTACACACACACACACACACACGTATTTTATTCATTTAAGCATGTATAGATAGTTTAATTTGAATGTGTTCAAACATTGACTAAACTGAGATGCTTTTATTTTATTTTAGTATATTGTAATTTTATAAAAGAATAATTTTATAAGTACAAGATGAAACAAGACACCAATTACTACTGTTGAAAATTAGGACAAACTACTAAATCTTAGTAATTTGATTTAATTGCTAAGAGCTACCAGCTAAATTTTATGTGGTTTAACATATTGTATCTTATATATATATATATATATATATAAATAAAATGCTGGTGTTAATAAAACAGTGATTGATGTAATATAACAGAGCTACTAAGTATATATTAATAAATAGACATATTATCCCTCACCACAAGCACAGCTTTTTCAGAAGATTGTGTTGTGCATGAAACTCTAATTTGCTAGCAGTGAGGGATAATATGTATATTTATTTATATATATATATATATATATATATATATATATAACATTTTATTCTTGAGTAGATGCTCCATACCATTTATTTATAGAACAATATATTTATTTTTCATCTACTGGCCTGAATATTCAAGTTACCCAGTAGGTGAAAATAAATATGCTGCTTAATAAATATAGCATCTACTAAAAACTGTTTAAAGTGATAGAAATCTGTTGGATTAATAAATAAACAAAAAAAAAATCATTACTTCTTTAGGTTATATATGATGGACTCCCCCGTCGATTTCAACGTGTGACACTTCAGTCCCGCTAGTGACCTGCATACAAGTCCACAGCGAGGATCTCTGGACATAGCCATAGGTATATTTGCTGAAGCATTTTGCTGTTGTCTTTTAGCTGGTCAATATGACTGATTTTGAAATTTCTGGCACAAATAACTCCAGTTATTTCTTTCCAGAGCTACTCACTCAAAGATAGTATGAGG
Organism: Acanthosepion pharaonis; assembly: GCA_903632075.3. Taxonomy (NCBI): domain Eukaryota; kingdom Metazoa; phylum Mollusca; class Cephalopoda; order Sepiida; family Sepiidae; genus Acanthosepion; species Acanthosepion pharaonis. Next base: position 4,760,742 of record CAHIKZ030000302.1, read on the forward strand.
CACATTGACAGCTGAAAGGTTACTCTTTAGATTGTCTTTGTACCTGAGCCATGGCCATTCAACAGTCCTTTATCCACTGTCAAGCTGGCTATAGATGACCTTCAGTATTCTGTCATCACTCATGTTTGCAACATGACCAGCCAAGTCCAGTGAAATTGTGACTGCATCAGGAAAGTCTCACTCACTCACACCACACACACACTATATATATATATATATATATATATTAAATATAACAGACATTGAATGCCTGTCTGATCATGTGCTGTTCGAATGTTTGCTTTAATTTCTGGTTAAAATAAAGACAAAAATTGTCCAACTTTTGGATATTTTTTTATTAAGTTGGTTCTAAGCTTTCGGCTCACATGAGCCATCCTCAGAGTGGTTATACAGACATGAAACCATCAAAGATGATATTTTGTTATTTTGACATAGAAAATTGCTATGTGACAATAACGGTCATGGAATAGCAGACACAGATCGTAAGTTCAAGATATGGTTCTATGACGTCATACCACATGATAAACTGAAGTATTACAATAGAACCAATGTCTAGATACAAAGTAATGTGACTTTTTGGAGTTTTTTAGTTTGGAGTGTGATTTTGTTGAGTGGGTTGCTTCATTTAATGTAGATGGCCTGTATCTGAAGGTACTTTTTACTGTGTGTATGTGTGAGTATTATTGTGTTATCAACCACACACACACACACACACGTGTGTGTGTATATATATATATATATATATAGCATAATGAGAAACCACGTATACTTTCTTAATCATATATATATATATATATATATATATATATGAGAGAGAGAAAAAAAAAAACAACTAAAAAGATGCAAATTAAGAAAATAATGTTTTTTATGAAAGTATTTATTTATATTTGATATTTCAGATCAACCTCAATCTTTCTTCAGAAATAACTGTTTTTAGAGGTTTGTATATATATATATATATATATATATATATATATATATTATGAAACGGACAAAGTCCAACAATTATTTTAAGATATTTTTATGTTTATACATTCTTTTTTTTATAGATACAAATATTTAAGTAAATTCAGGCTGGTAAATGTTATTAATACTTTTTATTATAAACGGAGCGTTTACTTAAATATTTGTATCTATAAAAAGAATGTATAAACATAAAAATGTCTTAAAATATATATTGGAATAAAAAGCAGGAATGAAGATGAAGAATTGAGTATTCAAGAATGAATAAAGCTTCCTTTTTTTAAATTTAACCATTTTCATCCTCTCCTGATTATATTCTTTCCTGTTCATTTTTTCCAAACTTTCATATTATGACTTAGCAAGGTGTAGTACCTGTTTATTTGATTAAAATAAAACTTTTACTGCTGAATAACCTTAGACATATTGTGTTAAAACACTGGTTCTTGTACTATCACTGAAGTTAAGCAACATCGAACCTAGTCAATACCTAGATGGGTGACCTCTTGGGAATATCAGGTGCTGTTAGCGTGATGTGTAGGTGGTTTAATTGCATAATGGCTTAGAATTGGAAAGTTGAGAGCAGAGTTCTAATTTCAGTCAGGTTCATTATATCCTTTTATATGCAAAAACCTCTGGGAATAGTATGAATCCACCTCTTCTCCCACTAGATATGTGTTAATTAGTAGGATTTATATCAGTAAGCCATTATCTGCAAAAAAACTGTGCCATGTCCCTTCAGGATGTTGGCAATCATGGCACTCCACAATTTACTGTCATTTGTAGGTCTTAAATTTTCTGTTTGTTATCACTCCTAAACCCTCTTCAGTCACCTATTTACTGAAGTTTGCTAGTTATTGTTTTCCTCTGTCCATCTTACCTTCAGTTTGTCTTCTGGGTATCACATTTATTAAGCCCTCTTTCCTCACTATGTGTCCTAGAAATTTCAACTTTCTCTTTCCAATTTTAAGTATAAGTTTACTTTTTGTTTCCATTTTCACTAAAACTTTGTCATTGTGCACATGTTTGGTCCATGGTATTAATAACATGCAAAACATTGATGAACCATACAAACAAGCAAGCAAAAGAAGTAATCTATCAATTCACTGCTAAATAACCTTTAGCTTAGGTCTTTTGCTAAATTATCAAGAGTAAAATATAAAATTTAACATCCTGGGTATGACGATAAACTACGTTCAACAGCAAGGCTTCTGATCAGGAGGTTTTGAGGAGCATGGAACTACCTCTTAATTGCTGGTGTTCCCAGGTCAACCCTGACCCAAGGTAGTAGCACCTGTTAGGGTCCCAACTATGGACAAATAGTTAACCTCCAAACTGGGGTCAAAAGACTGTGAAAGTGTAAAAATAGGTTTTAATACCAGAAATACATTGTAAAAAAAAAAAATTATTACCAGCAATACATTTTTGAAAAAAAAAATATATTACCAGCGAACATTATTGAAGAAAAAATATTATCAGCAATACAATTTTGAAGGAAAAAAATATTACCAGCAATTATTTAAAGGAAAATATTACCAGCAAAAAAAAAAAAAAAATTGTCGGCATTAAATAACCCATTGGGGTTGATATGCCTTAACCAAACCAAACCCTAAAATTTAAAGAAAGACAATAAAGAGCTTTTTTTCTGAATATTTTTAAAAAGCTGTACTGAAGCTATTAGCTTGGTCAAGTCAAACAGCTAATTCAATTTACTTACACACACATTATTTTTGTTTTACTATTTTCAGCGATTTCTTGGCAATCTTTGAAATTTCATTCTCCCAGAACTTTCTCAGGAAAAAGCTGCTCTAGGTGCTTTTGCAGTCTTCCAAAAAATTGAATTTTTTTTTCTCGTGTTGAAAGTTTTGTAAAGACTGGAATAAGTGTCAGTTTAAAGGTATAATATGTAGAATAGATGAATTAAAGTTCCCCAGTTTAACTGTAACAATTTTCTTACAAAAAAAAAAAAAACCCAAAAAACCAAAACAAACTGGAATGCTGGAAATGTTTTCCCATTTTCAATGTTAGAATACATAAACAAAAATATGCTGATTTTTTTTTAATTTTTTTTTTATTTATTTATTTATTTATTTTTTTTTTTATTTATTTTTTTTTATATTTTTTTATTTTATATTTTTTTTATTTCTTTTTATTTTTTATTTCTTTTTATTTTTTTATTTTTTTTTTATTTATTTATTTTTTTTATTTTTTATTTTTTTAACAATTTAAAAGTAATGCTGATGTAATTGCTGCCACAATGCAATCAAATGTGATCTTTAAAATTATTATTTTTATTTCTTTTTAATCAATTTCACCACATACAAGGCAGTAAAGCCACTAAGACGCAAGGGGTTACTAGGTATGGAAGAATTAGAAACAGATACATTAATGAGCGGGAACAAAGAGTAATCAGGAGGACAGTAGATAGCAAATGATATTGCATTTAAATTTTTGAAGATTAAAGTTAGCTAGAAAGCATGGAGCCAGATGGTAGTTCCACAAGTAAGAAGTGCAGGGAAAAGAAACTGTTAACATAGAATTTTTAGTTGCGTCTAGCCAGCTCGAGTGTAAATTGATGAAACCTCGACACCAATCTAATACTGTGCTTTAACAATCAAAAAGTCTGTGTACAATAGTGAAGAGCTCATCTAAACAATTACAATGAAAGTACTTATAGAAAATTCAGAGACAACATTACACAGTGGGGAAAGTAACTGAAGCCGAGATGCCAGATCAGGACCAATAATATTGCTGATTCTTTTTTGGATTTAAGAGACAGGAAATTTTTGATAGAAACAAATCAAAGAGTGCTAAACTACTATGTAACATCAATCTTCCTTTATGCCAAAACTAACGAACTTAATAAAGAAACAAAAGGAAAGAAAGTGTAAAAAAAAAAAAAAAAATCTAAGTCTGAGTGAAAAGTTTAGTTTTAAAATGATACGTAGTATTCAGTGATTGATGTTACACCAGGAGCTGGGGGTAAGGGTCATGAGGTTAAAAGGGGAGCATCTTGGTCTCCAAAGAAGTAGGAAAAAAAAAAAAGGAAAAGCTGGGAGGAAGTGATACTTTTTTTTAATCATATCACCCCCAGGAAATTGTCCAGGATTCACTGGTATATGAAAGGACTAATATTTCATAGAAGTTCAGTAATCTTTGTTTTGATTCTAAAAGAATTTTCTTGTATTTTTTTCTTTTAGTATCAAGCCAGTACAGAAATTTAAATATCTGGCAAGTGTTTTAACAGATCATGGAAAATGTGACCCTGAAATCTGAAAAGCACATTGGAATAGTGAAAGAAACCCTCCAAAAGCTAAGCAAAGTATTAAGAAACAGGAAATTTTTGTTAGAAACAAATCAGAGTGCTAAACTGCTATGTAATATCAATCTTCCTGTATGGCACAACTAATGAAATGATACATAGTATTCAGTAGTGATTGATGCTACACCAGGAGCTGGGGGTAAGTCACAAGGTTAAAAGGGGAGCATCTTGGTTTCCAAAGGAGAAGTAGAAAAAAAAAAAAAAAAGAAAAAGCTGGGAAGAAGTGATACTTTTTCTTTTTTTTTTTTTAATCATATCACCCCAAGCAAGACAATAAAGTCACTAAGATACAAGAGTGTGAAAGAATGAAAAAAAGAGAGAAACATTATCAAGAAGCAAGAACAACAGAAGAATAATCAAGAAGACAGTAGATAATGATTGATATCTTATTTAAATTTTTGAAGATCAAAGTTGGCAGGAAAGCATGAGGCCAGAAGAGAATTCCACAAACAACCAGTGTGAGAAAAGTAACTGTTAGCATAGAACTTAGTTACATCTAGACAATTTGACTGTAAGTTGATAAAATCTTATGCCAGGCTAGTACTGCACTTAAATTCCTAAAGTCTAAGTACCATAGTGAAGGGTTCATCTGGACAATTACCATGAAAATATTTATAGAAAAGGCACGGGGAAGCTACATTACAATGGTGGGAAAATAACTAAAGCTAGGATGTCTGGTCAGGACCTATAATATTGCTAATTCTTCTTTGGATTTTATCAAGGAGCTCAAGGTAAATAGCAGGTGTTCTGGGACATATATAGCAGCAGTATTCTAAGCATGGATAAATGGTAGGCTTATAGATAGATTCTAGCAAGAAAAATTGTCTTGCCCAACATAGTGAACCAAATTTCTAAGGTGCAATGAATCACTTTCTTGGAGGTTAGCATCAGCCATGCTGATGGAAGGCAGGGAGGGGTCTCTTGCAGTTTAGTTTAAAATTAAATGGATATGAGGTTAATGTAAAAGATATTGGCGTGTAAAATGAGATGAGTTCAGATCCTAGGCTAATCTTTTGAATTTCACTTTCACAGGAATACCCTTGGGAAAGGCATGAAGCCATCATTTCTTTTCCCCAGGTATGGGTTTGATAACAAGGCAGATTAGATTCTCTAGCCTTGAGTGGCACCCAGTCTATGAGAATAACAATGCTGAAGAGAGATTGGTTCTGCCAGGCTCTCTTGTCTTAGACACATCCCAGTACTGCTATGAGTCCAGTACATATGGTGCACTTATGACCCTAATTAGTTATGACCCTCATGATCATGAGGAACAATTTTAAAAATATGCAAAATTTATGAATATAAGATCTAAACACTGATATCATAACAATTTAGCTTTAACCAGGAACAGTTTTAAAAACATTTTTTAAGTTTAAAACTACTCTGAATTCAAAACTGGTTGTGTTTGGGGCTGGTATTAAGGAGGAGGAAGGAGAAAACAAAACGCTATTAATACTTTTTGGCAATATCACATATGAAGAGACTTGAAGCAACAGAAATGTGGTACAGAATGATGCTGAGAAGGCCATGGACTGAATATGTGAGTAACGAGAGTTTTAGAGAAAATTGAAACAAAAAGGACTTTCATATATTTAGCATCAGAAAGAGGCAGTTGAAATTTCTAGGACTCATAATGAGGAAAGAAGGCTTAGAAAATTTAATGCTCAAAGGCCATATTGAAAGCAAGAGGGATAGAAGAAATCTGTGCATAACCTACCTAAAAGCTCATTAGGTAGGTTATGCACAGATTTCTTCTATCCCTCTTGCTCTTGGCAGAACAGGGATTAGGAGAGATAGTTTACAAAGACTAGAAAATTGTTGAGACCCATTATTGCCCATGAAAGAACATGGATCCAAGAGAGAGGAGTTTGTATAAATGGCTGACAGTATAGTGATTAGAAGAGATAACAAAAGTACAAACTTTACTAAGAGCTGTGAAATACAGGAAATTGTGGAGAGCCATGATCGCACATGTTCTGAGGAGAGACAGCATATAAAAAAGAATTGATAAAGCTTTTTGTCCAACATAATATAAGAAACCTCATGAATGTATTTCTATGTTGACAAGAAACTGCTTTGTCAGCATCATTGTGGAATCTCATTCTTATCACTAAATAGCTTTATCATGAATAGTAATCAGGTGAAGTTAAATGTAATATTTATTCTAAGAACAATCTTTCAAATTCCTTAAAAATTTTGTGAATATTTGTCTCTGCACTGAATATAAAATTCCAGTACGAACTCATGGAGTTGATGAAGCCTTAATTAAAAAATGATTTTAAAAAAGGTGATTATTAGCAAGCTCCTAATAACAATCAGTTTGTCACAAGGAGACACTATTTTTTAGTGAATGCTTTTTACTCTTTGACTATTGTCCTCTTCTTTGTTATCACAACCTTTTGACCTTTGTGCCCTTTGTCCTTTATCAGGTGTATGTCGATCCAGGTAACCTATAGAGAATTCTGAACTAAACCCTTTATTTAATCTAGGTAGACTGTTCTCTTTTCACTGCCCATGTCTAGGGATATCTCGTCTTGTTCTTATTTTTAATACTGCTCAGTTATTACTCATCCATTTCCGCTGAGTCCAAGTACATATTGCATGGCCCAAGGATTGAACTCACAATTATTGTGTCACCAAATTCACAAACTTACTTTTTAATCTGCTAGGCTAGGTGAAGACAATAGTCAGAAATTCACACAGATACTTTTTTTTTCTCTTTCTCTCTATCTGATTTTTTTTTTTTTTTTTTTTTTAAGCAATTCACCCCAAACAAAGCAATAACACCATTTAGATGCAAGGGACTACTGGAAGTGAAAGAGAAGGAAAAGATTTTAGGAGGAACTGGAAGCCCAATTCTAAACAGGAAACAAGGAATAAACCTCTACTCTTGTTAAAAAAAATCCTGGGAGGAGTGTGAACTGGATAAGTTCATCTATCTAACATAGAAAGAAAAAATACAATAAATTTCAGAGTTTTGGTGGAAACATTAGAATTGAAGTAGACTATAAGGGTAACTGGAAGCCCACTCTTAAACAGGAAATAAAGGATAAACCTTTACTCCTGTTGAAAAGTCTGGGGAGGAGTGTGAACCGGATGATAGGTGATTCACACTCCTCCCTGCTGTGATATGTTATAAATAAGCCTAGTAGTTTGATTTATCTGCTGGTAATGCTGGAGATGGATGAGCTCCACCATGTCTATCATGTGGTGTGTCTCAAGACACACACCACATGATTAGCACATCACAAAACCATTCACAGAGACCCAGGCTCTGGCATACAACTGTGCTTGATGGAGGGGAATGGTGGACAGCTTAGCACATCAGTGCTCTAACGACTGCTTCAGGTTTAAGGGTGAAAGAAGAGGAGAATGCTTTCAAATAACCTGTTATTTTATGATTCTTGAGTGATGAAAAAAAAAAAAATATGAAGAAACCTGCAAAAATTGTTTTTTTTTTTTTTTTTTTTTTTTTGTTTTTTTTTTGTTTTTTTTTGTTTTTTTTAAATAATGTGTAGCTTTAACTCTGTGAGAGTTTTGCCTGTTGGTGTTATCAAGTTTTTTGAGTGCAATGAAAATTCTTTTATACTTACTGTTTTCACTTTTTCTCAAAGTGTAATAACTGGTTTTAGTTAGGAGAAATATTATTTACACATGCATTCAATTTGGGTGTAGAAGCAGTATTCATTTTTTTTTTTTTTTTTTTCCCCAAAGGAAACAATTTGAAAACTCCAATATGCTTTTTCTTAATCTTCTCGTGTAATAACTCTCTTATCTTTCAATGATTCAAGCACATCTAAACGTTTTCAAGTTCTGGGGATTAAGTTCTCCATCTTGCGAATTAACTCCTCATAATCAATAAATAATGGTTATCTACTTCTGAGAGCTGAGTTCCAATTGCATTCACGTATGTGCAAATGCTCTTGGGAAAGGTATGAATCAACTTCTTTCCAATCACCAGCTATGGGTTCATTAGTAAGTCTTGTATCAGTATGTAAAAAAAAAAGTTACAATCTTTTTTCTGGCTCTAAATAACCTGGAAAAGGTTGATAACTTGTAAAAAAAAAAAAAAAAATCATATCTGCTTCCCTTAACATGGAGTTAAATAGTAGGACAATGTGCTCTATTTGTTTTTGGCAACCAGTTTTTGAGAAGGAGAATTCTGAATTTAAAAATGTATGTAGCTCTAGTAAAACACATACTATACAGCCACAGAAAAGATTATGGTGTTCACAATTAGCTACAGTTCATGGTTGTGGAGTCTGATCTTGACTGGTCGATAAGATAGGTAGGTATTTATTTAGTTATATGTATACAAATAAAACCTCTGGTGGTGGTGGGGGAGAATGGGCAAAATAAATAAAAATGCTTCCCCTCAGCACATTATACACAGAAGGTAACTTGATTTGTAAAGGGAAGAATTCAGTGATAATCTTTTCTCTTTTTTTTTTTTTTTTTTTTTTTTGGGGGGTTCTTTATAAATGATAAACATCTCAACGATTAAAGAAAACAAAAATAAGCCAGTCCCTGTTTTTTCTTTATGCATCTTTTCTACAGTAGACATGTTCTTTCATGTTCAGAAAAATAATCTGTATTATTTTCGGCTGCCATTCATATGATGAACAGAACTATTCATGATCAAAGATGTTTCTTGAGATAATCCATTCTCCTTTGTTTGTCTTTGCTTAATCTCGCTGTATTTGATTGGTACTTGAAGTTTCAAGATTACCAATGTCATTATATGGCTTTTCCTATTAACGACCTCCAAACAATCTGTTAATATTTGTAGTAGAATCTTTTGAAAATTCCATTGTGCATTATTTTAATTACGATTGAATTTATTTTAATAATACTGGAAAAAAAAAAATTTAAAAAACAAAAAAACTACTGGTTGACCATCACTAATCTGTAAGGTTCCAAATAAATGATTTTTACCAGCTGGTGACATTAAAATACCCTTAGCCCAATTCAAACGGAATTGACAAGTTTCTAATAAGCAATAAGGAGAGGAAGAAAAAGCTGAGGGCAAAATAATACTAAGCAAAAGTGAATGGCTATGGTTAAATGTAAAATAATGACACTACTTTTCAACAAACAGAATTGACAAAGTTTGTAATAACAAAAAAGGAAAAACAGTGCCCCCCCCCCCAATAATAATATAAAGCAAGCAAACATATGCAAGAGAAAGCAACAGTAATATGGCAAATGTTCACAAACTAAGAATTGGGGTTGACACACAAGAGCACGTTTGGACAAGCGAATATAGCATTCTGACTTCAAGACAAGACAGACTGGGATTGTGTCAGATGAAATCAAGGTTTGGCCTATTTTATTGGATAGGAAAAAAAAATGCCAGCATGCATTTGTGTGCTTCTGTCTGTAAATGGTGGTGGGGGGAGTGTTTTGCTGTCATTCCCATTCCTGATTGAAACCAAAACAATATATGTGTAAGTCAAAACTAGGCAAAGCAACAGTAATAAGGAAATGGTTCACAAAGTAAGAATGGTGTTCACATGTAAAAGGGAGATAATCAAGTGATTGTAGTATTCCGACTTCAAGACAAGAACCGAAATATAGCAGATGAAACCAAGAAGTTGTTCATTTTTGTTGGTTAGGAATAAATCCCAGCATGCATCAGTAGGATTTGTCTATGAATTTGAGGTGGGGGATGTTTTTTAGCAGTCATTTCTAGGATTAAAACCAATAAATCCACTGAGAAGTAAGGGGTTGCTGAGGATGAACAATAGAATGAAGATGTCTTGGAAGATGTTACTGAGGAGGAAGTACAATACCCCTTCCCCCCCAAAAAAAGAAGATTCAATGAAATGGATGATGATTAATGTTGGATTTAAATTTTTACAAAATAGGCAGAGAGAGGGCAGGGGATATAGCTAGAAAATTAGGACTAGGAACCTGCAACGAACATAGAGAAAAATAGATCCAATGGTGCATGGCCAATGACCAGGTAATAGTCAATACATGGACATGGAGGAATGCAGGAGGAGTAACTAAAAACCAAATTGACTATATAACCATCAACAAAAGATTTAGGAATGCAATGGTTCACTGCAAAACCTACCCATGTGCCAACTGTGGAAGTGATCATCACCCTGTTATATGTAAACTAAAAGTGAAATTACAGAAACAGAAGAAGCCTAATGCAGCACCTAAATTGCAATACAAGAAACTCCTGCGCGACCCATACCTGAAAGAAAATTATATGGACAGTGTGAACAGATATGAGACGCACAATGGAAATGGAAACTTGAAATGGGGCACACTAAGAGTACACAATATCATCCCAAAGGAGAATGAATAAAGATGAAAAAACAAATGGATGACTGATGAGAATCTCCACATGATGCATAGGAGACAGAAAACTTTGCTAAGATATGGATCTGGGTACAGAAAACTATACAATGAAATAAGGACCAAGTGCAGGCAGGCTAAAGAAGAGTAACTAAAACAAAAAATGTGCAGAAATAGAGATTATGTACCACCAACAAAGGAGATATGCATAAACAAATAAGGGAACTAACAGGGCAGAAAACCTGCCCGTCAACAGGCTGCATAAAATCAACGGATGAAACGCTCGTATTAGAGAAGGGAAAAATTCTTCAATGCTGGAATGAATATATTGGAGAACTCTTCTATGATCAAAGAGAATGCCCACCAATACACAGAACTACCAACGGACCTGAAATTCTAAAAACTGAAGTAGAAGCTGCAGTTGTGAAATTGAACAGAAACAAGGTGGCAGGGCCAGATGGAATTGTAACAGAGATGCAGACAGCCTTAGATGATTTTGGCATAGACAAGATCACAGAAATAATAAATGAAATTTCCAACTGTAGAGATGTACCGGAAGATCTCAGCAGATCTATTTTCATAGTACTGCCTAAGAAACCAGGCACAAACAAATGTGAACTCCACTGAACAATTGGCCTAATGAGCCACATAACAAAGCTAATCATCCATATTCTGATGAATAGTGTGTGCAACAGAATCAGCCCAGAGATAGGACAAGAACAGTGTGGGTTTGTTAAAGACACCGGAACAAGGAACATGATATTTATGCTCAGAATGTTATCAAAAAGAGCAATACAAATGCAGAAGGATGTGCACCTATGTTTTATAGACTACACAAAGGTGTTTAACAAAGTACACCACAAAGATCTGTTAGAACTGTTTGGTAACCTTGATATATTTGGGAAGGTATTAGAATAATAAAGAATCTATAGTGGCAGAAAATGGCCTGCATGCTGGTAAAGAATGAGTTCAGCATATATACAAAAATAGAAACTGGCGTAAGGCAAGGATGTGTCTTCTCACCTATACAGCAAAGCAATTCTGAGAGAACTGGAAATCCTATTATGATTCATCATTGGCTGCCACAATAATACAGTGCTGATAGCAGACATAGAAAGGAAATTACAAAACCTCTTACAGAAGGTAGTGAAGGAGAGCAAGAAGAAGGGACTAAGCATAAACTACAAGAAGACAGAATGCATGGTCATCAATAAAAAGATGAGCCTGAAATGTGATGTAAAGGTTAGGGGGCACTAAAATCAAGCAGATGCAGAAATTTAAATATCTGGGATATGTTCTGACAGACGATGGTAAGTGCAATGCTGATATCCGCAGATGTATTGGGATGGCCAAAAATGCATTCCAAAAGCTAGGCAGAGTATTATGAGACAGGAGGATTTCGTTGGTAACAAAGAAAGTGGTACTGAACTGCTATGTGATATGTCTTCCTTTATGGCAGTGAATGTTGGACACTCTCAAAGATGAAGAAGCAACTCAAGGCAATGGAGGTATGGTTCTACAGATGGATGCTGAGGATACCATGGACCGAACATGTGAGTAATGATGAGGTTTTGGAGAGGTTGCAAAGAAAGCTTATAATTAATTGTAATAGTGGAACATACCTATTCTATAGTTAATAGACTCTCCCACCTATAATAAGTAGGAGTCGCTGAGTGAGTTGCTCAGTCAGTTGATGTCGGATGACTGTTAGTCGGATACTAAAGTATCAGCAACCACAACTAGATTTCTCTGCATCATTACCTATTATATCAAGTTCCTAACGTTTTGTACGTCGAACCTATTTTAGGACCGACTTAGTACAAGCCTCCACTGTGAAACTACTCCATAACATAACTTAACATCAGGAAGAGGCAGTTGAAATTTCTGGGACATATAATGAGAAAGGAGGGCTTGGAGAATCTGATACTCACAGGGCGGACAGAGGTAAAGAGACAAGGGAAAGAAATGTGTGACATACCTAGCGGGCTTAAGCAAGTGGATAACAGAACAGGGATTGAGAAGTAGCAAAAGAACAAAACATATTGAGAGCTACAAAGGATAGGTGGGGAGGAACTGGAGAGCCATGAAGGGACACAGCACATAAAAGAAAATTTCCGTTGGTAGGAAAGCAAGATGATGGAAGAATTCCATAGGTGAGAAGTTCTTTGCTTAGGATGATGCTAAGAAGTAGGGTTGCCCTGATTTAATCAATTTATAATTGGTAATTTAATTACTCCCAAAGATTATCAGAAAAAAATCCTACCAAAACTACTAGACTAATAGTTAACTTTATTCTATGTCAAAGAGAACTGTTTAGTTTTAAATCAAGGATGAATGAATATGAAACTGATTAATTGGCAAATGCTGACATGATCAATTATTGATTCAGTCAAATAATCGGTGCAACCCAATAAGGTAGCAAAATGTATCATGGCAGGTGTAACAATATTGGAACTACTCAGCTGTTACATTTTGTAATTGGTTTCATTATAGTTAGTTGCGGAGGAGGCACAGTGGAGTAATGGATAGCAGCTCAGATTGAGGAATCGGAGAGTATCGAATTCAAATTCCTGTCAAATCCATTACATTCACTTATGTGCTAATACCCTTGGGAAAGGTATGAATCCACTTCTTCTCCCCCCGCCCCAGCTATGGGTAAATAGCAGGAAAAACTGGTTCTATAGCCTTAGATGGCAACTGGTTTACCATAGAAAGAAATGGCAACCTACTGTAGGGGGTTTGGAATCTACCTTGTCAGTCATGTATCGAAAGATACATGATTACCTAAGCATGACACATAACTGACTTATAGTTAGTTGCAGGATTTGGTTTCTGTTTCTTTGAAATCTGATGGTGCATGTTCTCTTTTACCAGCTTTGTCTAAAGATCTGTAAGGTTATCTTTTACCAGGTCTAAAGATCTGTAAAAAAGAGTCGGTATGCAGCCGGTTATCTTTTACCAGCCGTCTAAAGATCTGTATCGGTTAGTCGGTAAGATCTTTTACCAGTAAAGATCTGTAAGAGTCGGTATGCCGCCGGTTATCTTTTACCAGCTTCGTCTAAAGATCTGTAAGAGTCGGTATGCCGAGTTATCTTTTTACCAGCTTCGTCTAAAGATCTGCCGGTTATCTTTACCTAAAGATCTGTAAGAGTCGGTATGCCGCCGGTTATCTTTTACCAGCTTCGTCTAAAGATCTGTAAGAGTCGGTATGCCGCCGGTTATCTTTTACCAGCTTCGTCTAAAGATCTGTAAGAGTCGGTAAAGATCTTTTTACCAGCTTGCCTAAAGATCTGTCTGTCAGCTGTTATCTTTTTAAATATCTAAAAAATAAAGAGGTTATCTTTTACCATATAAAGATCTAAAAGAGGGATGTTGAAAATTTATTGACCAAGAAAGGCAAAAAAAAATATTTTATCTGATTTTGGGTTAAAATGAAAAACATTGACATCATATGAAGGGATGTTGAAAATTTCATCTTTTTTTTTTTTTTTTTTCATTTATGTATCATCTTTTTTTTTTTTTTTTTTTTCATGTATGCCTTTTTCTCTCTAAAAACAAACTATGCCTCTTATAACTCTTTCTCTTCTGTCTTTGTTTGCAATAAAAAAGTGGACTAGTCCATAATGTATCTGAGCTAATGGCAGGGTGTCATAAGTAACTAAAAGGGGGGGTACAAGCAGAATTATAATACGTTATCATACAAATATAGTAAGACAATTTACATTATTCAGACTATTGTCCTCATCTTTGTTGCCATATTTATCACAACATTTCGGCCGTTGTATGCTCCAGCCTCCTTCAGGTGGTTGGAATGTCGAACTGAACCCTTTATTTTGCTTGCTGGGATAGACTGTTCTAGTTTCACATGCGATGTTTAATGGATGTCAGTTGTCTCTTGTTAATTCACCTATCCAAGTTCTCCACTATCTTAAGGATACATGGCATAGTGGATAAAGGTGTTAGTTAGATCCAGTGACAGTGTGAGTTCAATACCTGGTTAAGGCAGTGGAGAACTTGGATAAACGTGATAAATATGGTGACAAAGATGAGGGCAATAGTTCGAATAATGTAAATAGTGTACATAGTACCTCATCTCAGAAATATAGACAAATATAGTAAGTCAAATTTAGTCTTAAATGTTGTCTCAGTAGAAACAACTCTTACATTATTTTGAAATAAGTGAAAAAAGTAGAAAACTGATTGTAATTTTAACAAATTAATGTTTTCATTGTAGCCAAAATATGACATCCTCCTCGGTTATTATTTTGGTTGGATATCTAATAAAGTAGATATTTTAATTTAAATAGATACTTAAAAAAAGGTGGGGACGCCCTTTATAAAATACAGGACCCTTAAATATTTTCATTTTTTTTTTCTCTTTGCTGCTTTTTTTTTTTTTTTTTTTTAGAGTTTTGCCATTAGACATTGGTTCCAGTCATTACGAAAATCAAGTTTTTTGTAACCTTTATTTGTTCATATTCAAACACAACGCATATATAACAGTAAAGAACTTGTCCACCTTGATCAGAGCAGAATACATAAATTGTTTTTTTTTTTCATTTATTTTATTTTTTTATTTTTTTTTTTTTCATTAATTTCTGTGGATTTCTGTTGAATCAAACTTTAGCCATATGACCATTAAGTTGTAGTTCAGCTCATTGGGTTCCCCTTCTCTCCTCCTGCCCACTCATACCGCCATAATATAATACCCCACATTACTTCCTGTAACTATGCCTTCTTCTGTCATCTCTTCCACTCTGTCCCCTCTGATCTCTCACTCTTTCCTTTCCCAACTAACCAGTCCCCTTCTACAAACTGACACAATAAACAGTTCGAAAATTCCTGCTAATTTTAAAATTCATAGGTGGAAATGGTCATTAACTAATGATATCTTAATACCAACTGTAAGAAAAATTTTGCTCTGTTTAACAAAAATAAACATTGAGCACTCTTTGTGAGTCAGTTTTAACATTTATTATTTAAAATTTTGTATTGTGTTAATAGGATTTGCTTGGATTATGCCAACAGATTACTGTGTGTGTGTTATATATATGTGATTTTCCAAGCGTAGCTTAGATGTGATACAAGGCCCAAATTAGGGGGCACCCAGTGAGGATCAAACTCACTACTCAGTCGTAATTGTTCTAGTGAGCCAAGCTTACTAACCATTACACCGCCTCGAGGTACCGTGTGTGTGTGTATATATATATATATATATATATATATATATAATGTGTGTGTGTGTGTATGCTCTCTCACTCACACACACACACACACAGAAGAATAAAAAAAACTCAGCCTCACCCCAATAAAAATGTGTCTAAATTAATTTATTTATTTTTCTTTTTTTTTTTCTTTTAACAATACAAAAACAACAAAAATGGGAATTAGCAGACACTTGCTGATACCTCCTGACAAGTGGACTGAATGATTACCAAAAAACGGTTCTACAAAACTAGAGTTGGGTTGATGAATATAACATCAATCAGCTAAGTGACAAATTTTATATTTGTGTTATTAATCACATATATATATAATCATCTGACAAGTGGATAAAGGGATTGTTGCAGGGTCCATTTAAGAAATTCTGGAGTTAGGATGCTGAAGGTAACACCAATCAGCTAAGTGGCAAACTTTATATTTGTGTTAATTATGTGTGTTTATATACACTTTTTTTTTTTTTTTTTTTTTTGGTCCACAATTATTGCTCTGTTGAAGGAGGGCCAATAAATCGGTTTAGTTGTTTTTAATCTTTATATTTCCTTATTACCAATTTACAATAATGTCTAGTTTTGATGACCTATTTAACAGAACATTCATAGCAAAAAGATGGGTGTAAGAAAAATATATATTACCATAAACTGGTAATGTTTTTTATTGCTGTAATAAACTTTTGCATCCCTCTAAAAAATATTTCAATTCTACAGAAAGATTCTGAGAATACCATGAATGGAACCTGTGAATAATGAGGAAATTTCAAGGAAAATTGAAACAAAAGAAAAAAAAAACACATATAATCAGAAAGAAAAAAATTGAAATTTTTAGGCTACATGATGAGGAAAGAAGGCTTGGAAAATTTGACACTCATATTGAAGGAAAGAGGGGAAATTATGAGTAACCAGCCTAAATGTAAATGAAAGACAAACAGGGTTTGTAAGGTATAGTAAAAAGACAACCATTGCTAAAAGGAAGTTGTGGAGAGTTATGATTGCCCATGTCCTGAAGGGATGTTGCACATAAAGAGGTTTTTCTATTGAATATGTTTTGTTTTATATAATTTGTTCTCAATTATCTGTTGCACCCTGTGTGTTTGTATATTATATAAAAATCTCATAAGACTGAACTTTGAATACTGATTAAAGATCAGTCTGATGCTGCACCTGGATAAATCTGGTATTTCCACATTGACAAGAGGAAAATAAAGACAAGTCTTTATTTTCCTCTTGTTAATGTGGAAAATTGAAATATTGCTCAAGTACTCTAGGTTATTGGTAATAATATTTACTTTTTTTTACTTCTCTATGACTTTCCTCTTTTTTTTCCTTTATCTTCTTTCCTCTTTTTTTTCCTTTATCTTCTCTCCTCTCTCCTTTATTTTCTTCTTTCTCTTTTTTTTTTCCTTTATCTTTTTTTTTCTTCTCTTTCCTCTTTTTTTCTTCTTTTCCTCTCTTTTCTTTTCCTCTCTTCTCTTCTCCCTCTCTTCCTCTCTTCTCTCTTCTTCTCTCCTCTCTCCTTTATCTTCTCTCCTCTCTCCTTTATTTCCTCTCTTCTCTCCTTTATTTCCTCTCTTCTCTCTTCTTTCCTCTCTTCTCTCTTCTTTCCTCTCTTCTCTCTTCTTTCCTCTCTTCTCTCTTCTTTCCTCTCTTCTCTCTTCTTTTCTCTCTTCTTTCCTCTCTTCTCTCTTCTTTTCTCTCTTCTTTCCTCTCTTCTCCCCCACTTTTCCAAACCAACTTTCTGCTATTTCAAACCTGCTATCATATATTTTATTTTTCATGTTTTTTTTTGCTAACCTGCTCATTATTTTCAACTTCTTTCTCGTCTTTTGAAAGCAAATTAATTTTCCAACCTACCCTTTTATTCAAATTTCCCCTTTTTCCTGGGTTTAAGAGTAAGCCCCCAGACCATAAATGAACCCAAGAGCATCTGGTGAAGTCTTTATTAAAGGTTCTTGTGTGTGTACAAAATCTGTGCCCCAGATCCTTAAAAACAAAAATAAAAGACAAGAGAGAAGGTGAATTTAACATTATAGTTCCCACGAGTATCTTTTAATTATAGACATAATTTCATGTATATGCAGAGAATGAACTTGCACCATACCATAATTGAAAAACAGATCATCTTGACATTTTAAATACTAAACAATCCATTAACTTACTTTCCAGTTAATGATGTCCTGATAATAAAAGTGGAATGGTGAATGTATCAAAACACTTGGTTTCTTTTGTAAAATACTTTCTTCAGCTATAACTTCAGGAAAATGGTTCACAAGAACAAATGCATAAATACAGTCATCATCTTGGACATTTAATCTAACATGTTAAATTTATAATTGCATTTGCAGCAGAAAAGTCTGCTTTTACTGCAGATAATCACTAGATAAACTTTATATGAGAAGAATGTTCTTTGCATATTTGTTTCTAAGAGGAAGCCAAGTCTTTAACAGTAATCTGTGATTTCAATCAGATAAGAAAGGCTGAAAATGGAGTACTGTTGTCATATTTGGGCAGGAGTTGCCCAGTCCTCACTTTCCAGTCTTAATATAATTCAAAAGTATCTCTGAGTCCTTGTTGAAGAAGAATTATTTTCCACCTACCAAACTCTTTCAAAGATGGGTTGTGGCAAGCCTCTCTATAGCTACTACCATGGAAAGTACTCTGATGAACTACATTCCTTGGTTCTGCCACGTCTAACCTTCACGGCTAGGACCTACCATGCCATACACAAACTAACTTCATCTCCTCTGTCTTTCATCAGTGAGAAGTAAGTTCCATTCGAACAGCTTCTTCCCATGAACTACTGCTCTGTGGAACACTCCAAGAGGTTGTTTCCCAGATGACTACAATCTTAACCTATTAAAGTTTGTTTGTGTGTGTGTGTGTGTGTGTGTGTGTGTGTTGTTTTTTTTTTTTTTTTTTTTTTAAGCGTTTCGCCACTAGGACGCAAGGGGTTACAGAAAATTTGGAGCAATATCAGATAGGAGTGATAGAAGAAAGGATGAGGAGAAGGGTAGTGGATAGATCAAGGCAACTGGAGATGTTGATTGGCATTACATTTGAATAGCTGGAGATTATAGCTCTCAGGGAAACTAGAATAGGGAATGGAGTTTCACAGGCTAGATGTGCGAGACATGAAGCTACTGGAGTAGAAGAGACGGCTACATTTAGGAGTTTCGACAGTGAAGGGGTGAGAGCAGGATACCAGCCTCGTCGGGCGCTTGAACTCATGAAGTCTGGGAACCAGCGAATGTTATCTTCCCCTCCTATCTGTATAAACTACCCCTTAACATAACTCAGTATCTCAAGTGGCTCCTGGGCCTTGTCCAGGGTGAACTTTACTGTGTTTAAAAAAAAAAAAAAAAAAAAGACAAGGTGAATTTTAAATTTGGTAAAGTCTAGTTTATTAAAAGATATGTGACTAGTATAATGGATATTGGCTCTGAAAATGGGTTTGGGGAGCAGGGTTCAAATTGTAGGCTAGTCTGTTTACATTCACTTTCACACAAATGCCCCTGGGAATGGCATCTATCTATTTCTTCTTCACCCCTTCTACCAGTTATGGGTTATAGCAGTATAGACTGAGCTCTATAGCCTTTGTTGAAAACCAGTTTAAGTAAAGAAAAACTGAATAAAATTTCACAGATAATGAAGAAAAAGAAACACCAGTGCATTATTATTGTGTATGACCTGGAGTAACATGGCATTTAAAAAAAAAAAAAAAAATTATCTTTTGTCAATGTCTATATTATTATTCTGTTTTTGTATGCCTGGCTGTTGTTTTCTATACATACTTCTCTCCATCTCAGTTTGACTTTTGAAAATCATAGAACTGTGAAACCAGTAAAGATACTCCAAATTAATATTCTTAACCACTCCAGTTACATTTTCATGTTCTTTTTTTTTATATTTTTACCTGTGT
This sequence comes from Acanthosepion pharaonis, assembly GCA_903632075.3. Taxonomy (NCBI): domain Eukaryota; kingdom Metazoa; phylum Mollusca; class Cephalopoda; order Sepiida; family Sepiidae; genus Acanthosepion; species Acanthosepion pharaonis. The sequence continues at coordinate 4,780,468 of CAHIKZ030000302.1, forward strand.
GGGATATACTCAAAAACAAAACAAAAAAAACCAAAAAACTTTCTTATATATGTATCTGGCTACGAGCTTATTGGTCCACTTTGTGTTAGAGATTTCCGAGTAGGCACTCATGATAGCATAGCGTTTAGCATACTGTTGTCACAAGGCATTAGAAATATGCTTAATCTTTGCTAAATCTTCTGGAAATGCATCCTTAAGCCAAAGTTGGCTTTGCTCAACAAATACATAAAGCATTTATTGTAGTAGAGTGGCCAGTGTGCTGGTCAAGCAAGTCATTAAGAGCTAACTGTCTTAATTGAGTGCTTTCAGAAATGCACCCTCTTACCGAAGTTGTTTCAATGAACAAATCTGAGAAACTCGATTAAAGAGCTTCCACTTCCAAATAATTTGATGGTTTTATTGATTTCTTAAGCAGGGCTCATAGTTAGTTACAAGTGTGGAGCATTAAATGTCGATAACTCACTGCAGTAGTAATAATTGTTTGTGGAACTTGCTTGATAGCCTCTATTGAACGTTGAGTTGTTTTTGTTATTTAAAAAAAAATTTTTTTTAGCTAAATGTTCACCTAATACAAAGCCTAAGAGCCACTCAAAGTTAAGGATTACTAAAATTAGATCACTGTATAGATGTAATAGAAGTGGATTATGAGAATATATAGGATAGGTAATGGTTGACCCCCCCAGCGGTTAAGATTGGAGGGATCATAGAAGCATCCTTTCAGAAGTGTTTTTTTTTTTTTGGTGTTGTTGTTGGTGGTGGTGGTGTTGTTGGTGGTTGTGTTTTTGGTGTTGGTAGTGTTTTTGGTGTTGGTGTTGGTAGTGTTTTTGGTGGTGGTGGTGGTTGTGTTTTTGGTGGTGGTGGTGGTTGTGTTTTTGGTGGTGGTTGTGTTTTTGGTGTTGTGGTGGTGTTGTTGGTGGTGTTTTTTAAGGAAGAAACAGATGTTTAATTAAATATATATCCATTAAATATAATGTTTAATGTCAATGCCAATAAGCGAGCACATTGTGTTACCATAACAACATAATATCTTAGTAAGTTTAATTATTTAGATAAAAGATCAATGCAATTGCAAAATTAAGTATTGACCATTTTTTTAATGGTCTGGGTAAATTGTTTAAAGAATAAACACAAGTTGTTGAAAAATGTTAGGCTTTACTGTGAATCAAAAGATGTAACCTTTATTTAAAAAAAAAAAGAAAAAGTCTGTAGTAGAAACCAAGAATTTTATAAATTCTTTTTACTAATGTTCACCCAATACAAGGACCAAGAGCCACTCAAAGTAGAGGGTTACTATGTGGAATTATCAGTGTAGGAAAGGAAGCAGAAACCTAATTATAAACAGGAAACAAGGGATAAACATCTACTTCTGTTCAAAAGACCAGTGAGGAGTGTGAACTGAATGATAGGTGAGCCCATCAACTCCAATAGGTGGAGGAGAGAAAAAAATGAAATAAATAGTAAATAAAATTTCAGAGTTCGAGCACTGACATTAGGAGTACAGAGTTGAAGTAGACTTTAGAAGGCACCAGAAACCCAATCCTAAACAGGAAACCAGGGATAAACCTCTACTCCTGTTCAAAAGACTGTTGACTCATATTAGGTTTCTAACCTTGAACTAATAAAAAAAAAAAAAAAAAATTGCAGGAAATTTAATTAAAGTATTTTATTTACTTGCCCCCAGTGTTATTTGTCTGGTAATTGTTCACTGTTTTACTCTAGAAGACATGTTGGAGATTGTCTACAGTGAAATATGATACTCCTGTTTTTTTTTTTAATGCTTGTTTTACTAAAGTGAGAAACAGGAAATAAAATGAAAAATGATATCCTTTGTAATAAAAGAAACCTCCTCCCAAAGGGTCGGGGGGGGGGGGGTTAAACCAGTGCCTGATTTGCATATAGGCTGGTATGAGCACCCCCCCACCACTTTAAGTGCTGGCTAGTCTTAGGCTACTAATAAAATTAAAAAAAATAAAAATAAAAAATAAAGTTTTAAGAACATTAAAAGATTTGTTTACTTTCAGATTTAATTGGGAATCTTTGAACTAATTTGAAACAATTTAGATTATTTGGGGCCCTTAAGTTGGAGAGGTATATATATATATATATATATATATATATATATATATATATATATTTATATTATTTATATATATATATATAATGTAGTTTGTAGTGTAACACCTGTCCTCAGTTCGCATTAAAAAGATTTCCAGAATACTTAAATTTATGTGTAATTGTACCTGCTCCATTTGAATCTGGTTTGATAAATTTGATAAAATCCACTGTATACATTTGATGCAGAAAGCTAAACGTTGAACTGATCTTTCTTGTCTAAATTTGTCTCAATAACTTGCACATGAGAACTATTTATGTAGACACATTCAGTTTGCACAATGATACCTACACTGATAGCTATTCTGCAGCGAATGTATGCAAACAACATATAATTCTAATAAAGGTTATTTGTTCTCTATTTTTACTTTCTTAATCAACTTTCCAAATTTGGAGAATTATCCACCTTTGCAGGAGTAGTTACAGAGATTGTCCCTCCCATAATTCCAAACTTCTTCACTTCACACCACCACTCCACACAGGTGGCACCAAATCCTCCATCTTTATTCTCAGCTCATGTCTCAGGTCTGGCACAACTGTCTTTGTGACAAATCTATTTTTTTTTTTTTTTTTTTTTTTAAAAAAGGGCATAATTTCTTCTTATCATTAATTTTAATTTTCTTGTTTCCTCACAGAAAATTAAAATTATTTCTCCATTCTTGGATTTTCACCAAGGAAAATGTCTCCTCTCTCTCTCTCTCTCTCTGCCTATGTTCCATTTTGGGCTTAGCCCTTTTCTGCTCAGAATCAACATTTAACCACCTCATGGCCTCAGTGTCACAATAGTAAAAAAAAAAATGTATGACTAGCATTATAACAGCAAAAGAATCAAAATAAATATGAATTTGTCATTGATATCATTTCAGTTTATAAAACTATTTAGAAGTTATAATGTTTAGAAAATTAAAATCTGTCTCTAGGCTACAGTCTATATTAGCCTAAAGGATGATCTGGTCCTGCTCTTATACAAACCAAACCCATGTGTTTTTGTTTTTTTGTTCTTATTGACACTCCTGTATCTATTTATATATAAATTAGCATTAAATAACCTGTAAAACTTGAATTCACCATAAAACCTAACATTTTCACTAATGTAGATTCCAAGTATAGCTGAATAGAGGATTTACTGTATATTGTTTAAAATAAACTAATTATGTGGACACTGAAGAGTGAAACTTAAAGTTGGTCATTGATAAGTACACTCAACTTACATATTTTGATAAAATAATTCTTGCTCTAGATTAAGCACTTTGACAAAGTTATCCTCACTTTGATATACAATAAATTGTACAAGTTTTCATTTATCAATAGGCGTTATATAAAATAGTGTATCTAAGTTTATTTTTTATTTTTTATTATTTTTTATTTTTTATTTTTATTTTTTATTTTTTATTTTTTTATTTTTTTTTATTTTTTATTTTTTATTTATTTTTTATTTTTTATTTTTTATTTTTTATTTATAACACAAAGGTTATTAAGCTGACTGCACAGATACTTTTGTTCCAACCCTATACATTTAAGTGCTAACAATATTATGGTAAATGACATTCACTCATAAACCTACGACCAACCTTTACAGATTGTTTTCATCTGTTTACATAGCAATTATACTAAAAGAATAGTATTGAATTATTAAGTATTTGGTTTTTATAAATTTTCCTTCAGTTGATCTAAAATGAATTGTTTGCACTCTGTAGGTCTGTTTCTGAAATTAATATTTTAACAAAGTTTTCGACTTGACCATAAATAAGCTATACATTTAATAGTACTGTATATTTAATATATGTATAGGTACATAACTTAATTTGGCATTAAATGACCTACAGTGGTTGATATGCCATAAAACCCAACCAACCAACTTGACCATAAATAAGAGCTGCTAAAGTGTGGATTAACTACTTGGAGCCAATAGCCATCCAGCCTCACCAATCTGCATTGGGCCAACTTTTGTGAGTACAGGTACACCCCTGAAGACTTGATCAATCAGCAGGGGTTCCTGGGAGTGAGAGGGACCTGGATTTCAACAATAGAAATCTAGACTTCAAGTTATAACTTTAATTATTCTGAACTTTTCATATTTTGCTTGTTCAACATAACTATTGAGCACTTTATTGACAGTTTTTCTCACTTTGATATACAATAAATTGTATTATTTTACATTTATCAATAAAATAGTGCATCTAAGATATTTTGAAAACTCCTCAGATATTGGTTCCATATTCTTTTGTTCCAACCCCATACATTTAAACGTTAACAATATTATGGTTTGATTTTTTTTCACTAGTGGATGTTAATTTTGATTGCATCTTTGTACTATTTCTTTGGTTAGACTTAATGTCTGTTGCCACATAGCAGCTCTTCGTACAAATTTCTGGGAATGCTATCATGTTCCATACAGATGATGTGGCCTGTCCATGGGATTTTTGTTTTGATAAGTTTTGATTTGATGCTGAATGAGTTTATATGATTCAAAATTTCAAGGTTGGTGATTTGTATATAATTAGTGTCTATAAAAACATATATTCTACTAATTAATAAAATATTCTTATCAGAACCCTGATGAGCAAAATATTGCAAAACTTTGTCATTCTCTGACAAGTAGTGTGAATTTTTAAAAAAAAAAAATTATTAGATAATAAATAATTATTGCCCTAGATATCTTTGGGCACATAATGATAGAATTTTGTTCATGTTGACATACTTTATATAGGATTTTCTAAAAATTTGATATCATTTGAGATGGAAATATCTGAGTAATTAGTCTAGGCAAATGAAACTAAACAGGCTTATTGTTGTGCAAAATAAGATTTATTCATCAAAATTTGTATGAGAAATTCAAAGGCATGTGGATTGCATGAACGATTTTACAAGTTTTTAATATGTGCACTGCCTGTGACATGGCACACATCAAACCGTTAGTCCACCTCCTGCCAAACACACTACATTCCTCTTTGAACTTTTTGTACCTTATCCAAATCTGCATCACAGTTGATGCAGTTTTAGCGAATTCTCACACAAATGCAAGCTGCAGTCTTGTTTGACTGTGCCCAAGCATACTCTAATGAACAAAACATTTCTTTTCCAGTGAATGGCATTTCTATATGTGAAAATAAAAACCATAGAATTTTCAGATATTTCTGCACATGCTGTTAAAATCTGAGATCATTTGAACAAGAATTGGTTAAGTTATTAGATACATATTTTTTTTTAAACACCCTGTATAATTTTACACATATCAATTGGTGTTATAATTATTCTTTAAGATGAAGATATTTGCCTGCAAATGTATTATCAGAAACCTTGCATGGTAGATGAAACCTTAAATAATTTTGTTGACTGTTTAGTGCTCTGCCATGGTAATATTTTTCTGTGTTTCGAGAGATTGGAATTTGTTTAAAAATAGAGCAAAGATAAGACTGCTTTCTGAAACCTTGCAGAATTATAAAGCTTTATAAAGTTAGGTTGTGGTTTTAGTGACTTCTGATGGATTTCTTATAACCAGCTTTTTTAATCATGAGTGGAACGCATAGATTTTCCACTTTCCATTTGAATTAGAATCTGTTGAAATATATATTTTGTCTGCATAAAGAATATAAAAAGGATAAAATTGCAACATTCTGAAGAATGCTGCCAATTTTAACCAGGAAAGTAGGAATGAATAACTATTGTGATTAAATTATTAGATTCTGCTTGAGCTTCTAAGATGATTACTTTATATTTTATGGCTCATCAAGGCTTTGTGGGATATTTCATGATTATTACAGATGTTACAAATACTAGAAGTTGTTTTATTGGTCATAAATGTTTGCTGCTATAACTTATTCAATGAGAAGAGAAAATCTGAAATCCCTCAGGCATCAATGTGTGGTCCAAACTGCCACACTAAACTTAGAATAAATCCATCTCTAATATTTATTCAAATGCAAAAAAATAAAATAACACATTTTCTAACGACAGTCATATGATTTGCAATCGAGCATGGCTATTGAAAGGTCAGTGCTTGTCTCTAGGGTTGACAATGAAATGCTGGTTTGATTCAATGTGATCAAAACACTACAGAAAGGTCAGTTCCTTGTTGACCTTAACATGATCAGAATTATTATTTTAATGATCTGTGGTGTGGGCACAAAATCTGTGGATAAAAATGTTAGTTTTTTTTTTTTTTTTTGTTAATCTTCTTTAAGGTTACTGTGGAAATATAAAATTTCAGATTTTATTTTATTTTTTTTTTTTTTATTTTTTACTGTGAGGTTTACTCTGTACAAAGCCTGAAAGCCACACAAGGTAGATGGTTAGAGAGTAATAAACACAGTTTATACAGGTATGTGGAGAATGTAACGATTGAGATTTGAACTGGTTAAGATTGTAGTGATTGGGGAAAACATCCTTTTGTGAATTGGTTCCACAGAGCAGTGGCTCATGTGGAGAAGCTGGTCAAGTGGAACTTCTCGCCAAATGGATAGAGAGGGAATGAAGGTTTGTTACAATACAGGTAGCAAGTCCTTGCCATGAAGGTTAGAATTGGTGGAACTAAGGAATGTAGTTCATCTGAGCTCATTCCATGGAAATAACGATAGATGCTTGCAGTATTTCCTCTGTGAGAGAGGAGTTGCAAGGGGGAAAATAATTTGTGATGACTGACTAGGCAGAAAATTTTCCTGTAGCAGGTTGCTGTTCCTTTCTGCAGTAGAAAACCAATATCTGTCAATGCAGGGCTGAGGAGAGAAGAGATGGATTTACACCTTTTCCCAAGGTTATTTTGTGCGTAAGTGAATGTAACAAACCCAACTGGAATTAAAACTCCACTCTCTAATTTCTCATTCCAAGCTGATATTCTAGAAAGACAACTTTGAATTCCCAAACCATAGAGAAGTTAATAGAAAACACTCCTTTACCTTTTCTAAGATGTCATAGCAATTCACAGATAAAGAAAATGGATGTTTAATAGCTATGATCACCGATTTTGTTTTTGAACAGATATAACGTCTTAAAAAAAAAAAAAAAATGTAGCTTTAATATATGGCTTGAAATCATCTATAAGCACCTTTTTTTTTTTTTTTTTTTTTTTTTTGAAAGTGTTCATGGCTTCAACTGCAAATAATATACATGAATAATATAAATATATAATCTGCAAAGATTTAAATGCAATATCAATTCCTACCTTGTGTTTTCCTGAATTCTGTTTCTTGTTTGTTCTTTACACTAAAGTTTTCTCCTTCTCTTTCACACCCTGTACCCCCTGCATCCTAGTGGCATTATTGTTCTGCTTGGGGTGAAATGATTTAAAAAAATAATCTAACCTATTATTCCTTCTCACTCAACAGAACTCAACTGAGGAAAGTAAAAAAAAAAAAAAATATTTATGTAGCATGTAAAGGTTGGTTCTATTCTCATTACCAGTAGCATGATTGTATCTTCTAAGGCTAACGTATCTCTGCTATCATGAAGTAGAAAGTCAATTGGTAGGTCTGTTGCTAGGAAAGTTGGTTCACTGTGTTGGGCTAGACAATTTTTCTCTTCAGAATTTATCTTACATACTTATAAGTATACCATTTATCCATGCTTTGAATATTGCTGCCACATATGGTGTCATGATCTTGCTATATATTTGGATAAAATCCAAAGAATCTGCAATGTTATTGGTCTTGACCTGGCATCTTGGTGTCAGTCACTTTCTCACAAATGTTATGTAGCTTCCTTATGATTTTTCTATAAATTCTTGTTCTTTCTCACTCGGTAACCCCTTGTATCTAGGAATGTAGGAAAGCCTAGTGGCTTTCCTACATTGCTTGGGATGAAATGATTAAAAAATAAATATATAAATATTGTATAAGACCTCACAGAGACTCTGGGGAACTAGGATGCTGTAGATAAATTAACTGAGTTCATTTCATTGAGTAATATTTAAGATAAAAAAAATGTCTGTTCCAGATATCTTACTTGTGCAAACCGTACTGTCATTTGTAATAAACTTTTTTATTTCTGGAAAAGAGCCAACTTAGAAAATTTCTCATAACATTTGCCAAAATTATGCCATCAAGTACAGAAATGAAAAAAAGAAAAAAAATACTCTCATATTGGGTGAAATTTACAATTAAAAAAAAATGTCTAGTATCACAATTCAATATGACTGTAGCTAGTTCAAGTTCACTGTCATCAAGACTAGTGGGCTTATGCCATATTAAACAGCAATTTGTCATTGATACCTGTCATTCAAAATGACAGATATTTTTATATATATATATATATATATATATATACATACAAGAGAGCATATGTTTGGTTCAAGTGAGTAGTAATTGTCTGAATGTTTGATTGAGCACTTTCAGCCATACCTCAGGTGAAAGGATGGAGGAAAATGATGAAAACAAACATGGTGGAATAAACAAAGATGACTGAATAAGCCTGTATCTCAACATAGTTATTAACAGAATTTTGATCTGAAATTTTTACTGTATAATATTTGCTCTTTGAGATTCATCATTGGATTATATTGAAAAATATTTGTGTAAAATAATTTTTTTTTTTTTCATCTGTTAGGTTGTGAACTTGTATATTGAATAGATGCATTCCTTTTGAAAAAAAAATTAGAAAAGAACAATAGAATAAATAAGCACCCACTTTGAAAAATTACTAAGCATAAAAATAGGATTTCTTACTCTTGAACATGCAACATACAACTGGCCATGCATAAATATTTCTTTCTGGAGCTAAATTTTTTTTTTTTTTTTTTTTTTTAAGTGATTGGCCTCATGATTTGTTTATAGTTTTTACAAATGCAGGGCAAACAGGATTCTTGTTAAAAAAGACCCCCCGCTAAAAAAAAAAAAAAGAAGGTGTTTGCAAAGTTATGAAAACACTTAAAAAGTAGTCAAAATTGAATTGTTTCCACTTGGAAACAACTGATTTCAGCTTGTTTAGGCAGCTTATGTAAATTTATATTAAAAAAATTTAATACTGTACTTTGTACCCGCTAACCTGTTTGCACTTCTCCCAAAAATTTGTTTTTTGATCAATCAATATATGACTATTTTAGAGGTTATGACAGACAAATAGAAATCACAGAATTTTATTTTAAATAATTATCCTGATCTTTGAAGCGGAATTTTTTTTTTTTTTTTTTGATTTTCAATTTTCAGATATGAATGAAATTGTGAAATTTTTATATTGAAATTTCGTAGCTGTAAGAAATCAGTGCTTCATTAATTAAATAATTGAGTTTTTTCTTTGTGCTAAATTCTTTTTTCTTAAATCTTTTTTTCAGTGTTGATAATTGTGAAAACTGATTATTATCTCTTAACCTATCTATTCATTAAATAATTAATAATGACAATCAAGGGAGATAAAAAAAAAAGATATTAATCATACCAATGTTGATATTAACTTGCAGTGAGTATTTCAGTCATACTGACTAGAAATACTCAAGAAAATTCCAGTTTTCCAATTTGAATTTTTTTATCTTTTATTTTATTATTTTTAATTTTTTTTTTTAAATCAAAATCACCCCCAAAAAGGCAGTAAAGCCACTAAGACATAAGGGGTTACTGGGTGTGGAAGAATTAGAAAACACAAACACTATTAAGGAGTGAGAATGAGAAATCAGGACAGTAGATAGCAATTGACATTGCATTTAAATTTTTGAAGATTAAAGTTGTCTGGAAAGCATGGAACTGAAAGGGAGTTCCACAAGTGAGAAGTGTGAGCAAAGAAACTGTTGGCATAGAACTTAGTTACTTCTAGCCAACTAGACTATAAATTATTAAGATCTCAACACCAGCCTAATACTTAAATTAAAAAGTTTTGGTGCCTATAGTGAAGAGCTCATCCAAACAATTACCATGAAAACATTTATAGAAAAGGCATAGAGGCAACTTAATGGTGGTGGGAAGGTGACTGAAGCTGAGCTGCCAGATCAGGACCAATAATATTGCTGATTCTGTGTTAGATTTTATCAATGATCTCTTGATAAATAGCAGCAGCAATATTCTAAGCATGAGAGCATGGTAAACTTATCAATATGTAAGATAGTCTACAGAGAAAAATTGCCTCATACAACACTGAACCAACTTTATTTACATTATTCTGACTATTGTCCTCATCTTTGTTGCCATATTTATCACAACGTTTTGGCTGTTGTATGCTCTGGCCTTCTTCAGGTGGTTGGAATGTTGAACTGAACCCTTTATTTTGCTCACTGGGGTAGATTGTTCTAGTTCCACGTGCCATGTCTAATGGATGTCAGTTATCAGTTATCTCCTGTTAATTCCCCTTTGAAAGTTCTCCACTGCCTTAACCGCATATTGAACTCACACTCTTTGGGTCCTGTCACTGGATCTAACTAACGCCTTTATCCACTGTGCCATGTGTTCTCAATATAATCTTTCCATTTCCTGTTGGCAGAGAATGTTAGCCAGAGAAGGCACAATGAGTTAACCTCAGGGAGGTTAGCATCAGCCATGCTGATAGAAAGCAGAAAAGGGTCTCTCGGTTGACTGATTAATAAGGAGAGGTTTACATTTTAGAGGTGTTAAAATTAACAACCATTTCTTTGTCCCCTGTTAACAGCACTGAAATTAAGATAAAACAAATACAAAGGGGTACTAAAAAGCCCTCATCCAACCAAGAATCCTCCTGCACAAAATCAGATGGTGATGAAGTGAAAACTGCTTTAAGGAATTGGCTACATGACCTGCCAGCTGAGTTTTATGAAACTAGACCACATGCCTTCATAGGTGGAACACTGCTATTGAAAGAGATGGTGATTGTTGCAAAGTACAGGGTGTGAAGGGTAAATTTTTGCCATTTTTTTTTATATTTTTAATTTTCGTGCATGTGCATTGTTTCTGATTTTGTCAACTGCACAGTATATTAGCGTCAGTTGGGCACCATTTGTGGGGGGAAGTGCACAATGGCGCAATTCACTCTGCCAGAAATACCATGCTGTACTGCTTGGTATTTGCGCAGGAAGCTCCAATATGAACAGAGGACAGTGCAGAGGATTCAGAAACAGTTGGATGAGTCTAATGGTGATTATGAAGGTGTCTGGAGTGATCACTAGTGATGGCGATGTTATGCCTTCATTCATTTTCCTACAGGGCCCCAGACTCAACTTGGAGGCCTACATCAAATGTCTTGAGGAGATAGTGCTGCCCTGGGTCAAGAGGGTGGCTGCTAGAAGATCCTATGTGTGGCAACAGGACACTGCACCATGCCACACAAGCAGGAGAATCCAGTCCTTTCTGTAAGACAATTTTTGTGACCACATCATTCTTTACATTTGGTCACTTAACTCCCCATACTGAAGAAGAGAACGGAGACGCAGATCGACAGAGCTGTTGGGCTCGGAGAATAGTGCCTCCAAGATTTCCACATCCTTTTCAACTTAGTCTTCCTACCAAAAGCGACTTAAGATACCATAACTTGCTTAAGAAACCCAAAGAGGGTCACAAATCCATAGAAACGGGCAGGGAAAGAAAGACACTCCTGTATTCAACAGATAGATAAAGTTAAAAGTTGCAGGAGATTCCAAAATCATCTGAAGGCAGTGATTGGAGCCAATGACAAATTCACTGAATAAATTTACTCTTTAGTATTTCGAGAAATCTTTGTGTAATTTTGGAAAATATATGTTAAAATGTGATGTCAATGTTATTTTCATTTTTGTTTAATTTAGACAATTTATCCATCGCATGCTGTATATGTGATATCTCTGTGTACAATATGTTTGATTGTAACTATTTATACTATTTGGACTGTTGTCCTCATTTTTATTGTCATGTCCATGATGTTTCGGCTCTTGTACACTCTGACCTTCTTCAGGTGATATACATTAGAATTTTGAACTGAACTATCCCCAAGGAACCATGGCCCAGTCGATAAGTATTGATTGAAGTAATCCAGAGCTGAGGTGAACAAAAACTTGTAGAGTTGAGTTACTAAAGGGAAATAACTGAAACCGAGACTTCCAGAACAGTCTACCCCCAGTGGACTAAATAAAGGTTCAAAATTCCAATCTGAGCATACAATGACTGAAATGTAGATATAACAATAACAAGGACAGCAGTCTGAACAATGTAAATAGTTTCAATATCTCATCTCAGAAATATTGACATGTTTGATTGTGCTCCTGATTTCTTATATAACAAATTGCTTTATTTTTTTGTTTCACCCTCATATTTGGAGTGAAGCCACTCTTGAAGAACTGCTCTGAATTCAAAACGGTGAAGCTGGCAACAGGAAACCACTCCACTGCCCTTTCCAATTCACAGATAATAAACAAAAAGCAGAGTGAGGAGTATCGTTATTTTGCCCTGACAATTCTGCAGATTTCATTTGTCAACCCAACAATCCATTTGCAAACTTGTTGAGAGACATGTGGTCTTATTTAGACTGCATTATGGATTGTATATTGGCTCTCCACAATTACTTGTCAGCACGACTATTTAAACACAATAAACATAAAAAGGAAAAAGTCATATTTTTGGAATGGGAAGTTACTGTTATTTGCATTCTTTACCCTCAGACTATTATCCTCATATTTGTTATAACTTTTTGCTGAAGGATTGACAAGCACTTGAAGGCCAAAGAGCATAATGGGTGAAGCATTGTGGTTATAACAACAAAAATGAGAACAATATTCAGAGTGTAAATAATGTAAATAAAGAAAAAGTTATTTATGGCATCAAGTTTGAATTTCCAAGTTTCTAACACTGAATTGTCCAGTGGGATGGATGGCTTAGTGGATTAAATAGATCTTGTCATTTTGCAATTCTGAATTCAGTCCTTCGATCAGGTAGGGTAAAAATTCATACTTGGGTTGAGAGATTGGAAAGTGGCACCCTGAGGATGAATTAATGGATACAAGATATGCTCTATGATGGAATGAGAACAGTCTTACTTCCTGTATTGAATACATGGTTTGGTTCATAATTCCCAGAAAGTTACCATCTCCAACAGACACTCCAAAACACCCAAAATAATAAAGATGAGGATACTAATCTCTTTAAATCTGCAAATCTTGATAAGATATTGTCATCATTTTATATATGATGTGCTGGTCTAACCCGACAAGGGTGATAAGTTAACTAACCATCTAAAATTTTGAAGAGTCAATATCATTCCAAGTGTTGCTCAAGACCATTGAATTTGTCCTGTAGTGCTTTAATAAACATAGTATCAGCAGCAGCCCTTAATAAACATAGTATCAGCAGCAGCCCTTAATAAACATAGTATCAGCAGCAGCCCTTAATAAACATAGTATCAGCAGCAGCCCTTAATAAACATAGTATCAGCAGCAGCCCAGAAGTTATAAAAACAATCAAAGCCTTAAGTAACTCTCTCTTCCTGTTTTTCTTCTATTCGAATTGTGTGACATTGACCTTAAAGCAAAAGGGCTGTGGACACTTCATACACAAATGCACCTACACAGGCAAGTCATACTTGAATACTTTCATTAACAATTTTTGTTGTGTATGTAATTTACTTCTAGAAAAAGAATCTTTTTTATTGTTTTGTTTAATAAATATTATCTTGCATTGCAAATCAATCAGTTATTTTGCGCATGTACATTTTCACCACTGTTATTTCAAGTATAGTAAAATATTCTTGTTGAAAATTTATGCATTAATTATAGAAGTACCCAACACACTAAAATTCATTCTGTTACTATTAATTTTTACTTTTCAGTCAATCCTATAGTCTTCTTCAAAGTCAAATCATTCTGAAAAACTGCTGCTCATTTGAACACTGAAGTTAAGCAGTGTCTAGCCTGGCCAATACTTAGATGAGGGACTACTTGGGAATACCAGGTACTGTAAGTGGAAACAGGTACAAAAATGATTGGTCATGGAGCAAGCAACTTCATTCCATAAAACCATATTTACTATGGAAATCACAGTAACAATGTCTGTTGATGAGAGCTGTGTCTTTCCCCCTATATTGTAGGGTCTATGGAGAGTGGACGAAAGGAGGTGGGGAGAAGAAGGTGTACAATCTTTAAGAAAATAACCCCACCTACACCATTTTCTCATAAGTGAGATCTCTCTCTTACCTTACAGATTGTATATTGGAATTAGGAAAGTTGTTGTGTTGGTCAGTTCTACAGTTTTCTCCCAACCAGTTTGACCTTTGATAAGCAACCTTTCTCTAGAAAGGTCTGGCTATTGACTTAGCTAAAAAGGCTGCCAGAAAGACTTGTTGAAAACCTGATTTTGCTATTTTTGCAGTGTGTGCTGGAGCATTTAACTTGCTGGCATAGGATATCTCTTCTTTGATTTCTACCACCCAGTTTGTCTAGGCAGGGAAGTGATCCTTTTGTGATATATTTTAGTACTACTTTACAGTAATAGTTCTCATGTTATACCAGCTTGTTAACACCAAATATGAAAAATACACCCCCATATCACAATTCTACCTCCTCCATTCTTCACTTATAAACAGGCATATTGAGTTGAATCTTTCACCTGACATTATGAGGCAGTGTTTTGGAGCATTTGAAAGCAGCTTAAAGTATAACTGCTTATTCTAGAGGGTATACTTAGACAAATGTGGCTTACAGTCATTTCACTTCAAAATACCAGTTCCTGGACAATAAGCAACATTGAGCTTGGTCAGTACCTAGATGGGTGACTGTTTTGGAATACCAAGTGCTGTAAACTTTTATGTGTTGGCCGTGTAATGGATAACAATTTGGAGTTGGAAAGTTTTATTATTCCAGTTGGGTCTGCCATATTCATTTACATGAAAATACCTTTGGGAAAGGTATGAATCCGCCTTGTCTCTCCTCAGCTATGGGTTAATTAGTAAGACTTGTATCATTAAATCATTATCTCAAAAAATTCTTACAACCTAAAAATATTTTCTGGCATTAAATAACCTACAATGGGTTGATAACCCATAAAAAAAATCCATCAGTAGCTTTTACCTGAGTATTGTACATTTGTTTATAACAAGTATATGAGCATACATTAATGTTTCTTTTCCTCACCCCCAGAAATATCTAGAATACCATGTACATGATATTTTTTATGGTAAGTGTGAAAGTTGATTTTGAAGGCTGAAGAAAGCTTCTGTCAGTATTTCTGGAATGAGGGGGTCACCATTATCTACCATATTTGCCTTTATATTACATGCACCCTCACATAAGACCCTCCCCCCTCATTTTAGAAGATTATTTTTTGGAAAAACAAATTTTGTTAATTTTCATCATATATTTATTGAAATATATCTTAGAGTGGTTTTGTAGCGGAAAATGAATGATTTTTGTGCCTTCAAATACAATATTGTAACAGTAGACTGGAATAAAGTATGAAATCATATATTGTAACTTTAACCTTCAAAGGAATCCAAATTAAATCTGCCAAAGCAGGAAAGAAATACAAGTACATTTATATCAATTAGTACATATAAACAAAAATTGATATAAAGCAATCAGTAAAATACAATAAATCAGAATGATTTATAGATGATTACAATAGAGGCAGGAAGCAAAACAACCAATAAAGTACAATAAATTTGAATAAATTCTTATGGATAATTACCGTACATGTAGACAAAGCAAAATATTTAATTAAATGTTACTAGTATTTTTATGTTTAGTGAACCCTGGCTCATCTGATGCAATAGCTTATCGGTATAGCACTTGGTTGTCTGCCATCTTTAATATGGCTGTATTAGGCGCAGGGCAGTTTTTTTGGTAAATTTACACCCCCCCCACAAAAAAAAGACATCTTATGCGAAGGCGTAAGTACATTACTTACCTTCAAACTAACATCCTCATCTTCGCTAATATCACATTACTATTATCTTTGTCATCTTTGTAGTTATCACATTATTATTGTACTCTTGGCCTTTTACAGGTGTCTGTCAATCTGGGTAACTTTCAAGGAATTTCCAAACTTAACCCTTTATTTAATTTACAAGAGTAGGTTGTTCTCTTTCCATGTCTACAATTATCTGTTTTGATGAGCTTTTTTCCCTGATACCCCAACTACATGAATTTAAACACACTACTAGATTGGTAACTAGGTTGAACTAGCTAGATGCAGACCCCACTTCTACTTTAACTGTTTCTTTTCTTGCACTTCCCACCTGAGGAACTCCCTTCCATTTTTTTTGCTTCCCTGATAACTACAATCTTTAGAAATTTAAGTGCAACATCAATTGCCATCTTCCTGTCCCTTTTTGTCCATTTTTCAATCCTCCCCATTCTTAATCTTCTCATTCTCTTTCACTTTCACTCATTGTAACTCCCTGCATTCTAGTGACATTATCACCTTACTTGGGGTGAAATGATTTTAAAAATAAATAAATCTTTGCTTTTTTTTTTTTTAATACTGCTAAGTTATTGCTTGCACTGTTTTCATGGGGTCTAAGTTGGGACTACCCAGCCCAGGAATTGAACTCAGAATTATTATATCACTAAATTTATGAACCAATAATTTAATCCACTAGGATATTGTCTCATGATTATGAACACGTGGATGTTGATTCCATTATGAAAACTCTCTGCCCTATAAAGGATTATGGCCATATTACATTGAAACAGAGGTTCCCATACAATCACTGAAGTTAAGCAACATTGGGCCTGGTTATTACCTAGATGGGTGACCATTTGGGAATACCAGGTGCTGTAAGCTTGGATGATGGATAATGGCTTGGAATCTGAACTAAGTCAACTTCCATTATTTCCTTATTCTCTTAGGTACAAATACCCTTGGGGAAAGTAATATATCCGCCTCTTCTCCCCCCAGTTATGGGTTAATTAATAGTACTTGCTCCAGTAAATCATTATTATGTTCAAAAAGTTGTACAATTTAAAAATATTTTCTGGCTCTAAAGGTGAAGCTATAAAAAAAAAAAAAAAAAAATCAATCAACCTCTTCCTGGCTGTTGACTTCAGCCTTGATAGCCCTCTGCCCAGTGATACATGTCATCACTGCCCTGACTGCATATATAATTATTGAACCCAGTCTACCTCATGGTGCTAGATGGTCATTGACTATACAAGTTTGTTTGTCTGCCCTTTGACCACTTTTGTTTTTAATCCTGCTGGGTGTCTATTCACCCTCCACATTAAAAAAAAATTCCCTAGTGAGGGAACTGGTTTAGTCCCTGATGTCCCAACCATGTGGCCAATAGTACTGGTAGGTAATATGATACTAGTACCACAATTAGAATTACCTGACATAAAAGAGATATACAGTGCTGTGCAAAAGTAAGTGAACTCTTAAGATAATATTTAAACTTTATTTTTAAATGATATTTTATTCCAGCTTGATAAAAATTTTGAAAGTTGTTGTAATTGATGTAATAGTTTTTTTCTTAGTGACTATATAGTTTAATTAAGATTTATTGATTATCTGGGGGGGGGAAAAAAAAAAGACAAATATTATCTTAGGGGATCACTTACTCTAGCGTGGACATTCATGCCAGCTATCATGACCCTGCATCAAGTTTGGAAGGTCATTAGGGAGGCATAGCATAGCTGTTTAATGTAGGTGGTTGCTAGTTGACCAACTCATCTTGTGCTATTGCTAGGTGTCTAAGAGCAGTAGATCACTCACAAGTTCTTGTTTTGCTTACCAGCAGTGTCCTGCAAAGTGCATTCTGCATTCACGTAAGATTGTGGAAACATCAGAGATGGGTCCATAAAGCTGTGATTTACCGTCATTTCTCAAAAAAGAAAAAAAATGTACCCCCCAACAAATGATTGAAAAATTAAGAAATATATCTATCCCTATGTATAATACATATCTATAAATTTTGTCAAAAAAAAAAAAAAATTACGAAGACATTTTGTCGACCTTGACATTAAGAATAAAATCAAAACTAAGTGGCTAAAATAATGTTTTACTGCTGGTGGCAACAGGAAAAAAAAAACAGAGTTGGAACTTATTGTAAAATGGACTCAAGAATGTTGGGATTCCGTCAATGAGGATTTTATAAAGAAAGGTTTCAAGAAGTATTGTCTCACGACAGCCATGGATGGCTCTGAAGATGACATCCTTTGGCAAGAGAATGAAGAGGCTGAAGATAATTTTGAACAGGACAAAGATAATATTGGGAATAATAATTTGTTTAATGACAATTTAGATATTGATTCTATAAGAGAAAATGATGATGAAAATTAAAATTTAAATAAATTGTTAACTTGATATCCTTTTTTTTTTTTTTTTTTTTTTTTTTGAAATTGGTCTTTTTATAGAGTTTTTATTTTTTTGCCAAATCAAAAATGCAGTTATTGATAAACATAAATTTATTGACAAATGTTTCAGTTGTTGGAGTTAAAATGAAAATTGAGATAATATCTTATTTTAGAACAAGTACGTATTATTATAGATCAATAACAAAAAAAAATATTTTTGCTTAAACCTATGTATAATACGCACTCCCTACTATCACCTGTAATTTACAGTAAAAAAATTGCGTATTATTTTCTAGAAATTACGGTAGTTGGATGTTGTCTCTGAGATAATAATTATAGCTCTCAGCATCCAAGTATAGGTTCCATCAATCTTAGACTCTAGAGTTCAAGTTTACATTTGGATTATTATCCTCCTCTTTATCACAATGTTTCGGTCATTGTGTGAGGTCACGGAAGCCAAAACATCTTGATAACAAAGAGAAAGACTATAATCTGAATGTAAATAGTGTAACTAAAATTTCTTTGAAGCAATGTCAATTATTAAATTTTGGTTTATTTTTCTTTCATCATTTGTTTTTCTACATATATGATCCTGTCTCTGTCTATGGCAAGAATCTCCATTATTTGTCTGCAGATTTTTGTATACATCTATATAATTAATGCGAATGTCACTGTCACACTTTTTCAACTTTACTCCTAGAGGCCATAGCCTAACATATATCATTTTTGAACCAGGCCAACTCTGTGAGCAAATTAAAAACCTTCTGGGCAGGATCTGGGCCCCAATCCTGAAATTTTGGATCGCAAGTTTTCATTACGGCGATTCGTTTTTGTTGATACTTGATTTTTTTTGATTTTTTTCAACAATTTTTTTTGTACAATAAAAATTTTTATAACTTGGAAATAAATTTGGGAATAATCAAAATTTAATTGCAAATTCCAGTAGAAGTCACTCATGAAATAAAAGTAATTGTTTGTATGGTAAATAAGGACCTACGTAGATCAAATTGTCTTTAAGTGGCTGTAGAAGAATTATCATTGAACTTTTAAAAGATAGTTTAAATATTAATGCACTACTTAAATGCAGTGATCAATTTTGAGTTTATTATTGCCTTTTGCATCTACTCCTCACTATCTATTGTGATGAAGGCCCAATCAAGAGTCCTCTGCTGGAGCTAACTTAAATGCTGCCTGATAGGGTGGCTTTTAAGCTAGTATATAAATATTAATATTTTCTGTTTTATATTTTCTAACTGAACACATTGATTTTGGATTCTGATGTTCCATGTTCCTAAAACTATTGTTTGTGTTAAATAATAGTTTAGCAGACTATTATTATTTAGAGGAAATTTATCTCTGCTTGGACTTTCTGAGGTTGATCCTAGGGGTCACATACAAGCCATAATATGGCAAGTCGATTTTGATTGGCTGAGCCAGCGTGGGAAAAGAGATAGGAGAAAAGTTTCCGTGAGTTGAATCTTGACTGTCAAACAATGTAGATATGTTTTTTTTTTTTTTTTTCTCTCTCTCCCCTTCCCCTGGCCAGTAAAGGGAAATGCCCCCCCCCCCTTCACAGACACACACTGGATAGATAGAACATGTCAACATGAATGTTAATAAAATGCCTAGGTTAAAATTCTCCATGTTGATGACATTCGTTGCTGTCCAAAAATAACTAGCGATTGCTGACCAAGATAGAACGGGACGGGACAAACCCCTACCAGGGGGGGTCTATACAACATTTGATGTGAACGTAAAATTTTTATAAGAATAGTAAATTCTGCTAAAGCCTTCTCAGTTTTGTCTTTCACTTAAGTCCGTCTTTTTTGAAACAATGTGTTTTAACCTTTTTTAAAGTGTATTTTAAAAGTTTTTTTTCAAAAGAATTCTATTGTACCTTCCCTAAAAGATATAACAACAAAGTTGAGGACAATAGTCTAAATGTAAATTAAATTTCTTTGATGAAGCAATGTCAGTTATTAAATTTTGACTATTTTTTTTTTCTTCTTTCATTTGAATTTTATTGTTTGGGGATAATTCTCAGCCCATTACTCTCCAATTGTTAAGAAGCAGCCTAGATTAGAGATAAAGATTTAGAAGTTGTATCTTTGTCCTTCATAGTTCTACAGCCAGTTGGTATTTGTGGCCTAATCAATAAAGCAGCTGTTATGGATAGGCAAGCTTCCCAAGGAAAAGATGCACAAATTCAAATCATGCTGAAAGTTTATTCTATATTTTTCAAGGGGAAGTTTTCAGTAAGTTGGAAACAGAATGAACACTTATACTTAGAATTAGGAAGACAGTTGAAATAATTTGGCACTCACAGGATATCCTGGAGGCAAGAGAGACAGAGTAATCTAACAAGCTTGAGTAAATAGATAACTGAATGAAGTGGGAGGATAGTAAAAAGGCAAACATTGCTAAGAGCTAGAAATGGTAGGAAGTAATAAATATAGCGACAAAGATTTGGACAATAGTCTGAATAATGTAAAAAGTGATAGGAAGTTGTAGAGAGTCATGATCACCTACATCCTGAGGGGAGATGGCACATAAAAGAAGAATGGCTACAAACATTAGAATGATAGTCTGATAGTTGTAATAAAAAGTATTAGAATCGGGTAGAAATTAGTAAAAATAATTATTTTGTTGTTTAGATTGAAGCAAATATTAAGCGGGTAGAGGTATTATTCTGCATCTACTCTTAATTTTTTAATCGTATTCTAATTTAGTTACTTTCCCCTGCTGTAGAAATGCACATATAAAGCCTTTTTGTTTTTTGTTCCCCCCCCCAATCTGAAAAAAAAAATTCTACATAAAATTTTGGCAAATTATCTCGCTTTATGAGGCTGTTAAATCATAAACTCTTAAAATAATTGCCAATTATATTTATTCTTTTTGCATTAATCTTTCCTCAAAATCTAATCTTGCTGACATACCATATGACACTCAGCAGTCTGGTCACATGACCTAGCTTTTAACCAATCACTAAACAGCTTCTCAAATTTAAATAGGTAGTATCTAGGCGGGAGGGCAAGAGCAATAAATGTTGATATAAACCTTTCAGTCACTTGTACAGGAGATAAGTAGTAGTGAGTAGAGTGTAACATATTGCTTTGTCAGTTATGCAAACTGGAGCCTGGAGTCCCCACCTGCCCACTTAATTTCTATTCTTCTCCCTGGGAACTGGAGATAGATCATTCAGCAACCTGTGCCCCAAAAAGTGTTGTTTGTTTTTTGTTTTTTTTTATACACTACTTTCTTATTTCTCTTCTCTCTCTCACACACTCTCTCTCCTCTCAATTGTGTCAACAGTATATTTTCTTTTCCCTTTGATAAAAATAGGTAAGAATTTTAATAGCAGAGTAACATCGGCCCAAGTAAGGTAAGGTAAGTTGCGATATTATCAATATTTAGACCATTGGACTGGTGTTTAGATGTAGGATTTAATTACTCATAAATGCTAAATTGATGTTCTTTAGCCTTTTGGAATAATTGGGCATAATTAAACATATTTAATTATTCATGGACAACTGACAAAATTTTCCAACAATAAGAGGAAGAAAAGAAAAAAAATATATATATATATATATATATATATATAAATAAAATATATATATATATATATATTATAAATAAATGTGCAAAAATTTCAGATATACAATCTGTAAAAGGACTATGAATAAAGACAAAAGGAAACCAAAGTTATCTTAGCTGACATGTTTTGTCCTATGAGGCATTAGCCTTGATAAAGTACCTCGGAAGAGGAACTGGCTAAGATAAGTTTTCCTTTTGTCTCATATATATATATATATATATATATATATATATATACACGCACATCATAGGCACTAACTTTGGGGCCACCCTGTATTTTTTTTTTTTTAAATCACCTTAAAATAAGTTTTTTTTGTAAAGTAAAAGATAACATTTCAGTACCTACAGTGTATTTACTTTTATTTTTTTCAGTCTTTTCTTCGGAATCCCCTAAATACCAAAAAGTTTAAATTTGGATTGGTCTGTCCACAATGCATTTTGCTAAATTATGAATATTTTGTAGGGGAATCATATTTCATTGTTTTCATGATTACCATATGAGCTGGAGATTTGATTCAGTTCAAGGGAATCATGAAAAAGAACAATACCATGGAAAGGTCTGCCATCTACTTTCTTCAGAAACTGTTGGGAAGAATGCCAAGAATTTGTAAAGCAGTCATTAAAGCATTTGGTGGTTTTATTGACGCTAACAAAATATGATGCTGTTGTATGATAAGCTTTAGTTACATGATTATTTTTGGTCAAAAAAATGACTCATTTTAAATTAAAATTTTTTTTTTTTTTTGAAATATATATATATATATATATATATATATATATGTATGTGTGTGTGTGTGCAGTACTTATTGGAAAGTGCTCAATATCAGTGATATAGCTATCATCAACCCAACTAACTAATATATATATAAAATAAGGAACAAATGGTAATGTTTATAAATTCAGCAGGTTCCCCTTTTATTTAAGCTTTATTAGAAATTTTGGGAAAATAAAATATAGAATATAATGTTCTGATACTTTTAGTTCTGAGGAACTTTCTTTTCAATATTTCATTTGCTAAAAATTTCTGATGAAACTTTATCAGTGTGGCTAGACATCTGATTGCTTCAAGCCGGGATTGAAACCTGACTAACTTGGCATCAGTTGAAGATCTTACCACTAAGCTATCGGTGCACGGCAGAGAAGGGGAAATACTAACATATTATATACGTATTGTATACAAATGCCAGTAGCCAGAGTGCTCAATTCATTAATGAAGAGCAGTGCATATGTGTGTGTGTTTGCCACCACATAATTTATATATAGATTTGTAAATGTAGAAAAGCATTCTTCTTTAAGGATCATTTTCAACCAACACTTCATCAGAAGAATATGTTGGTAAATATTAAATTGACAAAATAACAATTTGCACTATACTGAAGTCTGTTCATAGATCAACCATTGGTCAGCATTTATTAGACAATCCAAAGTGCGAGGCAAGATATAGTGATGATTTGTTTACTGTCCTGTGGAGAGATCATTACACTCAGTATTTATTAGAAGCGCTTTTATTAAATTACATCAACTGTCTCTGTGTAGACAAAAAGAGCATTTTGTTCACACTTTCACTCCCTTTAGGAGGTATAGAGTAAATTTTTTTTCCATTTTATACTCACTAGGAACCCTTTACATTGACTCTTTTGCCAGTATATTTTCCCCCCACTTTGTTTTATTAATAATTATTTTTTTATTAATAAATTTGTATTTTTGTTTCCTTTTGGGTTTTTTTTTTCTTTTTGTTTTTCTTTTCTTGCAATGTGAATTATTATTCTGTAAATTTTGATATTTGCCAACATATTCTTCTGACGAAGTGTTGGTTGGAAAGGATCTTTAAAAAAGAATGTTTTCCTTCATTTTCAAATATATATTGCAAGTCAAAAAGCAGTAACAGTAATAAAACAAAATTTGCAATGTAAGAATTGTGTTGACGTTCAAAAGGGATACAGTCAAGTGGTTAAAGCTTTCTTACTTCAAGGCAAGAAAGAATAAAAATATCAGGAACAAAACTGACAATTGTCCATATTTATTGCATGAAGTTGTAGGAATTATCTATGAATTTGGGCAAGGGAGGTTTCTTGCAATCCTTTTTATTAGATTATAAGCAACATTAACATTTTGGAATAAAAATGAAGAGTAAATTACATTGGTATACAAAATTTATTTTATTTTTGGACTGTAATATTGTTAAAGAGAGAACTCTTAACTGACTTGATAAAAGCTTAAAAGTTTTATATATATATATATATATATATATATATATATATATATATATATATATATATATATATATCCGATAGTATGAAGAAAAATATACGGAAAAAACAAACAAAAATCCTAATATGCAATTATGCTGTTTTAATGTTAATATAATGTCAACGTAGGACGTTTCGGTCTAATAGACCATCTTCAGGACATATTCATAAAACATAATTAACATAGACCATATTCAATTCAACATGAATAAATATATATATATATATATATATATATATATATATATTCTCCTTTCCTGATGTATAAATTTTATTTATTTTTTCCTAACTGTTAATATAACTGTTTACCATATTTGAGCATAAAGAAGGCTTGAAGGGAAGATTCATGCCTCTTATTTTAGATGTGCCTTTTTATAAGCAAAAAGAATTAGTCTTGCAGGAATTAATCAATTAATCTTTATTTGGAGGTGATTTCATTTTATGGTTAATGAATAATTATAAAGACATTGATCAAAAGGAAAAGAAAATTGGAGAAGGAATGTTATAAGGTACTGTTTGTTTGAGTCGAAAATAAAAGAAATTCAGCTTGTGGATAGGAAAAGTCAGAAAATAAATATTTTCATTTAAAATAGGTAATATTTTTAACAAAATAATAATTTATTCCATATGGAATAAGTCCTATTTAATTTATATTAATGAAATAAGTAATTTAAATAAATCCTGGCAGTAGTTGTACTTCTTTAATTATTATAAATTATATACATTTTTTTATTAATAATTAATTTATTAAAATATTATTTCTTTATTATACGACTCTTATTTTTATTAAAACATATTAAATAATTTAACATTTTTTATATTACCTATTTGAAATGAAAATATTTCCTAACTTTTCATACTTGCAAGCTGTAATTAAATTTTTTTTTCCTGACCTAACAAAGCATACCCAGTGATTACTTTTTTTATTTTTATTTTTTTTTTTTTTTTTTTTCCTACAATCAGAAATACATATCTCACTATAAAGTTAGAAGGCTTACTATTATTATTACCTCTGTTTTTAGTTTCATGCCTGACAAAACTAAGTTTAAAAACAAATGCAATTCATGATAACTCTTTAAATTAATCCAAAGAAGGTAATAATGCCACTAAGATGCAAGGGGCTACTGAGTGAAAGGGAATGAAAACACTTTAGAAGGAACTGGAAACCTTATTCTAAACAGGGGAATAAGGGGTCGATTTTTACTTCTGTTCAAAAGATCAGGGAGAAGTGTGAACCTGATGATTGTTGAAGCTACTGTTGAGGAGAAAAAAATAAATAGTAAATAAAACTTCAGATTTCAGACAGAGATGGTGGAAGTATAATGTTGAAGGAGACTTTAGAAGGAACCAGATACCAAATGCTAAACAAGAAACAAGGGTTAAACCTCTACTCCTGTTCAAAAGACTGGAGAGGAGTGTGAACCTGGTGATAGGCAAACCTATCTACTCCTGTTTAATAAATAATATATTCAAAAAAAAAAAAAAGTTTCATTCCATATTTAGTTTTAATTTTTTCTTTCTTCAATCATTTCATCTTGAGCAAGGTGATAAGAAAATGTTATTGAGAAGAAAGGACAATAAAAAAGGGCTCAACAAGACCTAAGATGACTTAAGATTTTGGAAACTATTAGGAAATATCCAGGAAGAAATTTAAATTCTTTGGAATTAATTTAAAAAAAGAATGAGAAAAAGAAGACTTTTTGTTTATCACCACCATTCTACCTATTTATTTTTTCTTTATCGCTCCTCTTTTTTATATACTTTTAAATTTTTTTTATTTCTCTCTCTCAGGGTGGGGATATAGAATTCCCTCTTTGTTGTTTTTTTTCCTTTTCTTTTTCCATTCCTTTTGTTTTTCATTCTTTCTCCCCCCCACCATGTCTTTCAACTCCTTTCTTTTGTTTTTTTTTTCTTTTTTTCACTCATGTCTGATTTTTTTCTCTCCTCCCTCTTGCTTTCCTACTAAATTTTTTCCCTTTCTTTGTCTCTTCCATTCTTCTGATCTCTCTCTCTCCCCCCCGCCATCTTTTATTTACTCTCTCAAAACATAAGTGACTCAGAGAGATAACCTACACATCAAATTACTATCCACTTCCTGTTGCTAGTTGTCCCCCTCCCCAACTACTAGAAATTAGATTACAGGCAAACCCCATAGAGAAAGAAAATTTGGTAGTCTTGGTTCCTCTTTTAGTGTGTATGAGAAAAGACTGGAATCTTGTACTGGATTCAAAAGAAGAATGAACTTCCAAAACTTAAAAATTACTTCCCCCTCCTTTCCAAGTTTTTTTTTTTTTTTTTTTTTTTAAATAAAGATAACATTAATTTCAGAAACCTTAAATTTTTATTGATAAATATTTAAAAACTAGTAGTCCTATCAGGTGGCATTTAAGCTAACTCCTGAAAAGGGCTCTTGATTGGGCCTTCATCACAATAGGTAGTGAGAAGATGCAATAGGCAACAATAAACTACAGAAGAACTCAAAATTCATCACTGCATTTAAGTATTGCATTAATATTTAACCTTACCTTTTACAAGTTCAACAATTAATTCTTCTGCTGCCACTTAATTTTAAAGAAAATTTGATGTACGTAGGTCCTTACTTTCCTTATTTTTATTTCATGGGTGACTTTCACTGGATTTTGCAATTAATTTTGATTATTCCCAAATTTATTTCCAAGTTATAAAAATTGCTATCGTGCAAAAAATCATGTAAAAAAAGAATCACCGAAAACATTCGCAGTAACAAAAACTTGGGAATCTAAAATTTCAGGATTGTGGGTTCTGATCTGACCTGGAATGTTTTTAATTTGGGTCTGATTCCAGAATGGTATATGTTAGGCTACAGCCTCTAGGAGTAAAATTAAAGAAGTGTGACATGCTAACATTTGCATTTATTTAAAATTGAGACACCCTGACGTTGGTGATTATCATATCAAAGATGAGCTATTGAGAGTTGTCCCTTTTAATTGAAAAAATGTGACTCAGACATTGGCATTTATTATATAGAAGATGAATAAAATATAGAAACATAAATATGTGATGTTTCTATAAAATGTTAGAGAAATATGATTCCTATATCATAATTCTCTAAGTGTAGCTTAGATGTGGCACAAGGCTGAATGTATGGAGCACACAGTGATGATTGAACTCATTACTCAGTCATACTTGATCTAGTGTGACAAGCTTGCTCATCATTACACCACATCAAAGTGCCCAAACATGATTACTTTATGATAGTATACCTATTTTATTTTATACAAATCC
Source organism: Acanthosepion pharaonis (assembly GCA_903632075.3). Lineage (NCBI taxonomy): Eukaryota > Metazoa > Mollusca > Cephalopoda > Sepiida > Sepiidae > Acanthosepion > Acanthosepion pharaonis. Next base: position 4,807,831 of record CAHIKZ030000302.1, read on the forward strand.
CATTTCTAATATAATACAGAAATATGTCATTTCTGTAGGATAGAAATATGTGATTTATATAAATTTATATAGGTTTAATATAGAAATGTGTAATATTACTATAAAATAATATAGAAATGTGTAATATAGCAATATGTGATTTGTATAAAATAAGTATAATATAGAAATATAACATTTCTATAAAATAATACAGGAATAATATAGAAATGTGATAAATATAGATATTTACATGTGGTATAAAGGATAGATACTTATTATAATCAAAATAATTTAAAAAATAACAAAAGTAATGTCCTTGACCTTGAAAATACATGAAATGAGTCATCAACAATAATTATCACATGCTGAGATAAGATGAATTTCTTTTTGCAAAATGGGAATTCCTTTTCTTTTTTTTTTTTTTTTTCTTTTTTTTTTCTTTTCTTTTCTTTTTTTTTTTGCTGCTTGTACCTGTTTAACTGCATGAATTTGTCTTTCATTTTAACTTGAGAAAAGACTGTGCAAAAGGAACAAAAAAAACTGATTTAATGCAATGAATGGAAAAGCAAAAAAATGTGTCTGGATTAGTAATAAGTTGCAAATCTGCTACATTTATTCACATTCAGCTCAGATGTAAGAAAAAAAGTATAATTAGTCAATTAGTCAGTGTTGGAATAAATAATTCCAAAATGTCTTTATTATTATTATTACTATTATTATTATTACTACTATTATTATTATTACTACTATTATTATTACTATTATTATTATTATTACTATTATTATTATTACTACTATTATTATTATTATTATTACTATTATTATTATTATTATTATTACTATTATTCATTTAAACAGCAAAATCATAAGCACTCTGCACTTACTGATATTATGTAAATGAATAACAAAATGGAAAAAAAAAATTCTGTGTAATGCATTTCATCCTCTAGAGGACTTCATCAGACTAATGTAATTTTTTCTTCATGTAATTATGTGTACAAAGAAGCAGATGAAATATAAAAAAAAAAAGTCATTTATAATTATAAACTCAACAACTTATTAATATACAGATTGAGTTTGAATCAGATTCTGATTTAATTCTGTCTGATTTCTGGAATGGCAATTTATCATTATTTACATTAAATGCCTAATACAATAGAAAGTCTTAATAATTGGGAGGTCAGAATTTTTCTGATATGCCATAAATGGATGGAGGATTGGTTTTAATAAATGAGGCTTGGAAAATCATTTAAAGGGTTAAAAAGTACTAGATTTATAGGTGGGGTGGTTTTATTAAGCTCAGGGGAAGAGGTTGCTTAAAAAAAAATTCTCGTATTCTAAAGAGTATTTACATTCATACTAATGTCCTCATCTTTATCTATCTACATTTCTAAGGTATTGTAACTATTTATACTATTTACATCGTTCGGACTGTTGTCCTCATCTTTATTCCATATTCACAATATTTTGGCCTTCTTCAGCTGATATACGTTGGGATTTTGAACTGAATCCTTTATTTAGTCCATAGGAGTAGATTGTTCTAATTCCATGTGTCATGCTTTTTTTGGCTATCACAGTATCAGTTAATTACCTTTGGTAACTCCATGCTCCAAGTTTTTATTTCCTATACTGTGGCCACATGGATAAAAATGTTGGTTGAAGTAATCCAAAAAGTGACTTGATCCAAAGAGTTATGAGTTCAATACCTAGCCACAGCAGAGGGAACAAAAACTTGGAGAGTTGAGTCACTAAATTGAATTAACTGATACTGAGATATCCAGAAAAGGCATGGCATGTGGAACTAGAACGATCTACCCTCATGGGCTAAATAAAAGATTCAGTTTGAAATTCCAATGTATATCATCTGAAATATGCCTGAGGGTACAATGGCCAAAACATTGCGAATATGGCAATTGTTGTAATCTAGGGAAGGTTACTGAACAGAATAATCACATGTAGGTTGGTAATGAACGATAATACTTTGGACATGAACAACACATATAAGATTCATCTGCGGCACATAGAAGTAATCAACTGCTAAAAGTGAGTCAAGTGAATTCCACAATGAATCTCTAACTGCAGACCAACATACAGTATTTATATGAATGGGGACATTATTATCTGTAGGTATGCTACAACAGCAGTAAAAAAAAAATGACTGGCAACTTGCAGAGTCTTTCAGAACTAGACATCCATCCATTTGCCTTGATAAAGTCTATCAGAAGACAAAAAGCAAAGCCGAATTTAATGTGGGGAATCCAAGCCCATAGGCTCAGCTGAAAATTCCCTGTAGACCCTGTATAAAATGGGGTTGGATAGCTGTTTCCCAAGATGAGACTCTGCCCTTTGATATAGCCTTGTCTGGGGATCCTCTCTGCTCAGAGGCAGAGAGTTTGACCAGCACAGCTGGAGACTGTTGTGGACCCAGAATAGGTCCGAAAGAAAACTTGAACTCAGCAATTTAGTGAAAACATATTATTAAACAAAAAGAACGAATACAAAAGTGTTGCACGTCCGACTGATGGCAAAGTACAGTAGTCAACTCGACAACTGTAGACAGCTCTCTTGAGAAGCATAATCTCCCTGTATATATAGTAATAGGATGAGACCATTTAGTCCATAAAGGTAGGTCCCATAACAGAGACAAATCTCTAACTGCAGACCAACATACAGTATTTACTACTGTATTTATGTGAATGGGGACATATACAACACCCTATAACAAGGCCATCCCAATTCTGGCCAATTTAGTCCTGAGTATGACTAATTTCTAACTGAATCAAACTTGGCTTTGAACTAGGTATTAAACTACAGTGTTGAAAAGAATAATAGTGAATAAAGAATTCACTTCAATTGTGATGAAGTAATTAAGATTAGATACAAGATTTAAAATAAGTGCTAGAAGTGAGTCAATGAATCTCCAACTGCAGACCAAAATACAGTATTCACCACTGTATTTATGTGAATGGGGATATAGTCATTATTGTCCGTAGGTATGCTACAACAGTAATAAAGATGAAAACAGTTTCAATGATGTAAATACTATCGTCTTCATCTTTGTTATTACAACAACAAAGATGAGAACATTAGTATGAATATAATATCGACTTTCATAATAACTTGAATCCTGTAAACTATAAGTTGTGTCCATGGTCACACAATAAGTAAAAAAAAAAAAAAAAAATATCAAGGAAAAAGAGTTAATTTATAAATTCATATAAGGCTAAATTTTGTCCAAGTCTCCCAACCTTACATCAGAAGAACAAAGCAAAGTATTTCTCTGAGGTGGGGAAAAGGTGCCTGGTACTGAGTATTCTAACCCTGTGGCAGCACCTTCCTCATTGCACTAAGAGAGGGGGGGTCAGTGTAATATGATTGCCAGCATAAGAGTGGTTGTTGAGACGGGATAATTTTTGTTCTTGACCAATGTGCATATGTATGTGTATGGGTTCCCCACATAAAAATGACCTTGTGTCACATCCTGCCTTAGTGGCTATGTAAGATAAAGTCACTAACATATTAAGGACTTACTGTCAGTCTTTTAAATATACATTATGAACAAATAGCATTTACAACATAACTGATAACATTTAATTATCATAGCAATTTTTTTTAAAGCAAGTTTTAATAAATATTTCATATTAATTAAAATTTGAAAAATTGCTGTATATGAACTTATTTAATTATTCAGATGTATCTGTCATGGCCAACTGTCTAGCTTATGTTTAGAGGAGGAAATGCAAATGGGCCTAGCTTGATGACAAAAACAACTTTATAAAAAGGATGTCTTATTGAAAATGTTGATACAGAGATTTTAGAGAGGAAAGAGAGCTTCTATGATAGAATTTATATCTATCTTGTCAAAATTCAGTTGTAAGTTAGAAAACCTACAGTGTTCATAATAATAAGCATTGTTGTTATCTGCTATTTCATGTTACTACAAATTAGTAGAGGAGAATGGAAAAAGATTTTATTGAATTAACTAAATAAGTCAAAATAATCTGTTGAATTAGATTTTCTTAAAACTGCACCAAATTATTTAAACATATGAAGAATAGTGAGTCTGCTGAATTAATAATTATTATTAATACAAACATTAGTACATTAAATAATGTTTCTCTCATGGTCGACTTTATCTAGATAAGTCCAGAGAAGGAAATTGTAAGTAGACTTAGTATAATGACAAAAAGAACTTTAGAAAAAAAGATGTCTCATTGAAAATGTTGTTTATACAGAAGGTATGAGAGTTTCTATGACAACATTTTTGTTTGTAGGATTGATATTTGGCAAAGAATGATAAAAGCATTTGGTACAATTAAAATTTTTTTTTTTTTTTTTTTTTAGATCTAAGTTAGTTGACTGCAAATGTAGGGAAAAACATGTTGCTGAGATCATTACTAAATGTTGTGTGACAATGACCAGGGATGTTGTCAAGACATGTCTCGTATAGTGGATTAATTAATTTTGTTAATCCTCTAAAGATTGGTTGTCATCAGATCCTCCAGGCTAGATAAACCTTTTTACCTAATCCTATGTTTATTGTACCTTAGTAAGCCTTGTGTTACTATCTCCTAAAACTGCTAGTTTTCCTACAAAACTTTAGGAAGTACTTGAAATGAAATATATGGAAAGATCATATTATTTTAGAGAGCACTTATTCCTTTTAGTGCTCTGAAGAAATTCAACACATTCTGTATATTGTAAGTCTGTTAAGGGTCTTACTTGTTGGTCCTTCTTGGCTGTCTGCTACTTCAGTTAGGTATTAAATATGGTGTCCTTGTTCACTGTTTAGTTTTTCTTTCTTTTTTCTTTTTTTTTTTTTCCACTCTGTTAACCTGCGTGTATGAGAAATGGTATATTCCATCTACTTGGAATCAAATACATATAAACTGCAAGGTTTGCTTAGCATAGTTTTTTTTTTTTTTTTTTTTTTAACCTCCTCCAGCAAGGCAATAATGTCACTAAGATGTAAGGTTGTTGTTATTATTTTTTTTTTTTTATAGTATCAGCCTATGCAAGGCAATAAACCCACTAAGGCACAAGTGGTTACAAGGTAATGATGAGTGAGATTGACATTGCATTAAAATTTTTGCAGATTAAAGTTGGCTGGAACTGGGAGGGAGTTCCACAAATGAGAAAAGAAACTGTTAGCATTGAACTTAAGGTTACATTTAGCCAATTCAACTCTAAATTGATGAGATCTTGACACTAGTCTAGAACTGCACTTAAATTAAGTTTAGTTACCATAGTGAAAGGCTCAGCTGAACAATTACCATGAAAGTATTTATAGAAAAGGCACAGGGAGGCAACCTTACAGTGGTGGGAAAGTGACTGAAGCTGAGCGAACAGATCAGGACCAGTTAGTGAGAGTGAAAGAAACTGACATTAGTGAGGAGATAGAACAATAAATGAACAGGAATTAAGCAGACAGAAGATGGCAATTGATGTATATAAATTTTTGAAGAATGTAGGTGGCTGGTAAGCAAGAAGACTTTCACAAGTGAGAAATGTGAGAAAAGAAAGTAGTAGAATAAACCTTATTTTTGCATCTCCCTATTTCAACAGTAAAACAATGAGACCTATTTGCCAATCAAGTAGTACATTTAAATTTATGTGGTTGAGACACCAAAGAGGAAAGCTCATTAGAACAGTTACCATGAAAATATTTTATAGAAAAGGAACAAGGAAACTGTCATGGTGGTGGGAAAGTTACTCAAGTCAAGATATCCTGGCTGATAACATTCCAGATACTTATTTTAAAATTTTGTCAAGTATCTTGGGGAATATATAGCAAGAACACTAGACCAGATATGGCAACAATATTCAGTGCCCAGATGAATGGTAGCTTCATAAATATGCAAGATGGATTCTGATTAGAAAAATTGTCTATCACGACCCAGTGAACCAACTTTCCTACCAGCAGACCTGCCAAGTGATTCAGTATAAGTGTTCCACTTGGAAAATGTGAAACCAAGAAGGCTCAAAGTTGCTCTCCAGGAGATTAGCATCATCCTTGCTGATGAAAAGCAAAAATAAAGGGTGTTTCATTAAGATGGATCAAAGTCAGCAATAAATAAATCAGTGTTATTGGTGAAAATTTATTTATTTCTCTATTGAATCATGTTATTTAAGTCATGGCAATTATATGTGAAAAATAATATCACCGAAATGTCTGCCAAATCTAAAAGAAAAATAATCATTAGACACTTGCACTTAATTCACATTTAAAATCAGTCCAAGTTATTTCTCTATGATAAGTGAAAGATAGTAGTGTCATTTTCAAGGCATTCAAATTCACAAGCCATTTCTTGCCCCACTTAACAAATGATTGGAGATCATTTTCGCAATCAGCTGCCAGTTTTATTTTATCAAACCTGTCAGACTTAAAACAGAAATAAATGCAGTTTGACTATCTCATATGCGAACATATTAAAACTGAAAACCTCTGAAAACCAAATATTTTTAATGTGGAGTTTGGCATGCAGAAAGCTTACCTTCTTGACTCCCACCACTTAGGTATGATGGGGCAACAGGTGTCATTATTGGCCGGAATCTGTTCACCACTCCCCCAGCTTGGTTGAGCAACCTGAGCCTACCAAATGTCAGTTGTCAAGCACTCATATTCTAGTAGATGTGAGTGTGCTGTTCACTGATTATTATTATTATTATTATTTTCTTCTTTTTTGGTAATTTTTGTGACTTTATACAGTGAAACTGTCAAAAAGAACTGCAGATGTTAAGTTATGCAAGGCATTTTTTTTCTGAAATAAATAAAATTTATTCATTACTTATAGTCTTAATTATCCATCTATTTCATTTATCAGTTTATTACTCTATAAAAAACTGCCGTTGCTTCCTTCTGTTTTTCTACAAATACTTTCATGGCAACTGCTTCGACGAGCTACTTTCGGTAGTTCCCAAACTGCATGAATTTAAACATGCTACTAGGTTGGCATTTCAGTCTCACCCTTTCACTGTCAAAACTGTTAAATGTAGCCATCTCTTCTACTCCAATAGCTTCCTGTCTCGCACTTCCCATCTGTGGAATTCCCTTCCTCTTAATTGCTTCCCTGATAGCTATAATCTCCAAATATTCAAATGTAATGTCAATTGACATCTCTAGATGCCTTGATCTATTTCCTGTCCTTCTCTTCAGTCTTTCCTCTATCACGCCTATTTACTCTTGCTCCCACTCTCTGTATCCCCCTTGTGTGCTAGTGCTAGTGGCACTCCTGCCTTGCTTGGGGTGAAATTCTTAAAAAAAAAAAAAAAAAAAAATTTTTATATATTAATCCCTCATGGTGCGAGTATTCATACATTTTGCTGCAATATTGTTTGAATTTCTGAAAATTGGAAAACCAAAACATAACTGGATTTGAGGATTTTGGATCTGGAATTGTGTACCTGTAGTTGTCATCCTCATAACTACTGAATTGGACACTGATGAGATCAGGAAGATCTTAAACAATGAAGGATCAAGGATAGATCAGTGGCAGGGGTGATTAATGTGAAAGGATCTACAAGAGTGGCCGACTTTCATGACATGATTTAAGAAAGATTGGATTAAGATAAATATCCAGACAGTGACACCATAGCCCTTGGGCTTATGGCGAAGGCGAGCATGCCAGTCTCTGTCAAACACCTTTGATATATCTAAAGCTGCAGCTTGAGCCTCACTGTTCTTATCTAAAACTTCATAGACAAAATCAGTGATAACATTAACACATCAATGGTTGACCTAGAGAAGGCCATTTCCAGTATAAAAAAGCAAAGAAAATATGCTGTCCTTCAACTCATTTTATTATATATTAATATAATATTATTTACATTATTCGGACTATTGTCCTCATCTTTGTTGCCATATTTATCACAACATTTCAGCCGTTGTACACTCTGGCCTTCTTCAGGTGGTTGGAATTTCAAACTGAACCCTTTATTTCGCTCACTGGGGTAGACTGTTCTAGTTCCACATGCCATGTTTGATGGATGTCAGTTATCTCCTGCTAATTTCCCTCTGAAAGTTCTCCACTGCCTTTATCCACTGTGCCACGTGGCACAGTGGATAAAGGCATTGGTTAGATCCAGTGACAGGGCCCAAAGAGTGTGAGTTCAATACCCAGTTAAGGCAGTGGAGAACTTTCATGGCGACAAAGATGAGGACAATAGTCCAAAGAATGTAAATAATGTACATAATACCTCATCATCAGATTAATATAATACTTAGAAAAAAATATATTTAAAGACTCATTCATATAAAAGCCTAATAATAATACTAAAACTTTGTTGAGAATTTTACTGTGATTTAATGCCATGAGATTTTATTGGGCATAAAATGAAGGATCAGTGTTCTGTTGTTATTACATAATAAACTGATCTGCCCTGAATTACTACATTGGAAGAAATATATTTAGACTCACATGTGAAAAAGATTTTAATTATATTTTAAAAAAAAAAAAAATTGGATAAATTATTGAAGTAATATTGAAGATATTTTTCTTTCTTTCTTTTTTTTTTTTATTTAGGTAGGGGGGGTGTGCTGCAAAGTTATTAGCTAACCCGTTTTCTTAAGTCTGACGAAACATGAACAATTTTTTGAAGAGTTAAGTCAATAACTAAGCATCCTGACATCAATGGTGTTTGTGTCCCAATGTAAATTGGTCTCCATTATATTTTATGTACACTCCTTAATCTAGTTCATGGTTTATCAATGGTGATTTTAGCTTTGGGAAAATCTGGGAGTCAACTGTGGACTATATTTGGGGGGGTAACAGGTGTGGGTTATGTGATATTTTGGCAAAGAACCTTGGACAATGTGCGAAGAATTACATTTAGTCATAGTAAATACAACAGGGATATAGTACACAATCACACTCATTGCAGTTTTACCCCACAAGAGCCTCTTCATACATACACAGTAAAGTTCCTTTTGGTTAATTGGCAGAATTATATCAAGGCTTCACAACTAGTTATCAAGATATTCAAAATGACCAGATACATTCTGAATAAAACTTGCCTACTGGACATGCTTCTTTGATCTAAAATTTACTGTGATCCACTAAGCCAAGGGTCGGCAACCTACGGCCCACGGAGGCATTTTGACCGGCCCGTGAGCCTGATTACCAATGACTCTATTTTTAACATAAGAGACGACCTTCAATGAAATTTGTTATGTCATTTTCCATAGAATGTCTACACATCTCAGTGCACTAAAAATATTAGACTATCTGCCAGTTATCTTTCATGAGTCTTATTTTACCAAGTTGCGTTGCCTATGTTTAATGTCAAATAATGGATACATATTTGTTATGACCCTTGGCTACATTAAAAGATAACAGAAGCGAAAGGAATGATAAAGTGAAAGAGGCCAGGGAGGGACTGACATGCGAGGTAGCAGAAATCTAAAGACAGTTAAAACATACGTGCATTAAACATACGTGCATTATACATACATGCCTCATGAATGTGTGGATGATACTGCATGTGTACGTATGTAAGTGTATGTGTTTGCCACTATTTGTACTCGTATGTAGGGTATATGTGCTTCGTTTTTGTTTGATGTGTGTGTGGTTCGTTTGTGGAACAATTTTCAATAACAGTTTCAAACCTACACGTCATAATTTCATCCATTTCACTTTGGTTGATTTTTTTCAATTTGAAGTATTTTGACGTTCCTTGAGGAAAAGTAATTTTTGTTAGGTGTTTTTTTTTAATTTTAGATTTTCTTTTGTTTTTTCTGATTTCTCAATGTTTATTTTCATTATGGTTTTAAATATTTAAGTTGGCAGGGGTCTGCATATGTAATTTTCCTTAATTTTTCATCAATGGCCTTTGTACAGCCCGTGACCTGTCATTATAACACGATCCAGCCTGCGGGGTCGAATGAGTTGCCGACCCCTGCACTAAGCTGTACTAGAAATACTTTTTTTGTGTGTCTGTGAGGGGAAGGGTGTTTTTTTTTTTGTTTTTTTTTTGTCGCGTGAATGTATTTTTGCTTTCACATTATTTTGTTACTTTTAATCTAATCCTTCAAAAATTATTAACATTTTCTGTGGATGGTGTAATGAATAGCAACTGTGAGAAATTGGAGAGCAGAGTTCAATTCCAATCAACTTCATTAAATTGTGCACAAATACATTTAGAGAAGATATGAATCCATCTCCCCCACCCCTGACCAGTTATTGGTTAAATAGGACTTGTATCTGGAAAAAATCATTGTTATCCCCAGAAAATTCTTAATGCAATATTCACTTGGAAAAATAAATAAAATTTGTTTTACAATCCCAAATGTTTTTGAATTTAAATAAGACGAAGGTTGATAAGCCATAAAAAAAAAAAAGCAACATTTCCTAAAATTTTAGTCCAGTTTTTAATTTTAAATTCTTTTGTTTTCACTTTATCTAAAATTTTATTTTTGTTTATTTAAAATGTTTTCCTGCTCATTTTTTTTTTTTTTTTTTAAATTTGATTTTTTTTTTCATGTCTTTCACTTAAAAATAACTAGGAACTTCCCATGGCTCTGACGGATATAGCTACGCATTTTATTTAAAATCTTCTGTACATTTGCATCATATATAGACCTCCCTTGCTGATGCAGTTTAGTTAAAAATGTCAGTCCCATTCTGCTGTGAAAATAAAACCATTGTTAATTATTTCCTCTTTCCGTTATTAAATTAATTGGTTGTCACAGTGGGAATATTAATAAACACAGCTGACCCTTCTTTATAAATACAAGTCTGTTTGTTATCAAATACACTTGTCATAAACAGAATTATATCTGTTGTGTGAACTGCTGACTGCCTAACTTGATGGCTATGCTTTCTTATTCTAATTACTAGCCTAGAAGCTGCTCTTCGGGTGGACTTTAGGTGAGCTCCTGTGGACAGCTTTTGAGCCTTCAGTCTTCAATATCCTATATACGTAAAAGTTACAAGAATTTTATTATTTTTAAATTCTAGTATCTTTATTCAACACATTAATTTGGCATAATCTTTCTTTGTATACACAACTGATCTCTGTAGTTTGTTTACATTTATTTTGCACACAATTTTTCTTTTCTTTTAAAATCACCATTCTTTATGATCCCTTCACGTAAGGTCACTCTTAAGACATCAGGGAATCCAAACTGTTATATTTCAAATCCGTCACGGCATGCATGTTAGAAAAAGTGAAAAAAAAAAACCATGAGCAACATACTGTGTCCCACCTAATTTTTAATTACGGTTTAACTAGACAATATCAACTGCGATTGCGATTAAAAGTGAAATTAAAGTTAAACCTTTAATAAAGAATTGTCTTAAATCTTTCACTTTGTTTGATATTTAAATTTAACATTAAATGAGTTATTGAATTTTTAATCTTGTGTAATTACAGTAGTAATGTTACTTCAGGTTGCCATTGAGATTGAAAAATGGATGGACAGACACACATGTACACTGTGCTTCATTTATATAGATTATTATTATTGAAATGAAGTGTTTTCTTTATGTTGGAGTTATAGTTATTTGCAACAATCACAGAACTTCTTTTCCAAGGGTTGGAAAAATGGCAAAATTTAACAAACATAGCCAATAAGGATAAGTTTTTCTCTTGATATTGATGTTACTGTATACTCTCTTGACAGATTTTATTTTAAAGTGTTTTTCTTATTTTTTTATTTTTTTTTTTCCTAAGATTTGTCAGCAAAAATGTTAAATGCTGTCCTTGTAAATAAACAATCTAATAAATAGTATTGATTTTCTAAGAGAGGCTTAAATGTGGCACATGGCCGAAAGTGTGGGGCACCCAGTGAGGATCGAACTCACTATTCAGTTGTAACAGTTTTAGCAAGACCAGGCTTGCTAACCATTACACCACGCCGAGGCGCCAATCTAATAAATAGTATTTGACGTCTTTGTTGTCAATTCTTGAGGTGGGGGAGTAAATCCAGATGCCCACTACCTATTTTAGTGAATTTATGGTAATTTTTCTAAATGTAGCTTAGATGTGGCTCAAGGCCTGAAGTATGGGGCACTCAGTGAGGATCAAACTCACTATTCAGTTGTAATTTATCTCGCAAGACAAGCTTGCTAACCATTACACCATGTTGAAGTGCCCATTTTAGTAAATTTATGTAGTGAAAACAAATGAAAACTGCATAATTAGTTACTTGCTAATGAGTTTATTTAAATTTTCTTGGCCTCCTCTTCAGACATTTTTATAAATTCATGAATAAGTAATTAGTATTTAATATTTTTGTTGTCATTTATCAAGAAAAAAAGCGGTCTCAATTTTTTACAATTTTCATCTTATACAAGGCCCAAGAGCCACTCAAAGTAGATGGTTACTGAAGGAGTTAGTTGTATGAGTGTTAAGAGTAAGTGGTGAGAGGTGCAGTTTATAAGGATATGAAGTAAAGATAATAGCTAGCTCTAGACTTAAACTGGTTAAGATTGTAGTGGTTGCCTCTTGGCAAGTGGTTCGTGGTAAGAATTGTTCAGAGTGTGGGATTTGCTTCTCACAAAGGGAATGAGGGTAGTTTGTCTCATTTTTATTTATTAAACAGTACAGTGGAGTAATGGATAGTGGCTATGATTGAGGAATCAGAGAGCAGAGTTCAAATTCCAGTCGAATCCATTACGTTCACTTACGTGCTAATACCCTTGGGAAAGGTATGAATCCTATTCTCCCACAGCTATGGGTAAATAGCAGGACAAACCAGGTTCTATAGCCTTGCATGGCAACCTACTGTGGGGACAAATCTGGCTCATCAGTCATGTATTGAAAGATACATGATTGCCTAAGCATGTATTACTGCTGGCACATAACTGACTGATACTATGTCTATCAGCCTGCACATTGCATTTGAGAAATTTAAGTAAAAAAAAAAATGTCCTCAGGCAGGGATGCAGGTTCAATCCCTGCCAGAGGACATATTTTCTTTAAGTAGTTTTCTTGTATGTGCAAACTGATAGACATAATACACACTGTTTAATAAATAAAAAAAAATGGAATGTTTATTTCAAGTAAGAAGTATCCACTAATGTAACTGTAATAAAAATGGCAGATTAAATTAAGTCTTTAGAAATGTTTATCTAGTAGATTTTAAGATTAATCTTCTGACCATGTGACCCAAGTTTGAATCTCACCCTGGTCCATTTGGCTCAGAGGTGACTTCTTCAGAACAAAAACTGTGGACAGCAAATCAAACATTATACAACCCCAGACTATTGTAATATGCCAAAAAAAAAAAAAAAAAATTAAGGCTACTTAACTTTAAGCTTACCAACCACTCCCCCTGTTTACCAAGAGATGGCTGGTTGGACTTAATGTACACAGAATCCCAAATTTTCAAGTGATAATCAGTATTATCCTTATTTAGTACTCAGAAGATGTCTGGGCTATAAGACTTAGCCCACTGCTAGTTTTTGCTCAATCCTCCCCACTAAAGTCTTCTCATTTTCTTTCATCCACTGTAACCCAGTAGTATTATTGCCTTACTTGGGGTGAAATGATTTAAAAAAAAAAAAAATATTCAACTATCACTGAACCTGATACATTAACACACCTATGCAAATTGTCCACTTTTGCCTTGTGAATATTGACTGGTATATGTTAGCTGATCTGGTCTTCCAACCTTTCATGTGTTCTGCCTACATAGCATTACACTGATATTTATAAATTACAGAATTAATGTGATGAGTAGGCAGAACATCCTTCCGGATCAGTCTCATCATCGGTCAGATTGGCCAAAAAAATAATGGCTTCTGGCACCAAATGAAATTTTCTTACCAAATTTTCTCACTACCCCACCAATCCGTTATTGATTCTATTCACATATAAAATAAATAAAAATCAAAACCTAATATCAAAAAAAGGTTGGCATATTACATGTCACAACTTTGAAGTTTTTGCCACAACTCAACTAAGTCATTGTAATATGGATCTGAATGAACAGATGAAAGACTTTTGAAAAGAAATCTTTTTTGTGAAGTTTTTAAAAATTCACTTTAATGGCTGTTAACTAATTAATGCTCTTTCCAGTATAATGGGCTGAATGTTTAATGTAATATTCTTCTGACCATGAGACCTGGGTTCAAATCATACCATAATCAATTTAAGAAGTTGACATCTTAGCATGTGGCAGTGTTGAGAATTGCCAGGAAACCATACCACAAGCCTTGCAAAATAAAATTGGGTAAACGGAGCTGTTCAATCCTAGCATGTGGCAGTGTTGAGAAGTGCTAGGAAACCATACCACAAGCCTTGCAAAATAAAATTGAGTAAACGGAGCTGTTCAATCCTAGCATGTGGCAGTGTTGAGAAGTGCCAGGTATCCATACCACAAGCCTTGCAAATAAAATTGAGTAAACGGAGCTGTTCAATCCTAGCATGTGGCAGTGTTGAGAAGTGCCAGGAATCCATACCACAAGCCTTGCAAATAAAATTGAGTAAACGGAGCTGTTCAATCCCTAGCATGTGGCAGTGTTGAGAAGTGCCAGGAAACCATACCACAAGCCTTGCAAATAAAATTGAGTAAACGGAGCTGTTCAATCCTAGCATGTGGCAGTGTTGAGAAGTGCCAGGAATCCATACCACAAGCCTTGCAAATAAAATTGAGTAAACGGACTGTTCAATCCTAGCATGTGGCAGTGTTGAGAAGTGCTAGGAAACCATACCACAAGCCTTGCAAAATAAAATTGAGTAAACGGAGCTGTTCAATCCTAGCATGTGGCAGTGTTGAGAAGTGCCAGGAATCCATACCACAAGCCTTGCAAATAAAATTGAGTAAACGGAGCTGTTCAATCCTAGCATGTGGCAGTGTTGAGAAGTGCCAGGAATCCATACCACAAGCCTTGCAAATAAAATTGAGTAAACGGAGCTGTTCAATCCTAGCATGTGGCAGTGTTGAGAAGTGCTAGGAAACCATACCACAAGCCTTGCAAAATAAAATTGAGTAAACGGAGCTGTTCAATCCTAGCATGTGGCAGTGTTGAGAAGTGCCAGGAAACCATACCACAAGCCTTGCAAAATAAAATTGAGTAAACGGAGCTGTTCAATCCTAGCATGTGGCAGTGTTGAGAAGTGCCAGGAATCCATACCACAAGCCTTGCAAATAAAATTGAGTAAACGGAGCTGTTCAATCCTAGCATGTGGCAGTGTTGAGAAGTGCCAGGAATCCATACCACAAGCCTTGCAAATAAAATTGAGTAAACGGAGCTGTTCAATCCTAGCATGTGGCAGTGTTGAGAAGTGCTAGGAAACCATACCACAAGCCTTGCAAAATAAAATTGAGTAAACGGAGCTGTTCAATCCTAGCATGTGGCAGTGTTGAGAAGTGCTAGGAATCCATACCACAAGCCTTGCAAAATAAAATTGCAAACGGACTGTTCAATCCTAGCATGTGGCAGTGTTGAGAAGTGCCAGGAAACCATACCACAAGCCTTGCAAATAAAATTGAGTAAACGGAGCTGTTCAATCCTAGCATGTGGCAGTGTTGAGAAGTGCTAGGAAACCATACCACAAGCCTTGCAAAATAAAATTGAGTAAACGGAGCTGTTCAATCCTAGCATGTGGCAGTGTTGAGAAGTGCCAGGAAACCATACCACAAGCCTTGCAAAATAAAATTGAGTAAACGGAGCTGTTCAATCCTAGCATGTGGCAGTGTTGAGAAGTGCCAGGAAACCATACCACAAGCCTTGCAAAATAAAAATTGAGTAAACAGAGCTGTTCAATCCTAGCATGTGGCAGTGTTGAGAAGTGCCAGGAAACCATACCACAAGCCTTGCAAAATAAAATTGAGTAAACGGAGCTGTTCAATCCTAGCATGTGGCAGTGTTGAGAAGTGCCAGGAATCCATACCACAAGCCTTGCAAATAAAATTGAGTAAACGGAGCTGTTCAATCCTAGCATGTGGCAGTGTTGAGAAGTGCTAGGGAAACCATACCACAAGCCTTGCAAAATAAAAATTGAGTAAACGGAGCTGTTCATCCCTAGCATGTGGCAGTGTTGAGAAGTGCCAGGAATCCATACCACAAGCCTTGCTAAATAAAATTGAGTTAAAGGAGCTGTTTAATCCTAGCATGTGGCAGTGTTGAGAAGTGCCAGGAAACCATACCACAAGCCTTGCAAAATAAAATTGGGTAAACGGAGCTGTTCAATCCTAGCATGTGGCAGTGTTGAGAAGTGCCAGGAATCCATACCACAAGCCTTGCAAAATAAAAATTGGGTAAACGGAGCTGTTCAATCCTAGCATGTGGCAGTGTTGAGAAGTGCCAGGAAACCATACCACAAGCCTTGCAAATAAAATTGGGTAAACGGAGCTGTTCAATCCTAGCATGTGGCAGTGTTGAGAAGTGCCAGGAAACCATACCACAAGCCTTGCAAAATAAAATTGGGTAAACGGAGCTGTTCAATCCTAGCATGTGGCAGTGTTGAGAAGTGCCAGGAAACCATACCACAAGCCTTGCAAAATAAAATTGGGTAAACGGAGCTGTTCAATCCTAGCATGTGGCAGTGTTGAGAAGTGCCAGGAAACCATACCACAAGCCTTGCAAAATAAAATTGGGTAAACAAAACTGTTCAGAAGCTGTTGATATTTGTTCTAAATAGTTATGATTGTAATCAAATATTTTCTAGTGTAAAAATGCACATAAGTGGTTGACATGCCGTTAAACAAACCAAACCAAACCAAATCCAGTAACAGAGATCTGTCTTTGATGATTGGGTGTATGGAGGGTGGGGGTGAGAATTTGACATTGTAAAAATATTCAACTTGTTCACAAAGAGAAAAGGGAAAAAAATGAAAACAGATAAAATATAAATCTAAAAGTTTTACATTCCAGAAATAGTTGTGATTTACAAAAGTAGTTTTCCAATTTTAGTCCAATTTCTTATAATGGTAATATTAGCTGTTTCTCTACCAAGGAAACATTTGGTATTCATTGACCAAACAGCTAGTACTGTTTTTGGTTGAAATTTATAAAAAATTTTCTCTTAAAACAACTTTTCAGAAAAACAGGTTTCTCAAGACTGGTAACTGTTATCACTCTTTCCAATATTGATTAGGAGAGAGCTCTTCCTGTCTACCTTTTTATTTGAAGTAGTTTGTAATGTTAACATCTTGACTGTAATTATTTTCTCTTAGAGTTACATGTGTTATGCATTTTAGTTGTTGCATTTGTTGGTACTCCTCAAGTGATGTGGTTTATTTGTTTCAGTTATTTGTTTGTGAATAAAGTTTGTTTTTAAATAACCCACAAAGAGTTGATAAACTTAAAACAAACAAATCAATCTCATGAACAGTGTTCATATTTCAAATAGACTAGACAGAGGAATATTTCTTAATGACTTCAACTCTGACTGTTACATACACCTGCTACTTAGGCTTTCACATAAACTGCTACTTGTAGTGTCTGATTATGGGATATATTGTCCTTTTATTTATACCTGGCATGCATATGTAATAGTGGACACAAAATGCACATGAAAAATTCTCTGCTCAATTTGAATGTGTTGAAAGTTATATCATTTTTAATAACTTAATAAATATACATTGCAAATTAATAATTTGATATTTACTTTAAATGCTGTGTAATTTTTATATTTCTCCATAAATTTTAAGTTAAATTTTTTAGTTGGTATCCACTCAATTGTGATACCATATTAATAATTTTTAATAAAAAGATGTTTTTATTTTGTTGTAAACTGTTTAACAGAATATGTTCATATGTATCACTTGTAATTTGAATCTGTCATTTATTCATTTTATCAAATCTTAATTTATAGATATTTAAAGTTTTTCTTCACAAACATGACATGTTTGGTGTAAGTTGATTTTTCATGATAGTATATAAATTTCACATTTTGTTTTAGCATCCTGGTTAAGACGATAAACTATATCCAACAGCAAGGCCTCTGATCAGGAGATTTTGAGGAGTGTGGAACCACCTCTTAATTGCTGGTGTTCCTAGGTCCACCCTGACCCGGGGTGGTAGCACCTGTTAGGGTCCCAGCTATGGGCAAATAGTTAACCCCCAAATTGGTGTCAAAACACTATGAAAGTTTAAAAGTAGGTCTTTATACCAGTAATACATTTTTGAAAACAAAATATTACCAGCAATAGATTTTTGAAGAAAAAAATATTATTAGCAATATAGTTTTGGAAAAAATATTATCAGCAATAAAAATCTTGTCAGTGTTACCACAGAATTGTGCTAAACTTTGCAGATTGACACTAATCAGACACCTGTCTCCCCAAGTAATACCTCACTTTGGGAACAGTCTAGGGTTAATCCTTGGTGCCTCAGGCATGTCCACAAAAAGAAGTGCCAAGGAGTCAGGACTATTTTTGGGTTTTCTGTCTTTTATCCACATGTGACTGTCGCATTAAATTTACCCTAGTGCCTCATTGCATTCAAGTTGGCATTCAATTATATATTTGTGTTAAGTTTTTCAGCAGGAGTCAGGTCAAGATCCAGAGCTTTGATTATACTACTGTGGGTTTCCCAGTGATTGGGGTTGGCAGCAGTTGCTTAGCTCTCACACCTTCTTTCCAAGTATCCCTGTCAAGCAGGCTAATGTGGGCAAGGCTACACTTCTGCCCATCCCTCCCAATGCAGTCCTTCCAAGTCTTCCTAGGTCTGCCTCGACCTCTGTGACCAGGGACCCTGAACTCCAAGAGTCTTGATGCATGACAAAGCTTGTTGGATGTGATCAAACCACCCAACATTGCTGGGTGCACAACACTGATCTTATATCCTCAATACCGAGCCTTGTTAACAACAGTGAAGAGGGCATTTCATACCGAGGTTTGGAAACACAAATCCAGTGAATCATTGAGCAGAGTTGTCACAAGACCAACACACTGCCATGAACCAACAGAAATTCAGTCTAAGGTGTCTTGTCTCCAAGATAGTATTTCTCCTACAAGAGAATTAAATTGTAAAATACACTATGGAATTTCTACACATTTTTTTTGAGTTTGTACCTTATAATTCTTTCTGAGAGTATATAATACAGCTTTAGTCTTTTGTCTATATCAGATTATAGATTTATTATTTTTTATTCTTTTTTTTTAATCATTCACTTAAGGCAATAATGCCACTAAGATGCAAGGATTTAGTGGATGTTAAAGAAAATAAGGCTTTTGTGAGGAGAATAGACAATAAAAGAATGGTCTTCGAAAAGACAAGCTGGTGTTTGACATTGCATTTAATCCATTGAAGATTGTAGGTGACAGGAAAGCAAGAAACCAGAAGAGTTCCAGAGTGTGAGAAGTGTGAGAAAAGGAAATATTAGAATAAAATTTATGGCTACATCAAGCTATTTCAACAGTAGAATGATGAGACCTAATAGCCAATCTAGTACAATCTTTAAATTCATGCTGTTGCGGTACCAAGGAGAGTTCATATATTTCGCTTTTTTTTTTTTATGTCCCTCTGTTAAAAATGTCTTTCTTGCCCACCATTTCTAAAGTTTGGAAATAGAATTTTTTTTTTTTTTTTTTTTGCTAAGAAATTTTAGCTTCAAATGCGTAATATTCATTATTCAAATTCTCTTCAAGTTGCCAGTATTCATACTTTGAAATAATGTAATTTAAGATGAAAAAAAATAAAACAAGAAATTGATCGAAATTTGATAGTTATGCCAAAGCCATCTTTTATTTTCTCTTGATTTCTTCTTTCACTTGCCAAAATAACAAAGCATTTTGCTTTTGCACATTATTTTTATTGATATTTTTAATCTTTATCTAAAAACCAAAATTTTTTTTCTCTTCACTGAGAAAACTAAATTCAAAAGGCCTACAAGGCTTTAATTCATTTGCTTGATGCAGGTTTTAAAGATTTTCTGATCAGGCTCCATCATGAACAAGTTTTACTATTTAATAACTTTAATCACATTGCACAACAATTTTGAAAGAAATTTGATTATAGGAATAAGAATTTGGAGATGGAAGGGCAAAATGAATGGAGAAAAGAAATATTTGTCTTTTAAATATTCTTTTGAGTTGCATATTTATATCTTTGAATTATTTTACTCCCAATCATTTTCTATTTTTTCTATCAACAATTTTCTTTCCTTCATTTTCTTTTGTTTGGCTCTCACCTTCCACGTATTTTTCTTGTCTTTCTGCATCCTTGTCTCTCTCGTCGTTGTCTTTCTGCCTCGTTGTCTCTCTCTCTCTCTCGTTGTGGTCTTTCTGCCTAGTTGTCTCTCTCTCTCTCTCTCTCTCTCTCTCTCTCGTGGTGGTTTTTCTGCCTCGTTGTCTCTCTCTCTCTCTCTCTCGTCGTGGTCTTTCTGCCTCGTTGTCTCTCTCTCTCTCTCTCTCTCGTCGTGGTCTTTCTGCCTCGTTGTCTCTCTCTCTCTCTCTTGTCGTGGTCTTTCTGCCTCGTTGTCTCTCTCTC
This sequence comes from Acanthosepion pharaonis, assembly GCA_903632075.3. Taxonomy (NCBI): domain Eukaryota; kingdom Metazoa; phylum Mollusca; class Cephalopoda; order Sepiida; family Sepiidae; genus Acanthosepion; species Acanthosepion pharaonis. The sequence goes on from CAHIKZ030000302.1 coordinate 4,828,191, forward strand.
TCTCTCGTCGTGGTCTTTCTGCCTCGTTGTCTCTCTCTCTCTCTCGTCGTGGTCTTTCTGCCTCGTTGTCTCTCTCTCTCTCGTCGTGGTCTTTCTGCCTCGTTGTCTCTCTCTCTCTCTCTAAGTCGTGGTCTTTCTGCCTGTTGTCTCTCTCTCTCTCTCGTCGTGGTCTTTCTGCCTCGTTGTCTCTCTCTCTCTCTAAATGCGTGGTCTTTCTGCCTCGTTGTCTCTCTCTCTCTCTCGTAAGTGGTCTTTCTGCCTCGTTGTCTCTCTCTCTCTCTAAATCGTGGTCTTTCTGCCCTCGTTGTCTCTCTCTCTCTCTCGTCATTGGTCTTTCTGCCTCGTTGTCTCTCTCTCTCTAAATCGTGGTCTTTCTGCCTCGTTGTCTCTCTCTCTCTAAATCGTGGTCTTTCTGCCTGTTGTCTCTCTCTCTCTCTTTCGTGGTCTTTCTGCCTCGTTGTCTCTCTCTCTCTCTCTCGTCGTGGTCTTTCTGCCTCGTTGTCTCTCTCTCTCTCTCGTCGTGGTCTTTCTGCCTCGTTGTCTCTCTCTCTCTCTCGTCGTGGTCTTTCTGCCTCGTTGTCTCTCTCTCTCTCTCGTGGTCTTTCTGCTTTCGTTGTCTCTCTCTCTCTCTCGTCGTGGTCTTTCTGCCTCGTTGTCTCTCTCTCTCTGCGTGGTCTTTCTGCCTCGTTGTCTCTCTCTCTCTCTCGTCGTGGTCTTTCTGCCTCGTTGTCTCTCTCTCTCTCTCGTCGTGGTCTTTCTGCCTCGTTGTCTCTCTCTCTCTCTCGTCGTGGTCTTTCTGCCTCGTTGTCTCTCTCTCTCTCTCGTCGTGGTCTTTCTGCCTCGTTGTCTCTCTCTCTCTCTCTGCCTCGTTGGTCTTTCTGCCTCGTTGTCTCTCTCTCTCTCTGGTGTGGTCTTTCTGCCTCGTTGTCTCTCTCTCTCTCGTCGTGGTCTTTCTGCCCCGTTGTCTCTCTCTCTCTCTCGTCGTGGTCTTTCTGCCTAGATTTGTCTCTCTCTCTCTCTAAAGTCGTGGTCTTTCTGCCTCGTTGTCTCTCTCTCTCTCTCGTGGTCTTTCTGCCTCGTTGTCTCTCTCTCTCTCTCGTCGTGGTCTTTCTGCCTCGTTGTCTCTCTCTCTCTCTCGTGGTCTTTCTGCCTCGTTGTCTCTCTCTCTCTCGTGGTCTTTCTGCCTCGTTGTCTCTCTCTCTCTCTCGTTGGTCTTTCTGCCTCGTTGTCTCTCTCTCTCTCTAAATGGTGGTCTTTCTGCCTCGTTCTCTCTCTCTCTCGTATTGTGGTCTTTCTGCCTCGTTGTCTCTCTCTCTCTCTCTCGTGGTCTTTCTGCCTCGTTGTCTCTCTCTCTCTCTCGTTGGTCTTTCTGCCTCGTTGTCTCTCTCTCTCTTTCGTCGTGGTCTTTCTCGTTGTCTCTCTCTCTCTCTCGTCGTGGTCTTTCTGCCTCGTTGTCTCTCTCTCTCTCTCTCGTGGTCTTTCTGCCCGTTGTCTCTCTCTCTCTCGTCGTGGTCTTTCTGCCTGTTGTCTCTCTCTCTCTCTTCTCGTGGTCTTTCTGCCTCGTTGTCTCTCTCTCTCTCTTTCTGCCTCGTTGTCTCTCTCTCTCTCTTTCTGCCTCGTTGTCTCTCTCTCTCTCTTTCTGCCTCGTTGTCTCTCTCTCTCTCTTTCTGCCTCTCTCTCTCTCTCTCTCTTTCTGCCTCGTTGTCTCTCTCTCTCTCTTTCTGCCTCGTTGTCTCTCTCTCTCTCTCTTTCTGCCTCGTTGTCTCTCTCTCTCTCTCTTTCTGCCTCGTTGTCTCTCTCTCTCTCTCTCTTTCTGCCTCGTTGTCTCTCTCTCTCTCTCTTTCTCGTTGTCTCTCTCTCTCTCTCTTTCTGCCTCGTTGTCTCTCTCTCTCTCTCTCGTTGTCTCTCTTTCTCTCTCTCTTTCTGCCTTGTTGTCTCTCTCTCTCTCTTTCTGCCTCGTTGTCTCTCTCTCTCTCTCTCCATCTCCTCTCTCTCTCCATCTCTCTCTCTCTCTCCATCTCTCTCTCATCTCTCTCTCTCTCTCTCTCTCTCTCTCTCTCTCTCCATCTCTCTCTATCTCCATCTCCATCTATCTCTCTCCATCTATCTCTCTCTCATCTATCTCTCTCTCTATCATCTCTCTCTATCTCTCTCTCTCTATCCATCTCTCATCTATCTATCTCTCTCTATCTATCTCTCTCTCTATCTATCTCTCTCTATCTCATCTCTCTCTCATCTCTCTCTCTATCTCTCTCTCTATCTCTCTATCTCTCTATATCTCTCTCTCTCTCTATCTCTCTCTCTCTCTATCTCTCTCTCTATCTCTATCTCTCTCTATCTCTATCTCTCTCTCTATCTCTCTCTCTCTCTCTCTATATATATATATATATATATATATATATATAATCTCTCACCATCTTTCTCTCTTGTCGTTGTCATCTTTCTGTCTGTCCCGCTCATCTTTCTGTCTTTATTTTTGTTTTTGTTTTTTTCCTGTGTTTGAATAATGGAAAATTGAAAAAAATAAATAAACTAAAAAATAAAAAAAGTCCAGAGTTAGAACATTCTTTTTTTTTTTTTCTTTTTTTTTCTTTTTTTTTTTCCATTTTAATTCTCTTTTCTCTATTCATATTTTTTGTTTCAACCTTTTAATTAATCTGTGTGGTGTCACTTCTTGATTTGCATTTGGTATTCATTTCTTAATCTTTTATTCCTTTATTCCTTTATTCATTTCTCCATTTTTGTTTTTTACCTCATCCATCTCTTTCTTTTATTCTTTCTGTAAATAGCTCTTCTTTCTTTACCTGCTTGATTAACAGTTTTAAGACAGGAATGTAATCAGCAAAAAGTTTGTCAAGAAAATGTTTGTCTGTACAAAATGCATAAACATTGTCCCAGTAAATCATTACATATTCATTTTCTTTTATTTTTATTCTTTCCTTTTTTTCTGCTTGCTTTCCATTTTTTTTTTTATCCATTTTTCCCCTATTTTCTTCAAATATCTGTCTTGTTAAAAAACAAAAAAAAAATGCACTCCTGTAATTTCATCCTCTGTTCCTAAACTTCTATTATTTTCCCATTCTTTTTTATTTCTTCTCTCATTCTTTCTAACACAGTTTTTAAAACGGGCTAACTCACTACATGCTGTACTTGCTTGTGATTTATTTTTCTTCTTTTCTCTGTCATTCTCGTGTTCTTTATGATTTTTCAAGTATTCAGACAATGGAAATCATTTGCAAAAGCCTTGTCAGATCCAGACTAATCAATTCAGAGGTTGATCTATAAGGGATGAGAAGTTAGGAAGAGCCATGATTGCCCACATCCACAAGGGATATGGCGTGTAGAAGAGGTTATATACAACACTTTCCAAATTGTTTCATGCTGTTTTGTTTAAGCTATTTGAAAAATTGTCCTTTTTAATATTTTCAATTAAGGTGACCACTGTTTGTGTTGAATTGAGAGTTATATTGATTTTCTAAGTGTAGCTTAGATGTTGCACAAGGCCAAGAGTGTGGGGCACCCAGTGAAGATCAAACTAACTACTCAGTTGTAATTGTTCTAACGAGACAAACTTGCTAATTATTACACTGTCTCGAGATGCCCAAAATGATTTTCTAAGGGTAGCTTAGATGTGGCACAAGGCCAAAAGTATGGGTCACCTAGTGAGGATCAAACTCACTTTTCAGTCATAACTGATCTAGCGAGATAAGCTTGCTAACCACTACACCATGTCAAGGTGCCCATAAATTGAGAGTTATATAGTTTGTGTCTCATTAAGTTTTTGTATCTTTGTAATAGCAAAACAAATAGTTAAAAGCACTCAAATAGGCTATTCAAGAACATTAATATACTTTTTTTTTTAAAGTCTTGAACTCATTTGCTGTGTGTTTGGAATAATTGTGCTGTTGAAAAACCTAACTTTACCTCTGGTTGAGTTTTCTAGCAGAAAAGGTGTTCTTTAAGAATGGCTTGAAGTTTGGCAGTTTATGGTTTCTTCAATGATGTGAATTTCTCTTTTATCTGCATATGAAAAACATCTCAACACCTTGATGCTGCTATCACCATGCTTCACAATGAGCAAGAGGGTCCTTGGATTATAAGTGTTGTTTACTTTCTATCATACTGTATGCTAATAATAAATACCATAATTCCCCATGTATAATATGCCTTCATCCATAATACGCACACCTAAAATTGTGCTGAAATTATGAGAAAATGCTTCTACTTATGCATAATACGCACCCCCTTGTTTGGTAATCAAACCCTATAAATTGTACCTCTCCAATTTCATTATGGCCAGTGTTTCCTACTCTTATTAAAAAAAAATGGTTTTAAACATAGAATAATATTATCCTAATTTAGTAAGTATTGTTACATACATGAAATTGTATTTGACATCTTTATAGAGTTGCAATTGCTGAATGTTAGTGTCACATTTTTATGTAGTGATGAGTCATTTTGCAACTGAAATCGACCTATGAAACGGCAAATTTTTAAAGATTTTTTTGTAGCAGTGCATAATACACACCCCTAATTTTTCTTGTTAATTTTTTATTTTTAGAAAAAATGCATATTATACATTGGGAATTATGTAGTAATATTAGCTGTTTCCTTATAAGAAAACATTTGGCATTCATTTATCAAGTTAATTTTAGTTGAAATATATAAAAATCTTTCTCTTAAAACAATTTTTCCTAACTTTTTCTTTGAAGAAGTGTGGAACATCAACATCTTGATTATATCCCACTGCCATAATGTAGCTTCCCTGTGCCTTTTCTAGAAATAATTTCATGGTAATTGTTCTAACAAACTTTCCTCTATTGTAACTAGATTTTAAGAATTTAAGAGCAGTACTAGATTTGCTGCAAGGTTTCCTTGTTTTACAATTGAAATGGCTAGATATAACCATTCCATGCTAACAGTTTCTTCTATTGCACCTCACTTGTGGAACTCTCTTCCAGCTTCTTGCTTCCCAGTCAACATTGATCTTAAAAATTTAAATGCAATGTCAATCATTATTTTCTGTCTTAATTCTTGTTCTTTTATTATTCCTGCTCTTTAATAGTATTTTTTTTTTCTTATACTCTCTAACACTCAGTAAGCCCTTGCATTTTAGTGGTTTTATTGCCTGGCTTGGGGGTGAAAAGTATTTAAAAAAAAAAAAAAAAAATTATTTTCTCTTGAAGTTATATTTGTTATCCATTTTAGTTGTTGCTGCCATTAAAATTCCTCAAATGATGTCATTTCTGATACTTGGTAAAGTTCTTTGTGATTCTGCAGCAACAGTCCACATTGTTTGAAGAAAAATAGTCCTTGCTAAGCCTGACAGGTTTCATTCACTCAAAGCCATTTTTAATCATTAATCTGAGGAAGTTGTTGTACACAACTGACAGTTTAGATATTTCTGAACGGGTCTGGCACCATGCTTGATATTCATATAAAAATCTCAATCTGCCAAGGCTCTTTAAGAATGTGACTAGAGTTTTTCAGTTAATATTTTGGCTTTGTAGCAATTTGCCATGTTGAGCAAAACTACCACAACCTATTCTATATTGAATTCTGGATCATTGTTTCAGCTTTGGAAAGGTTTATCTTGAGTCCTTCTTTTTGGAACAATTGGTAGAGGAAGTTGATTTTTTTTTTTTTTTTTTTTTTTTTTGTTATTGCCAAATAGGTTGATGACAAAATATTGAAATTAACATCTTTTATTTATAGGCAAAATTAATGCATACATCAGTATATCTTTTCTTCATTTGCGGCATTTTCATATACCCTGACACTGCTTTTACTTAATTTTTTTTTCAGTTGTTCTGGTGATGTTCTTATTGGATAAAATGTTGGCAATGATTAAAAAAAAAAAATTAAAACTCTAACTGGTTTTACATATTCTGTCTTGTATACTTTGCATATTTTTCATATATATATATATATATATATATATATATATATATATATATATTATAATTAAGTAATTCATCAAGTCTGAAAGAAACCTCAGCAGGATGCAGAAAGCACTGGACGGCCGTTTCATCCTATATTTGGGACTCATCAGCAGTGCGCATCCAATACCGAGAATTGAAACCCGGACAGTTACATTATTACATTATCAAGCAAACGTCATACCAACTGTTCCAATGGGCCTCGGTGAAAAAGAGGGAGTGAATTGGGCTCGATATAGTGCCGCTTGATCACATATTCCGTGATGAAACTCATCCGAGTTTCTCCTTTTATCCATAGGACTGTGCCCCCACGAGCCATGACTACTATCCCCAAACCACTCCATCCAGAGCAATAGAAGCCAGTTCAAGCACAGATATACAAGTGATAGAAATTAGGAAGATTTGAGATATATGGTGTGAAAGAATTAGGAACAGAAACATTAATAATGAGGAAGAAGAGCAACCAGAAAGACAGTAGATAGCAATTGACATTGCATTTAAATTTTGGGGAAATTAAAGTTGGCTGGAAAGCATGGAGCCAGAAGGGAGTTCCATAAATGAGAAGTGCAAGAAAACAAACTGTTAGCATAGAATTTATGGCTCCATCTAGCCAGCTCAGTTGTAAAATGATGAGAACATGATGCCAGTCTATTACTGCACTTAAATTCATAAAGTCTAGATACCATAGTGAAGAGCTCATCTGAACAATTACCATGACAGTATTTATAGAAAAGGCACAGGGAGGCAACTTTATGGCAGTGGGAAAGTGACTGAAGCCAAGATGCCAGGTCAGGACTGATAATAATGCTGATTCTTCTTTGCATTTTATCAAGTAGCTCAAGGCATGTAGCAGGAGCACCAGACCATGTGTGACAGCAATATTCTAAGGATGGACAAATGGTAGACTTATAGATATGTATGATAGATTCTAGAAAGAAAAATAGTTTCACACGGCACAGTGAACCAACTTTCTTAGCAGCTGACCTGATTTTCTGAATGCAAAAATCAATGTGATTGAACTAAGACAAATCTCTTTTCAGCCTGAATCCTCAGACTTGTTAAGCCAGCCAAGAAACTTTGTATAATCCTAATCTTTATCAAAGATAGTAGCTGAAAGAAAGACTTTTTTTTTCTTTTCTTTTTTTTTTTTTCATGCTAGATGAGGTTAAATTATAAAATGTAAGTTTTTCTCAAACAACACACATTCCTCTCTTACACCCAGAAATAATATTGATTAAACCAAACATAACTTGCCAGTCATTTTGTCATGATTTGACAATAAACTTATTTGACTTATAAACTTATTTCGGAAAATGGCCTTCTAAGGCTTTTTTTTTTTTAACAGTAAGGTTCATCATGTACAAGGACTGGGAGGCACTCAAAGTAGTGGGTTACATTAAGGAGTAAGTTATATGGATAGGAGGTAAAGATAATAGGGTGAACAGGTTAAGATTGTAGTGATTGGGGGCACATCCACAGAGTAGTGGTTCACAGGAAAAAGCTGTTTGAGTGAAACTAACTTCTCCCTAATGAATACAGAGTGAATATAGGCGGTTTGTACAATGTAAGTAGCATGGCAGGTCCTAGTTGTGAAGGTTAGACATGGTAGAACAAAGGAATGTAGTTTACCCAAGCACTTTCCAAATAGCGATAGACCAGTGAGAGACTTGCCACATCCCGCCAGTGAGTGTTTGGAGGGTGGAAAATAATTCTTTTCCAACAAGGATTCTGAGATGTTTCTGAACTCTATCAAGTCTGAAAAGTGAAGACTGGGCAGCTCCTGCACAAATATGACATTAATACTTCATTTTCAGCCTGATCTAGCTCTTATAAATATAGAGGATGGAACAAGGAGTCGGTACTTACTGGAGCGGTGCAGGGAAATTATCATTTTTTTTTCTTTTCTTTTTTTTTGTTTAGGGAATTACAGACTATTCTTTTCTAGCTTCTTTGGTCATCAGTGCCTTCAAAGGATACCAAGATATCTTGGATTTACAGGAAATATCTGGAAACAAAGAATTAACTAACTCTGTATTTATAATAAACTGTTCTGTTTCTGTAATAGTAGGGAGGCATTTTTCTTCTTTACTAGTATTCCTTTCAAACCATATGATTGATTTTTTTTTTTTTTTTTTTTTTGTTTCACCACAAACAAAGTTGATAATGCCACTATAGCATACAGGGTGCAAAAAAGAATGAGGATTGAGGAAAGATCAATTACCATGAAAGTATAGATAAGGCACAAGCAAGTGATGTTAAGTGGGTGGGAAAGTGACTGGAGCTGAGATGCCAGGTCAAGACCAATAACATTGCAGATTTTTCTGTGTATTTTATCTAAAATCTCTAAATACATTGCAGAAGCACCAGACTAGATATGGCAGTAATAGTCAATATTCAGAAAAAATCTCTTACCATATTATCGTCAAGGTTTTTTTATTTGTGTTGGCCTTGTTCTTTTTTTATACAAAGTTGCTGCTACACTGATGGCAGTTAAGTTTTGTAGGCTATTACTAATTAGTATGATGAGTTTGATCCTCACTTAGTCCCTGGAAATTATGATACTTTGTCAGACTGATTTTAGGAAATTTTGGTATCTCTATCTATAAAAGGCGGGATATGTGTGTGTGTGTGTGTAACGAATGCACAGCCGCAATTTTTAACGGATTTGCACCAAAATTTACATGCACAGGAAGGCCAAGACCGACTTTGCATTTCCCAACTCTCATCGATAGTGGAAATAATCGATTTTTTTTTCATGCTTCTACAACAGTTTTCATGTAGTTTGCGGCCATTTTCTACTGGCCAGAGTGAGAGCTTATAGCTGGCTGCCACGACTAGGCAGGAAGATTCTATTGGTCAGCGTCAGAGCCAACAGCTGACTGACACGAATGTTAACTACCATGCTAGCATGCAAAAAAAATCGATAGCTGCATTTGTCACAAGTGGGGAAAAATTTAAATCTGCATGACACTTTACTCCAATTGGCTCATTCGCTTGCTTATACTCAACGTTGATTCTGATTCTGCAGAACTGGGTTGGGTATGAAAAAGTATTTGTTGTTAACATTCTTTTTTCATTTGGTTTTTCCAGTTACGTGTCCTTTTTTAAAGTTGATCATTTTGTGTTCATTTTGCTTAGTTCTTTTTTTGTAACAGATTTAATGTTTAGTATAGAGCTTAGAAAAAATTCGTAGTGTGAGATAGGCAAGAAGTAAGGCATGTAGCAACATCAGCATGGCAAAGGGCACTCCTTTAAAGGCAAGGAAGGACAAAAATATTTTAAGTCAAGTGATAGCGATTGCTGTATGAGTAATATGATTTTTGAATCAAGCACTGGCAACGCTGCTAGTATAATAATAATATGTAAAGATGCAGAGGTGATTATCTCCCTTTTGGTAGGACAGCTTTGCAAGGACCATGTGATGTCAGGGAAGTGATGACAGCTTCTTTGATGACAAACATTTCCTGTGTAGCCTGCAAGGAAGATAAGACATATTAACCTACAGTGGTAAGGTTAATAAATGGTAACCACACAGTTCAAGCCAGGGCCATAAAAGACTTCACTGGCCTTTTTTCTTCCAAAGAATATTATAAGACCCTATTGATTTTCACTTTTCCCACTGCTTGTTTTATCCATATGTGTTATATTGAGGCTGGTCAGTGCCTAGATGAGTGACAACTTGGTAATGCTAGGTGCTATAAGCTTAGATGTGTGAGTGGTGTAATAACAATTCAGAATAAGAAATTGGATAGATGAGTTTGAATTCCAGTCAGGTTCGTTACTTTCTCTTGCATGCAAATAACCTTGGGGGAAAAGTAAGGATCTCTTCTCTCCCCAGCAATAGGCTCTATAGCAGAATAGACTGGGTTGTATAGCATTGGTCTACTGCAGAAAGTAACTCTTGTGGGAATTCTTCAGCCAAATCCGTCATGAATCGAAAAGAGACCTGGTGCCTAAAGAAGGAAGGAAGGACATTATTTGTCTTGAGAAAGGTATAAATTCACATCTTCTTTCCCACCAGCTATGGGTAAAATATGATTTGTATCTGAAAATCATTATCTCTAAAAATTGTTATTGCAATATTCATTTGTGGCAGGGTGGGGGATTATTCTTACACTAAAAAAATATTTAAGTTTAAATAACCTACAAAAGGTTGATGAACCATAAGACAGATCAATCAATCAATCAATCAAGTGTTATAGATTCTCTGTGTAGGACAAATAGTGACAGGTCTGTACATATTTGTATATAATATCTTATATGTGTATTTGGCATTCATTTCTTTCACCTAGTACTTCCTTCTGTTGTTAAGGTGTTAGTATATCATGAATATACTAATGTCTATGATGGGTAACTGGAGATTAGCAAGAAAGTCATTCTGCATTTTGAAGCTCATATTAAATATACTAATTTCCTTTCCTTTTTTGTCATCTCTTGTTCCTCAAGTTATCTCCCTTGCACTGATGATGCAGGTCATATTGTCTTTGTCATGAAAATGTTTCAAGATATTTACAAAGTCAGAAGGTAAAAAAGGCCAACTTTGCCAAAGAGCACACTACAACATTGATTGTAGAAATATATATATATATATATATATATATATATATAATTTCAAATGCCATAAATTTTGGTGACCAGGATAAACTGTAGTATTTAATGAAAGTTTTGATTATGCTCCATAAAAATAGTTCTTGAGACGAACAGTCTATAGTTTTCAGAAACTTTGCCAATTCAACATGTCAGACATTTTTGGTTCCAGTGTTGGCACTTTGCCTTTTTATCTGTGACAAGCAGATTATACCCAAAATGGTCAGAACTAATTTTATTTTTCTTTATTGGTTGTATTTCTGTTCTGTCCCACTTCGTTTACCATCCTTCTCCACCTCAAGTATCTGTGGTGATGTGGGTCAGAATAAATTCTTGCATCTGGTTCATAAGTTTGTTAGAGAAGATGAAAAGATGACTGGGTTGGTAGGTGTTTACAAGACTGAAACAACTGAATGTCTTAATTCCTAGTCCACACCCTCTCCCTTTTGGGAAGATGTAGTGCTGCTAAACTTTGTACATTTCAGCTTAGTGTTTAAAACTTTGGATATCTTCAATAGCTGGTTACAGACTAAAGATAAATTGGTTTGACATTATTACGTGGATATTACTTACCTCCATTTATTTGTTTTTTTTTTCTTCCTCATTTTTCTTTCTTTAATCCAATATCTTTGTTTCTCTCTTCATTTCAAAATTTTTTGCATCTTTTTACCTCTTTGCTTACTTTTTTTTCTTTCACTTGCTTTTTTTTTTCTTCCACTTGCTTTTTTTTTTTTCCATCCACTTGCTTTTTTTTCTTTTTTTTTTTTCTCTTGCTTATTTTTTTTTCTTCCTCTTGCTTATTTTTTCTTCCTCTTTACTTGCATATTTTTTCTTCCTCTTTTTTTTTTTTCCTCTTTCTTTTTTTTTCTTCCTTTTTTTTTTTCTTCCTCTTGTTTTTTTTTTCTTTTCTTCCTCTTGTTTTTTTTTTCTTCATCTTTGCTTGCTTTCTTTTCTCTTCATCTTTTTTCTTTTCTCTTCATCTTCATCTTTGCTTTTTTCATCTTTTTTCTTTCTTTTTTCTTCATCTTTATTTTTTTTTTTTCTTCATCTTTGCTTGCTTTCTTTTTTCTTCATCTTTGCTTGCTTTCTTTTTTCTTCATCTTTGCTTGCTTTCTTTTTTCTTCATCTTTGCTTGCTTTCTTTTTTCTTCATCTTTGCTTGCTTTCTTTTTTCTTCATCTTTGCTTGCTTTCTTTTTTCTTCATCTTTGCTTGCTTTTCTTTTTTTCTTCATCTTTGCTTGCTTTTTTTTTTTCTTCATCTTTGCTTGCTTTTTTTTTTCTTCATCTTTGCTTGCTTTCTTTTTTCTTCATCTTTGCTTGCTTTCTTTTTTCTTCATCTTTGCTTGCTTTCTTTTTTCTTCATCTTTGCTTGCTTCTTTCTCATTTATTTCATGAATTTTCTGTCTTCATTCTTTCCTTTTCATTTTTCCTCTTGTAACCTTCTATTTTTTTTTTTTTTTTTTTTTTCTTTGCACATAATTTACAAAACAGGACAACAACATTCTTATAGGATCAGATTCATTCCTGGAAGAAATATCCAATGCTGACTTTGAAAGATTAAAAAGATAAAAAAAAAAAATAAGGATAACAGACTTACTCCTCATTATTTTTTTCTTTGTGTTGGCCTTGATGCAGTGAGGAGGGTGGGATATACTGAATGCCATTCATTACAAATATTTGTGTTTGCCCTTTCTATACTTGACACTAATGCAGATGTTAATTCATTCTTGCACAAGAATAGAACATATGTCATGGCATATTTATTCTACATGTGTTTGGACTGAATTTTATTCCAACTCAAATATTTTTCTTTGCCCAATTCTTCAAAGGTCTTTTTTCTTCAAATCTGAACAACACAGAAAATGCTTCCAAAATTTTTTTAAATTGTCAAATGTTAAATCTATATTTTTATTATCAAAGAATCCCTTTCAATCAAATGGTGTGGGTAGAGACCCTCTCCATATAAATATAAATGATGAGAACGAAACATCAAACAAGATATGACTTATTTTACATTTTGGTGTTTCAACACAAATGCACGTCTCCCAGAAACAGTTAGGAATTTTAAAATATTCCTATTAGGCAAACAGATAACCTATATGAAAATCTTATTTTTATTTATTTATTTATTTTTTTTTTAATTTTCTTAATTTTAAAAAGTGGGGGTTCAGTTTACTAGATAATTTCAATGTAAATTGGTCCCTCCATCGCAAACAAAAACAAAAAATGCTCATACCATATGATAAAGCATATTCTTACAAAATTTAAAATAATTTCAACTTAAAACAAAAAATTAATATCAAAATATTTATTATTCCTCGTAACTTTCATTTATGTTTTTTAGCTTGGTAAGAGGGATTAATTTACATAGCAAACTGTCCATTGATTATGTTCAAACTATATTGGTCTTATCAACCATCTCACTGGAAACCACAAGTTCAATTCCTTTTATATTGTGCAGAAATAATACACTTGTTTCATTGAATCAAAGTGACTTCATAATGAAGAACTGACAGTGAGAAGTTTTGTAATTTCTTAAGGAAGGGCAGTGGGTGTGCCATGTAAAGGAAATGTAAACAATATACCTCTATGAATCAAATTGAAAGTTCTGTTTGACATTGAGAAGGTTGCTGAATGTGATAAACTCCTGAGGAAAGTTGGAAATTACAGTGGCTGAAAAGTTGTGATAAAAACAACTGAGAAAACTGTCCCCTACTTGCATAGTGCCTACTGCAAAATATCAAAGTTTAATAGCAATATTTTTTTGTCTGAGAATCAAACTAAAAGAAAACAAAAAAAAAAAAAAAAAATCCCCTCTCAGCAACTTGGATTTTGATGTTTAACCATGAGACTTAACCACCCCTTGCCAATACTTTATCCCTAGATATTTGGGGTCAATTTCACTGTTTCCAAACTGTCTGTGCAAAAGAACAAACCAGCAATGAAGAGCAGCAAATGGCTAGTTGCTCATATGAACAGCCTTATTCTATTTATATGTTAGGCAGTTGAACTCTGAGACCTGATCCCACTTGTCAATACTCTATCCCTGAATATTTGGGGTCAATTTCACTATTTCCAAACTGCCTGTGTAAATGTTGTAGAGTAAGTAAGACCCCTCCCCACTTCACACAAACGAACTAGGCAAGACTCCTTAAATAAAGAGGAGTCACTAGAGAAGTTCTAGTGACATCATAGAGAGTAGTTGAAGTGTGGCATAATATTATAACTGCTAGGAGTGAGTTATAACAGTAGCAACAAGTGATCGAAACTCGTACAGAGTAGGAAAAAGTACTTTTTGCTTTGGCGCACATAAGTGACAATGAGAAATTAGAACCACATTGGTTTAATTTTTTCTTGGTTGTGTATAAAAAATAGCAAAAAAATAAAGATTTTCTTTTAAATATGAATGACTTATTATCCCAAGTGTTAAAAATATAGCAACCGCAACAACAGCAATCATTGGAACTCCAGAAACAACAAAATTAAAATAATATGAAAGAAAACGGAAGATTTCCCAAGTTCTTACACTCCGGACAAGGTGGCAAATGCCATAGCTGACTTCAAATAGAATTCAGATGATGGAATTACCTTTTCTGCTGATTTTTAGAAGATACAAGCGAATTTTCAGAGAAGAATGTAGCAACTAGGAAGACAAGAAAAAATAAGACTTTTGTTGAGAAAGTTAGCACCAGTAGAATATGAAAAATACTGTAATTTTGTATTACAGGAAAAATTTGCTTTGAAGAAACAGTAAATATTCTGACTAAAATTTTTAGTGAAAAGTGTCTTATTCAATACTTGTTGGAAGTGTATAAATCTGATAAAAAAAGAAGACAGATTTTGTCATATATGCTGAAAGCATTAACAAGGAGTGTGAAAGATTCAAATTAAATGAACTGACTCTGGATATGTTTCAAGGATTAATTTTTGTTCAAGGGTTAATGGCAAAAAAAAGATGCAGAAATATCTGCTAGAATTCTAACAAATCTTGAACAGAATCAAAAACCAACACTGCAAGAAATATTGGACAAATGCTAGAGAATCCTAAAAAGACACAATATGGAAGAAATTGAAGCAAAAGCATTGTGCATACATACAAAGTAAAGAAAAATGTAGAAAAAAGAAAATTAATCCATGTTTCAGATGTGGAAGGTTACATCTCTGAGACAACTGTCCTTTTAAGAATTCAAAGTGCTACAAGTGTGGGAAAGGACAGTCACACTGTAAAACTAAATCAAGGAAAAGTTCTCACAGAAAAAAAATTTGTACACCGCATTGTAACAAAAAATAATTACAGAAAATCAAAGAAAATTTGTGTATGTGAAATCTAATGTGGATGTAAAAATGCAACTAGACACTGGTTGTGTTATCGCAATAATCAATGAAGCCACATGGAAAGCAAACAGAAAACCTATTTTAAAAAGAACTTCGAAAATCACATGTGGCAGTCAGGTAAGAAATTATTTTTTATTGATGAAATGACTTGTAATGTTTCGTTTCGTAACAAGTGTGTAAAAGATAAGGCTTATGTGCTAAAAAATACTACAAACTTATTCAGCACTGACTGGATGGAATTATTTGAGTTGTGGGATTTATATTTATTGCAAAAATATAAGTGGACAAACTACCACTTAAAATAAACGGTGTAAAAATTTAAAGGAAGAATTGAAAAAAAAAAGTTTTCTGGACATTCTGTCGCATGAGATGGGTCAGTGTTCCAAAATTTCAAGTGAAAAAAATGGGTTGACACCAGTGTTTAAACCAAAATGTAGCATATCATTCACAGCATTGGATTAAGTCAATGAAGAATTAGACAGACTTGAAAAAATAGGTGTAATTGAAAACATTGAGCATTCAAAATGGGTAGCACTACCAGTGTATGTAAAAAAAAAAAAAAAAAAAAATTTGTGTTGTTGCTGATTTTTCGACAGGGTTAAACAAATTTTTAAAGTCCTATAACTACTCATTACCAAGTCCAGAGGAAATTTTTGCAAATTTAAATGGTGGAAAAATATTTTTGAAGCTGGATCTTTCTGAAGT
Source organism: Acanthosepion pharaonis (assembly GCA_903632075.3). Lineage (NCBI taxonomy): Eukaryota > Metazoa > Mollusca > Cephalopoda > Sepiida > Sepiidae > Acanthosepion > Acanthosepion pharaonis. The sequence continues at coordinate 4,843,757 of CAHIKZ030000302.1, forward strand.
ATATTTGCAAATACAGATTGAAGAAGACTGTTCAGAGTTGATAACTATAAATATGCACAAAGGATTGTATAAGTCCAGCCGACTTCCTTTTGGTATAAGAGTAGCTCCAGCTATATTTCAACAAGCTATGGATACTATACTTGCAGATTGTGATTTTGCAGTTGCTTGTCTGGAGGATATATTAAGTCTATTTAAGGAACAACATATTGGGCATAAGAAATATTTTTGAAAAATAAATAGAGAATATGGTTTCAAGCTCTGTGAGGAAAAGTGTGAGGATTGTTTTTACCTAAAATCAAGTACCTAGGACAAATCCTTGACAAAAATGGTTGTCAACCAGATCTATCAAGGGCAAGTACAATTAAGAATATGCCTCCTCCAACAAATGTTACTAGGTTACAAGCATTTGTAGGACTAGCAAACTATTATCAAATTTATTTACCTAATATGCAGAAATTGAGCTCCACTGAACAATTTGCTTAAAAAAGGCGTAAAGTAGAATTGGACTGATAAGTATCAGGTGTTTGAAGAAATCAACAAAATACTAATGTTAGACTTATCATTAGCGCACTACAATCCAAAAGCAGATATTGTATTGACTTCAGATGCTAGTTACTTTGGTATAGGAGGGTTAATTCTATATAAATATAATGGCGGTAACATGAAAGCTGTCACACATGCTTTGCGTTTGCTACTACTGGTAGAATGGATAACAAAAAGGGCACAATTTTTCAAAAATCATGAAAAAATGTATTTCAGTCTTTATAAAAATGGTAAAGAGATGTGGGAAGAATTTATAATCAGGTCACGGATTGTAAAAATAACATGTATGGTAAAAGGAAAGAAAATGGGAATGTAAAAGGCATTGGAACCAGTTAAAGAAAAGGTTTACTGAATAAAGGCCTGTGAGAAAGGAAGAACCTATGCAGGTCTTGTATAATATTTTTGACATACCAACACCCCAAAAATTTGTGTAACATACAAGTATGATTACCAGAAAAAGAAAACTTAGAGAAAAAGCTAAAGGTTGACCCAAAATGAAAGAAATACAAAGTTCAGTTCGTGGCAAACTCATCAGAAAGAGAAGGGGTGGGTGAATACTAAGAAATAAAATAAAATATTTACTAGTGAAAAAAAAATCTCAAAAGCAGGGATGTTGTAGAGTAGGTAAGACATCCCTGGTAACACAAATGAACAAGACAAGATACCTTAAACAAAGAAGTTGAAGTGAGTCAGGAAAGGTCTGTTGGAGTCAGTAGAGACATTTTAGTGATGTCACAGCTAGTAGTCACAGTGAAACATCATAATAATAATGATAATAATAATATCAACAACAACAACAATAATATAACAACTACAAGTGAAGTTATAACAGTAAAAGAACAAATTAGTAGTAAAGTGTAGCTAATGGATAGTTGCTCATATGAACAGCTTTATTCTATATGTTTGACTGTTGAACCCTGAGACCTGATCCCACTTGCTAATACTCTATCCTTGGATATTTGAGGTCAATTTCACTATTTCCAAATTGCCTGTGTAGTGAAGAGCAGCAAACACCTTTTTTTCTACTTGCATGTCTGGCTGTGCAATTTTTTTTCTTTTTTCAGTGATTAAACACCATACTGTTGTAAAATGTTGTTATGGGTTCTATGGTTTAAAGCAACCACTTTTGTGATCTTCAATTTTTAGCAGGAAATCTGTGTTGTATCTTTGCTGCACTTAGTGTCATGCTTTGTGTGATAAACATGCAAGCCATTAATAGTTTACATTGTAAAATTAGTTCAGTTCAATAAATATTTTGTGCAATGTCTGGTTAAACAAATATATTCTTCTGGGATATGAAGAAGTATTCTTATTTTTGTCACAATGTTTGAAACGTCTTTTTTTTTTTTTTCTTTTGATTCTTTTACATACTCTCATTTTGTAAGCAAATATATGGATATAAATCCGACAGTATGAAAGAAAAATACAGAGAAAACAAACAAAATCTGAATATGCAATTATGTAGTATTAATGTTAAAATAAAGTCGACGTATCTGTTTGGATTAGTTGGGCTGTTATGTCCATCGCCTTTTGTGTTAAATTTTTATAAGTTCTAATGTTAATTATGTTTAAATGAAAATGTCCATGAAGATGGTCTTAAATAGACCGAAACGTCCGACGTCGACTTTATTTTAACATTAATACTACATAATTGCATATTCAGATTTTGTTTGTTTTTTCTGTATTTTTCTTTCATACTCTCATTTGTAAATGTCATTCACTAAATTCTTATTTTTTTTTAAATTTATCCTTTTATTTTTAACCTTTCCTTTTTAAATTATCTTTTTTTTAACCTTTTTCTTTTTTAGTTTGTTCCTTTTCTTTTCTTTCTATGTTGCTTTTCTATGTTCCTTCACACATTTGTTTCTTTCTCCCTGCTTTCCATAACGCTGAAATCTGAGAAGCAATCTCACATTTATATGAAGAAATCTCCAGATATCCTAGTTTGTAAAGAAATCAACCAATAAAAATAAAACTGACACCAAACCCAATACTTTCTGTATTATAAGAATTTGCTGCTCACATTTGCAAGATAACTGCATTCCCTGGAGATAGTTAAGTTAAACCAGTTAAAAAAAGAAGAAAAGAAAGGTATTTGAGAATTACCTGTTGCAAGATCCACCTGAGGAAAGCAAAAAACCAGAAAAATTTTTGTTGAATATCAAATTATGTAATTGATTTAAAAAAAAAAAATATAGACTGAACTTGTTCAATTAAAATCCTATTCTGTTTAGCTTAAGGGAAACCGGTTTATTTTAGTTCATTAAGGTAATTGATTAACCTGCTGATTAAAGACCTGTCCCCCATGCAGTATCATCTGATTGCACTAGGGTCCAGTGTGCACCAGATTGTCTGTGGCAAAATTCTATGAAAACAGTCCTTAAAATAAATAGCATGTTATGCTGTGCATTTTTCTATTCCTCCTTCTTTTTTCCTTATCCCCCTTCCTCTCATTTTCTTTATCCTCCTTTCCCCTCCATTTTCTTTATCCTCCTTTCCCCTCCATTTTCTTTACCCCCCTTTCCCCTCCATTTTCTTTATCCCCCCTCCCCTCCATTTTCTTTATCCTCCTTTTCCCCTCCATTTTTCTTTATCCTCCTTTCCCTCCATTTTCTTTATCCTCCTTTCCCCTCCATTTTCTTTATCCTCCTTTCCCCTCCATTTTCTTTATCCTCCTTTCCCCTCCATTTTCTTTATCCTCCTTTCCCCTCCATTTTCTTTATCCTCCTTTCCCCTCCATTTTCTTTATCCTCCTTTCCCTCCATTTTCTTTATCCTCCTTTCCCCTCCATTTTCTTTATCCTCCTTTCCCCTCCATTTTCTTTATCCTCCTTTCCCCCTCCATTTTCTTTTTATCCTCCTTTCCCCTCCATTTTCTTTATCCTCCCTTTCCCCTCCATTTTCTTTTATCCCCCTTCCCTCCATTTTTCCCCCCCCTTTTCCCTCCATTTTTCCCCCCGCCCCTTCCCCCTCCATTTTCTTCCCCGCCCCTTTCCCTCCATTTTCTTCCCCGCCCCTTTCCCTCCATTTTCTTCCCCCGCCCCTTTCCCCTCCATTTTCTTCCCCGCCCCCCTTTCCCCTCCATTTTTTTTTTCCTCCTAATTCTTTCAATTTCTTTCTCGCCTCCTCTTTTCCCCTCTCTTTTCTCTAAATACTACATTGTAAGACTTATGTTCAAACTCTTCTCTTACCATTTTTCTCCTCCCTAATAATTTGCAAATCAAAACTCATTTATGAAGCCCACATAACCCTCCTAAATATTGAAATATCCACATTGCATTCATGATGTGTTTTTATTTTCTGTTTCAGTAGACTGGCTTGTAAATGAAGGTGATGGATTGTAGTGACTGTCTTCTGTATCTGTTTGATTTTTAAATAAGAGTAAGTAAAAACTTGTTTTTATATATCTTGGTCCTTTTCTTACTTTATTTCTTTTTACATTTTAAGAGAAGAATAATTGGTGCTACTTTCCACTGAGCACTATTGAAAATTTGATGTAATACTTGAATATTGTTTGGAGAGAAAATCTCATGTAAGTTTTGCAAAGAACATTACAACAAACCAAAAGAGGAATAGAAAAACAAAAATTTAATCCCGAAAAGGAAATGTTGGCAAGGGGGGGGGTTCATTACTCCTATAAAGTGATGTTTCTTTACTTTTTTTTTTTTTTTTTCTTTTTCTGCATTTTTCTGGAAAAGAGTTTTAAAATATGAAGGGGAATAACTCTATTGGCCTCTGATTGTTGATTACTTCCCTTGATTCAATTTATTAGTTCAGTTTATTTATTGTTTATGTGTTACAAATTCTTCAGTTTGAAATTTAAGTCATGTTTTTATTAATTTTTTATTAATTATTCTGAATTACAAATATGCAGTGTCAATTTTTTTTTCTTTTTGTTTACCGCCATGTAACATACTTCAACCAGACTACTATATTTTTTTTTTTATTTTTTTATTTTTTTTTTTTTTATTTTAATTTATTTTTTTCATTTGACATTTTCATTTGTAATCATAATTTAATATGATTGTATATACTTGAGTATCATGTGATTTTTGAAGAGCTAATTTTGAGGTTAATATTTAAGTGGGTAGCATCATAAATGAGATATAAAATTAACCAAGGCCAGCTGTTCATACACTGTCATTGACTAGTCAAAAAGTGTAGCTGTATTTAAACTAAAAAAAAAAAAAACGTTACACGAGAATATACAGTAATTCATTTACTGTAATCAAAAAGTACAGCTGTATTTAAAATAATAAAAAAAAAACATTGCACAAGTATATATGGTATTTCATTCTGGAGTCATGTTTGTCAAAGGTGTGTTTATATGTTAGTTAAGTACAGGTAACTTGGTCATTGGTATATAATTTTGGGCATTCATCCTCCCCCCCTCTTTTAAAATGCACCTTCTATGGTAGAGTTGATTGATTTGTTTTTAAAGCTTATCGACCTTTTGTGGATTTTTTTTTTTCTTTGTGATGATTTTTTCCAGATACAAGTTCTACTATTTAACCCATAGCTAAAGGGAGAAGAGCTGGATTGAGAACTTTCCCAAGGGTATTTACACATAGGAAAATGTAATGAATACCACTGGAATTTCATTAACACTTCAATTTCTCCTCCTGAGCTGTTTGCTATCCATTACTCTTCCTGTACATTGTATATGTTAGTTATATCCTTGGTTATTAGTGATTTTAGAAGTATATAAATATACTGATTACAGTAGCTATAAATTTAAACTGAATTGCCTTGGACATGAGCCAGTTATAGTAAGAATCTTTTTGAAGAATCTATTTTCAAAATGAGAGTATCCAGAGCATTGCTTGAAATAGATATTTGCTAACTTGTTGAAGAATCTAAATTAAACTTAGAAAATATCTCTTTCATGGAATGCTATAGATTCTTCAATAAATTAACGTTTTTGAAATGGCAATACTTAGAACAGGAGTTCCCAACCTTTGTTGCATCATTGGCCATTTTCTCATAGAAAAATATTCCACTGCTCACCTGTATAGTAAATATTCAAAAGCATACAGTGATGGGCAAATTTTATTTTGATGGTCACCTGTTCCTGCCTTGATAAATTAAAGATGACCAATGTGATAAAGTAAAAGCAATTTTATATTAAATAAAAATTAAATAAAAATTATCCTGCAGTCATTTATTAATTTTACTGGCAAAGTTGTTCTTTGTCTTCTATTATCTGATTCATATCCGAAAAATAATGTTAATTCATCTTGAATATTAATGACCCTTCTCAAAACTATAGAAAATATCAAAATCTCCTTTGTTTTTTGTTTTTTTTTTTTGGAGGGGGGCTATTTATATCTTATTGAGAAATGTGACCCAGTTATTTAGTCTCCTGTTTTTTTGCCATTTTTTTTTTTTTTGGGGGGGGCTATTTATATCTTATTGAGAAATGTGACCCAGTTATTTAGTCTCCTGTTTTTTTTTTTTTTTTTTTTTTTTTTTTTTTTGGGGGGCTATTTATATCTTATTGAGAAATGTGACCCAGTTATTTAGTCTCTGTTTTTTTGTTTTTTTTTTTTTTTTTTTTTTGGAGGGGGGCTATTTATATCTTATTGAGAAATGTGACCCAGTTATTTATTCTCCTGTTTTTTTTTCTTTTTTTTTTTTTTTTTTTTTTGGAGGGGGGGCTATTTATATCTTATTGAGAAATTTGACCCAGTTATTTAGTCTCCTGTTTTTTTTTTTGCCATTTTTTTTTTTTTTTTTTTTTTTTTTTTTTTTTTTGAGGGGGCTATTTATATCTTATTGAGAAATGTGACCCAGTTATTTAGTCTCCTGTTTTTTTTTTTTTTTTGTTATTTTTTATTTATTTTAATAGTTTCTTTGCATATTTTCTTTGAATTTTTTTTTGGGGGGGGGATAGCATATCTTGAAAACCCTTTTTAATACTTAAACTCCCATATCATCCACCAAAATTTACAATCACTCTCCATTTTCTGTTCAGTTGCTCATCCCCCTCCCAACAGATGAAATCGTCTACTGGTGGGTGATATTGCCCAGGTTGGGAGGTCCTGATCTACAGCATTGCTTCAAAGAGATATTTGCTAAGTTTAACTTAATATGGTTATATAAAGCAGAAAGAAAAATAAATTGTCACATCTTTTTAAACTAGAATTTCTGTTGATAGAAACAATTTAAGAATATTTGATTAACATTTGATAGACAAGAGAAATACGGAGAAAGCATGTCAATTTTTGTTATTGGCCACCCCTCCTGCCCTATAAATGGGGAAGTTTTAAAAAAACTGCAAAAGTTTTTCTATACAAACAGTTTTTTTTTCTTGTAATTCTCGCTTCTGGAACTCTATTCTGGCTCCTTGCTTTCCAGTCAATTTTAATCTTCAAAAATTTAAATGCCTATCAGTCATTATCTTTTGTCTTCATAATTCTTGTTCTATTATTTTTCTTTCTTAATGTTTTCTTTTTTAATGTTTTCTTTTTTTTTTTTTTTTTCTTTCTTTCATATTCTTTGTAGCTTTATTGCCTTGCTTGGGGTGAAATGATTAAAAAGAAAAATATAGAATAAGTTAGAAGATTTATTAAATAGGTAATAGAAATGATAGCAATGTAATGACATTTTTTAAAAAAATAATTTTGTTTTATTAAAGGTTAGCACTTAAATTTAAAACTGCTAACCTCATTGTCAAAAATAATTTTAATACTATATATATATATATATATATATATATATATATATATATATATATATATATATATATATATATTAAAGTGTATATAAATATAAATAAATATAAGTATGTATAATTATTTATATATTATATATATGTACTTATTAGAAAGCGCTCAATATCGGAGATAGAGCTAACATATTTAGTTGGATAGATGTGAGTTTGTGACCTAGGTTTTTTTAATTTATCGTCAGACAAAACTGTTTTGTCTGACGATCGCTAAAGCGTGAAACCCAGGGTCACAAACTCACATCTATCTAACCAAATAATGAGAACAATTGAAGAACAAGTAATACAAGGCACATGTATTGGATTCAGTTTATTCACTTTCATTGACGCTATCACACATCGAAAAGGTTTGTAAGAACACCATTTTCACGTTGGCCATGTGAAATTATATTATGCAGGAATGACAAGACTTTTGGACCACTCTGTCTGTTTTATGCATATAAGAGTGCTCTTTTTTAAATACTTTTAAGAAATTTTTATTATGTATGATTTGCGCTCTTCCACAGGAATTAAACCTGTGTCCCTCAGAGCAGAGGTTGCTACTATTTAGCCCAAAACACCTTACCAACCTAGTCATGAAGATCAGTCAATTAGGCAAGGCCAAATTTTGTGCTTTCAAGTGAAATCTCTCTAAGTTTTTCATACAGTTTCGTATTCAGATGTAAACAAAGAATTTTTCTCGTATGTTCAGGCCGGTAGATGAAAATGAATAAATATACTGTTGATCTGAGTAATCTGCATGTAACTTTGAACTGAACACTTTATTCAATCCACAGGGGAGGGTTGTTCAAATTCCTCTCCAGATATTTCGTCCTCATTAATTGTTCACTTATTGCTAATATTATTTACATAGAGTTTGAATAGATTTTTATGTCATTAAAAAATTTACTAAGCAACACTTTAAACCTTTCGTCCTGAATCTACAACTTGGAGCCTTAATCCTGTTGTTCTTGCTGTAGATTAATAGGAGTAGATAGGTTTGCCTATTGTCCACTTCACATGCCACCTTGGTTTCTTGAACAGGACTCAAAATCTATCTCTTGTTTCCTGTTTATGATTAGGTTTCCAGTTCTTTCTAAAGTCTTCTCGTTTGACTCCCAGTAGCCCATTGTGTAATTAGTGGCATTATCTCCTTGTTTAGAGGGAATTGATTAAAAAAAGAAAAAAAAAAAACTTCACTAAAAAGTTGGACAACATGCACTCATGGATGAAATAGTTTCAGCATCCTAGCTTAGCAGAAAGTAATTGAGCCAAGAAAGTTCTGACACTTACTCATTGTTTAATCCAAAAGGAGCCCCAACTTTTGGCAAATAGACAGTATGATGGGTTAATAGGCAGACAGACACACACACACTGTGATTAATAGGCAGACAGACACACACACACTGTGATTAATAGGCAGACAGACACACACACTGTGATTAATAGGCAGACAGACACACACACTGTGATTAATAGGCAGACAGACAGACACACTGTGATTAATAGACAGACAGACAGACACACTGTGATTAATAGACAGACAGACAGACACACTGTGATTAATAGACAGACAGACAGACACACTGTGATTAATAGACAGACAGACAGACACACACACAGTGATTAATAGACAGACACACACACACACACACACAGTGATTAATAGACACACACACACACACACACTGTGATTAATAGACAGACACACACACACACACACACACTGTGATTAATAGACAGACACACACTGTGATTAATAGGCAGACAGACACACACACACTGATTAATAGGCAGACACACACACTGTGATTTATAGACACACACACACACTGTGATTAATAGGCAGACACTGTGATTGACAGGCAGACACTGTGATTGACAGGCAGAGACAGACACACACACACACTGTGATTGATAGGCAGACAGACACACTGCGATTGATAGATAGACAGACACACACACACACACTGTGATTAATAGGCAGACAGACACACACACACACACTGTGATTAATAGGCAGACAGACACACACACACACACTGTGATTAATAGGCAGACACACACACACACACTGTGATTAATAGGCAGACAGACACACACACAAACACTGTGATTAATAGGCAGATAGACACACACACACTGTGATTGATAGGCAGACACTGTGATTGACAGGCAGAGACAGACACACGCACACACTGTGATTGATAGGCAGACAGACACACACACACACACACACACTGTGATTAATACACACACACACACACACACACACACACTGTGATTAATACACACACACACACACACTGTGATTAATACACACACACACACACTGTGATTAACACACACACACACACACTGTGATTAATAGACACACACACACACACACACACACACTGTGATTAATAGGCAGACAGACACACACTGTGATTAATAGGCAGACACACACACACACACACACACTGATTAATAGGCAGACACACACACACTGTGATTTATAGGCAGACAGACACACACACACACACACTGTGATTAATAGGCAGACACTGTGATTGACAGGCAGACACTGTGATTGACAGGCAGAGACAGACACACACACACACTGTGATTGATAGGCAGACAGACACACACACACACACTGTGATTAATAGGCAGACACACACACACACTGTGATTAATAGGCAGACACACACACACACACTGTGATTAATAGGCAGATACACACACACAAACACCGTGATTAATAGGCAGATAGACACACACACAAACAATGTGATTAATAGGCAGATAGACACACACACAAACACTGTGATTAATAGGCAGATAGACACACACTGTGATTGATAGGCAGACACTGTGATTGACAGGCAGAGACAGACACACACACACACTGTGATTGATAGGCAGACACACACACACACACACACACACACACACTGTGATTAATAGGCAGACATACACACACACTGTGATTAATAGACAGACACACACACACACTGTGATTAATAGACAGACACACATACACACTGTGATTAATAGGCAGACACCCACACACCCACACACACACTGTGATTAATAGGCAGACACACACACTGTGATTAATAGGCAGACACACACACACACTGTGATTGACAGGCAGAGACAGACACACGCACACACTGTGATTGATAGGCAGACACACACGCACACACTGTGATTGACAGGCGGACAGACACTGTAATTGACAGGCGGACAGACACACTGTGATTGATAGACATACACAGCCAGATATGTTAAAACTGGTGAATTTTAAAAGTTCTTGCTGTAGATTAATAAAAATAGATGGTTTCACACTCCTCTCCTGTGTTTTGAACAAGACTTTAGGTTTTATTAAAATTCTAATCATTGCTTTTCAAAACAATAAACATTGCTGAGTAGTTAATTAATAGTGGTGTGAAGGGAAAAACCATCCTTTTTATACTTTTTTGCTGACACAAAGATGCAAGTTTGCTGGTTGATCTTACCATATTTGACAATATTACAAAAACAAAATAGAAATGGCTATAATTAAATCATTTTTATTAAGCTATATAATTTAATCCCAAAAGAATTATTTCTATTCTTCTATGCACCATGTCTCTTTAGAATGTAAGCAATAATGTCTCTCTAAAATTCCCTGTCTTTTGTAGTTCTTTTTGTTATCTCACTTAAACTTTGCTCCACCATCCATTTACTCATGCTCACAAGGTAGGTTATGCATTGTTTTCTTCACTTGCCTTCCATCTGTCCCGTGTGTATCAAATTTTCCAAACGCTCTTTCCTCATTTGCCCTAAAAAATTCAACTCTCTCTTCCTGATGTTAAGTATGTGTCCTTTTTGTTTACATTTTCTCGAAAACTTTGTCATTGCTCACATGTTTAGTCCTTACATTGTTTTTGTTTTTGTTTTTTTTTTAAAAAAAAATGTGTCATCTAGACATAAACATATTCACTAAAAATAAATGAATAATATATACTACTTTCCCATGGACGAAATGATCATCTGTATGAGGTAAATTGTTTGGATCTCATTAATTGTAATTCACTTATATGCTCTATAATAAAAATTATGTTGAGCTCTCTTTTTGTAGATCGGTTTTAATGTTTTATTTTAATAGGATCTGCTTGGATTACTTACTCGTGGTTTTTACCTGTGTGTGTGTGTATATATATATATATATATATATATATATATATATATACAGTTGAAATATTATACATGGGCACACAGATAGATATATATATATATATATATATATATATATATATATATATATATAAGAAATGGACAAAGGAGCCGTTAGGTAGGCAAGGTCGAATTTACTGCTTATAAACTTGCCTACTGAACGCCTCCTTTATGCCGAGACGGTAAGGCACGTCAGCGTAAATGACGGTTTCATTATAGGATGCAGGTTGAATCCTGTCAAAGGACGAATATTTTCTATGAAAATTTCTCGGACATTCAGGCTGGTAAATGTTATTTAATACTGTTTATTATAAACAGAGCATTTACTTAAATACTTGTATCTATAAAAAAGAACGTTAAACATAAAAATGTCTTTAATAAATAAATTGTCGGACTTTGTCCATTTCTTATATATATATATATATATATATATATATATATGTTTGTGTGCCCATGTATAATATTTCAACTGTCTCTTTCTGATGCTAATTATAAGTGTGCTTTTTGTTTCCATTTTCTCTAAAACTTTGTCACTGCTCACATGTTCGGTCCATGGTATTCTCAGCATCCTTCTGTAGAATCACATTTAAATAGGAAAAATTTGCGTCATTTATTTATGGTTAATGTTAAGCTTAACTGAACATATTCTCAGTCAGTATTTTTGTACCATGTTATAAAGAAAATAATTCTGAATTTTTTTTTTCTTTTTTTTAAATAACCTAGTCCAATACTAAGTGAGCATGGAAAAACATTTAAGAAATATTCACTACTTTATATAAGGAGTAGCAGATCTTGTTTGAAAGCTAATTGTCACTGTGAATATAGTTCCCGATTTTTATCTTGTATTTTTTCTTTTTCCTTTAGCCTTTTAATTACTTGAGGGATTGGTACTAATGATAGGAGGAGGGAGTACTTAAGCAATGGAAAATTCTCTGGAGGAATTATCATGCTGGCAATCCTTTTGGATTTTATTGCCTTTTTTTTTTTTTTTTGTCTTATTCTCAAATTCAACTCCATTATTAAAACGGAAATCAAAGCTTTGATTTGCACATTACTTTTTAAAATTTTTTTATCTTTTCATTAAAAGAGATGTTTATGAAGTCTGTTTTGTGGCTAGAATAGTTGCATCTTTTACACTGAGTCTAGGAATTAGTGTTCTAGATCTTATTCAATGCATCCAGACATTCCTCATATGGAAGATTGGCGCTACACGATCTTTCTCTCATTTTCTCTGCAACAGATCAAGCTAAGCTTAGTAAAAAGAAAGACTTTTTGGTAGTTAGAATAGTTAGATATTTCCTACTGGTGCCTGTGTCCAGTGTTTGAATCCAGCAGGACTCTGACTGCTCTGTCGCTACTTCCATGGAAAGTTCTTGGGCAAACTACATTACTTGGTTCAGCCAGTTCTAACCATCACAGCTAGGACCTCCCAGCTAATCACATTGTAGCAGATCACCCACATTTTCTCTGTATTCCATCACTGAGAAGTAAGTTCCACTTGAACAGCTTCTCACAAACTACTGCTTAGTGGAACCAACTTCCAAGGGGATGTTAACCTGTTAAAGTCTAGGATTAACTGTTCTCTTCCCCCTCCTATCCGTATAAACTGTCTTTTAACGTAAACCTCTACCTTGAGAGGCTCCCTGGCCTTTTTACAAGGTGGACCTTACTTTAAAAAAAGGCCAGTATTTTAAATGCAGACTTTTAAGGCATCCAAGTTTTCCTTTCTAAAGAAGAGTTTATTATGATGAGCTTATGTTTCTGTTTAGCCTTGTCAGACAAAAAAAATGCCTGTAAATGCACAAAATGCAATTCAAAGTAGGTACTAGCTAATAAAATCACATGAATACACACACACATATACATACATATACATATATATATATATATATATATATATATATATATATATATATATTATTATTATTTAATTTGTTTTTTAAGCAATTCACCCCAAGAAAGGTGAGAGTGCCACTAGTATGCAAGGGGCTATAGAGAGTGTAAGTAAGGGAAGAGACTGGGTATAAAGTGGGGGTGAGGAAAGGATAAAAAGAAGAACAGCGATCAAGTCAGCAGAAAATGTCAATTGACATTACATTTAAATTTTTGATGATTATAGTTATCAGGGAAGCAAGTAAGAGGAAGGGAGTTCCAATGTTGGGAAGTGCAGAAGAAGCTACTGGAGTAGCAGAAGTGGTTGCAGTTACCTGTTTTGACAGTAAAAGTGTGGGACTGAGATGCCAACCTGGCAGCACTGCTTAAATTCATGCAGTTGGTGTACCAGTAAAAATAGCTTGTCAGTGCAGTTGCCATGAAAATATTTACAGAAAAGACAGAGGGAAGCCACAGTCAGGACTGATTACATTGCATATCCGTCAATGGATTTTGTTGAGAAATCACAAAGAGAAAATGTCAAGTTCAATCCTGTTTGATAGAAAGACAAAAACAAATTAACTTTCAGCCTCAAAGACTGAAGTAATTAAATGCTACAAACTAATAAAAAAAAAAAAAATTTAATAAAAACGTTTAATTGCTTCCCAAATATATTTGTTGGGTGCATTGTGTGTGATAATAATCTTGGATATAAACTCAAATATATGATGGGGTGCTGAGAAGTTCTGTTAGTTGTACTTCTCATAGTCAGTATTTTAATAACTGAACATATGAATACTAGCTTTTTTTGGGAAAAGAGTTGGGCTGAGAACTTTTCAGTTAAGCTTACTCCAGACCTTAATTGGAACTCATATATACAATCTATCACTAAAGATGTAGGACAAAAAAGTTGATTCCTTGTACAGCTTCAGTAAGTACCTTACTTGTCCTGCTCTCTTTACAATAGCCAGACCAGACCAAAAAATGAACTACTACTGTTAGATCTAGTGAGGCAGAGTGGAGTAATGGATAGTGGTTCGGATTTAGTGATCGGAGAGCCGAGTTCAAATTCCAGTCAAATCCATTGCATTCACTTATGTGCTAATCCTCTTTTCCCTCATCTATGGGTAAATAGCAGGACAGACCGAGTTCTATAGTTTTGTATGGCAGCTGGTCTACCGCAGAAAGAAATGGAAACCTACTGTGGGAAAAATTTGCCTTGTCAGTCATGTATCAAAAGATACATGATCGCCTAAACATGTATCATGTATGGCACATAACTGACTGACTGTTAGATCTAGGTTGAAGTTGCCCAATCTTCGCTTACCAGCCTCGATAATTCAAAAGCATCGACACAGTGTTGTGGGTGATGAATTATTTTCTACCTTACAGCACCTTTTCCCACAAACAAAATGTCACAAACCTCTTGATGTTCTGATGAATTACATTCTTTAGTTCCACCAATTTTGACATTCACAGCTAAGACTTCCTGGTAAAAAAAAAAAAAAGTGTATTCAATCAAATTTTATAAATAGTGGACTCTATCAATTTCAATATATGAAGGCTTAACAGTTCAGTTTTTAGAAATGAAATGAAATGCCAGCCCACCTACACATAATTTGATTATAGTAGTGAAAGCTTGAGTAGAACCAACCACACCTTTCAGAGAAGAACTGATAACAGAAAATGGGGTGTAGTGTGCCACAAAGTCTCTAAAGAAGTATCCTCTGGTTTGAATTTAAAATTACTGGGTTCTCCTCCTCAGTGAGCAATCAGTCTAGAATTGCAACTCTGAATTCAAACCTGAAGAAGTCTGTTTGGAGACTTTGTAGCACAGGGTGTCCCCCTAAAATTTACATCATTTAAAATGTGAATATCTGAGTAACTACATGTTCCAAGCAAACAAAATTAAATAGGCTTTACAAACAATAAAAGATTGACTTATCAATTCAAACCAGATATTCAAAGGGATGTAGATTTTATAATTGATTTGATAAAGCTTTGCTAGTGTTCAATATGCGCACCACCTGTGATGCGATACATGTTAAGTCTGTATAATACAAGAAAAAAAAAATATATCACAGGGTGAACATGGTGGCCATTTCAGCAGCACATTGTCATTATCACTGGCACACTTTATCTATCTCCCTGGTAGATTCTCATTGAGATAAGCCTGCACAGTCAACTTTGTTTTTAGATATTTTGTTAAAATTTGAGATCATTTGAGCAAGAATTTATTATTATTAGACTACAAAATTTTGGGCACCCAGTTTGTATACATGCACAGTGTGCAATGGGTAAATTGTCGCCCTTTTTATATTTTAAATTTCATGCATGTGCATTATTTGGTTTTACACAGTATAGTAGGGCCAGTTGGGTACCTTCTGTGAGAAAAAGAGCACCATGGCACAATTCACTCTGACAAATTTGGAAATGACATGTACTGCTTGGCATTTGTGCTGGAAGGTCCTATCCAAATGTTTGTCTTTTGTTTGTTTTTGTCTTTTGTTTGTCTTTTTTGTTTTTTGTTTGTCTTTTTTGTTTTTTGTTTGTCTTTTTTTGTTTTTTGTTTGTCTTTTTTTGTTTTTTGTTTGTCTTTTTTTGTTTTTTGTTTGTCTTTTTTTGTTTTTTGTTTGTCTTTTTTGTTTTTTGTTTGTCTTTTTTGTTTTTTGTTTGTCTTTTTTGTTTTTTGTTTGTCTTTTTTGTTTTTTGTTTGTCTTTTTTGTTTTTTGTTTGTCTTTTTTGTTTTTTGTTTGTCTTTTTTGTTTGTTTTTATTTATCTATGATTTTATGTTATTTTGTCCCTGGCCCTAATGTTATCAAAGAGTAATATTTATTCCTTTTGATTGATTTTAAATTAAGAGACTATTTATCTTTAGTTTCAAAAATCTTTTAAATATACAATGAAGAGAAAGGGGTGTAGAAACTCATATTTCCTGTTATTCTATCAAGTTTTTTTTTTTTTTTTGTTTTTTTTTCAACAATTATCTTGTAATTCATTTTGAGTGGTACACTCTACTAAAACCATCTCCTAACATTAACATTCATATATCAGATGAATAGATAAATCATGATGAATGCAGAAGTAATTAATGATTTATCTAAGGTCTAGACATTCACTCAAAGGTCTCAACCAAAACCAGACATGATTAAAATATACACACACACACACACAGATATATATATATATATATATATATATATATATATATATATATATATATATATCTGAACCAATCCTAGATGTATTGATTTTATGTAAACACTTGGTGGTAGAAGGCTGTCTGAGAATTTCTGCAGCACAAGCAGTGGTATTAACTGTAGTAGAGGGATAAGTAGATGCCGGAATTTGAAATCATTAAGTTTGAATAAGGCCCTTGTGTAATTGATTTCTAATTTACAGGTTAGATATGGAGGAGAAAAATGCTATATAATATTTGTGTGTGTGCTTGAAATAATTATTATTATTTTACTTTAAATATATTTTTCCTTTTATATTTATTTATTTTTTTTCTCAGAAATATGTATCTGCAAATGAAATCAATTTGCCTATCTAACTCCATGACAAGTGAATATCATTTCTATGAAATTCTGAATCAGGAAGTTGAACATTATTTGTTTGAGATATATATATATATATATATATATATATATATATAATATAATTTTTTTATTACTTTAAATGTTACTTTTAGTGGATACTTGTATTTGAGTAAATTTTCCATTATATATTTTTTTTTTTTTTTTTTTAAGTTTTTATGTCCACCAGTTTGTGTTATCAAGAAAACTCTAGCATTGATTAAACCTGTGTCTCCCTTTATAGGGGGCAACCAATGTTTTATCCAACGGGCTTTAGACCACTTGGCCATAATGAGCATCACAGCTCAGCAAAGTTCTATTTACTCTTTTAAGGAATGCACTTCCTCTTGTTAAAAAAAATATATATATATATATATATATATATATATATATATATATATATATATATATATATATATATATATTTTTTTTTTTTTAATAGAGACAACTTGAGTAAATGCTCTGTTTTAATTAAATGGTATTACATTTACCAGCCTGAATATTTGAGAAAATATACATCCTCTGATAGGAATCAAACCTGTATCCCATACAGAAACCCTCATTTGGTCTGACATACTGTTAACCATTTCAGCCACAGAGAACTTCCAGTTTAGCAAAGTTCAAATTACTGCTTATAAACACGTGCACACACATTCGACGATCTTTCTCAATAATTCATTTCTGCCCCAAAATGTAACCTAACATAAACAATGGCAACATATTATATGTAATGGATTAAATCCAACAAATATTTTAATATATTTTCTGTTTATATGTTATATTTATGGATACAGCTTATTTGAGTCCTCTGATGGTAGATAAGTTACTTTTATGTGTCTTAACTTTTGTTTGCCTTTCATGATTTGGGGCAAAATAGTCAACTAAATAAATTTTTGTTCTGTAAATCAATATTTTTCAAATTTTTTTTGTTTTTTTTAATCTCATGACACACTTGAACATATTGTTAAACTTCTGCATCACACTTAAATTATGATGATCCCAAAAAGATTAAAAGTAAGAGTATACTTTATAATTTATTTAACACAACCAAAACAATTTGTAATAAAAAGATAATTAAAATTCTTAAAAAGTGTTTATTTTTATTTATTATAATTTAGCATTTAATGTGATATCTGAGTTGGAAGTTTTTCTTTGCAAGGATTTTCAGTAATTGGCCATGGTTAACTGTAATTGGTAAACGGAATTGACAGTTTCCAATAAACAATAAGAAAGAAAAAAAGAACAATGCAAAATAATACTAAGCAAGTCAAAACTAAGCAAAGCAATAGTAATAAGGCAAAGTTCACAAAATAAGAATAGTGATAATATGCAAAAGGTATACAGTCCAGTGATTGTAGTGTTGACAATAAAGAACAAAAAATATGGCAGATAAGGCCAACAAATGATTTGCCTTTTTTGTCAAGGAAGAAATCTCATCATGCGTCTGTATAATCTATCTATAAATTTGGGGAGGGGATGTTTTTAGCTGCCATTTGATACCAACTGGAAGCAACACCCTGCCCCAATCAAATGGATGAATGCACTCATTTCCCTTTCTTTTCCCCCCCTTCTTTGGGATCAATAGATATAAAAAAAGATACATATAAATATTTACAATTGTTTTTGCATTTTTTCTTTGCTTAATGTCTTAACACACACACACACACGCACATGTTGGTATTTTTTATTTTCGGTATTTTACTTAGTTCTTTCTTTTTAATTCTCTTAACACTTTTTAAAATCACAATTTTGTTTTCCTTTTTTTTTTTGTTTTCCTTTTTTTTTTTAGTTTTCCTTTTTTTTTTTAGTTTTCCTTTTTTTTTAGTTTTCCTTTTTTTTTAGTTTTCCTTTTTTTTAGTTTTCCTTTTTTTTTTGTTTTCCTTTTTTTTTGTTTTCCTTTTTTTTTTCCTTTTTTTTTTGTTTTCCTTTTTTTTTTTTTCCTTTTTTTTTTTCCTTTTTTTTTGTTTTCCTTTTTTTTTTTTTTTTTTTTTTTTTTTTTTTTTTTTTTTGTTTTTTTTTTTTTGTTTTTTTTTTTGTTTTCCTTTTTTTTTTTTTTTTTTTTTTTTTTTTTTTTTTTTTTTTTTTTTTTTTTTGTTTTCTTTTTTTTTTTGTTTTCCTTTTTTTTTTGTTTTCCTTTTTTTTTTGTTTTCCTTTGTTTTTTGTTTTCCTTTTTTTTTTTTTTTTTTTTTTTTTTTTTTTTCCTTTTTTTTTTTTTTTTTTTTTTTTTTTTTTTTGTTTTTCCTTTTTTTGTTTTTTGTTTTTTTTTTTTTTTCCTTTTTTTGTTTTTCCTTTTTTTGTTTTTCCTTTTTTTGTTTTTCCTTTTTTTGTTTTTCCTTTTTTTGTTTTTCGTTTTTTTGTTTTTCGTTTTTTTGTTTTTTGTTTTTCCTTTTTTTGTTTTTTGTTTTTCCTTTTGTTTTTTGTTTTTCCTTTTTTTGTTTTTTGTTTTTCCTTTTTTTGTTTTTTGTTTTTCCTTTTTTTTTTGTTTTTCCTTTTTTTTTCGTTTTTTCTTAATCACAAAAAGGGTAATAATAAATGTAATGGGGGAAAAAATCTGAGGAAACAAGAAAAATTTGGAAATCAAAAGGTTCACATTTATGCATCATTTAGAGTGGTAAAAAAAACTTAATTTTACTCTGCTGATTTTTACTCTGCTTCATATATAAAATTCTTTGATTTCCATTAGTTCGTCCATCCCACACATGAAAATACCAAATGAAACCAAATTTTGGGGAGAAGTGCAAACCGGTAAGGGGTACAAAGTGCAGTTTGCTTTACTAGGGTGCATAGCCTAATACAATAAAGTTTTATTATTTAACATACAAAATACTCCCACAATTTTAAAAACAATTTAATGATTAAAATAACAAATACTTATTTAATAAAAATGCAATATTTTTTTTGTATATCTTTAAGTTTTTATATTTCATCAATTGGTTTATGAAAGTGAACAAAATGTTGGGTTTGTAAATTTCGAAAAAAGATCTTAGTGATAACTTCAACAATACTAAATATTGTGAGGGTTTCAACATACATTGGTGTGTTGCAAAAAAAAATTCTCGTATATAAAATTCTGTGGTTTCCGTTAGTCCGTCTGTTCATCTATCATGCTCTTTAAAATAACCATGCATTGACTAATTGATACCAAATTTTTGGGGAGAAGTGCAAACAGTTAAGTTTATGTAGAACCAGTTGTATGTTGCATGCTCAAGAATAAGAAATCTTAACAATTTGTTCTTCATAGTTAAAAAGGAAATAGGAAAAATGTAAATTTTCTTAAAGAAATTATTAAACTATGAAGTAAGGTTTTTGTCAAAGAATTTTTCCAAACAAATCAGTTTATTCAAATTTCATGCATTGGTTTGTGAAATTGAATAAAATAGTACCTTGATTATCACAATAGATAATGGCTTTCTCACTTTCATTTGAATTAATCATGGTGTTTAATTAAATAATGGTGTTTAATAATTAAATTAATAGGAATATTTCTGCTTGTATTGAAATTGCTAATGCCGCATGTTGACAATGTTACTGGAGGTTGTTTTCTGGTTTTTCACGAAATCATAGAACTACTTGATGATAATTGAAAACCGTAATACTGTGGGGATCTTTTTGAATTTTCCCTAATCATTGTTGTAGAAGCCTCTTAAACTTAAAGGCTTACTAGATTTATTAAACACTATTTTGTGTCTTTTTAAATAGTGTAAGACTTGTTTGGCTTTTATCAGATAATTTTAACTGAGATTGATTATGCTAAGCAATTTTTCAGTTCATGCCTTATTTCATGTTTAAGATATAAACAAAATATGAGAAGTTTTAGTTATTAATATTTAATAAAGTTGTCAAAAAAGATCTAAGCCTAACTTCATCTAACTACAGACAGTTAAATTGTTGCCATTTTATATTTTTAATTTCACGCATGCATGTTGTTTGATTATGATTTTCTCAACTGCACAGTATAGTATGGTTAGTTGGACATTGCCTGTGAGAAAAAGAGCACCATGACATAATTCACTCCACTAGAAATTTGGAAATGGCATGCTGTATTGCTTTACATTCATTGTGGAAGCTCTTAATACTAACATTTCAGAGTGTTTGGGTGTCAATTTAAAGACAGTACAGAGGATTTGAAAAGAGGTGGATGAGTCTAATGGTGATTATGAAGATGTTTGGAGTGATCAGTAGTGTTGGCGACATTACACCTCCATTCATCTTCCCACAGGGCCTCAACTTCAACATGGAGGCCTACATCAAGTGCCTTGAGGAAGTAGTGCTGCCTGGTTCAAGAGGGTGGCTGCTGGAAGACCTTATGCCTGGCAACAGGACCCTTCACCATGCCACACAAGTAGGAGAACCCAGTCATGGCTGTCAGACAATTTCTGCGACCACATCACACCTTACACTTGGTGTGGGGAAAATAGAAATGGCTTACCTCCCAAACGCCCTCGTGTCTGTCTGGCCTGTGGGTTGAGCAAAGAAAGGGTCCAAGATGGTGTCCGTGACTTTTTAATATTCACGGTCTCGTGCAGTCTCGCAAGGTTGCGTTACATGCATGCTAATGAGATGTGTCTGGGCTCCATAAAAGCAGGTCGCTTGGAGAAATTGGCAGAAGCCATTACACCCGTGTTCGGTATACATTGCTTTGCGTTGTGTCAGACATTTTCCTACGGAAAGAGTTGCGTCCATTACACTCCATATTGAATTTGACTCCTTTGCTACACTTGGCTACCTAACTCCCCAGACTGCAACTCCTTTGATTATTATGCGTGGGACACAGTTAAGCAAGAGACCAACAAAACTCCTTGTAACACCAAAGATGAGCAAGGATCATGGCAGCATTCACAAATTTAAAACAAGGAGACTGTCCAGAAAAGTTGCAGGAGATTCCGAAGTCATCATGAGGCTGTGGTTGGAGCCAATGGCAATAAATTTAATCGTTTAGCATTTAAAGATATTTTTGTGTAATTTTGGTAAATGTATCTGTTAAAATGAGATGTCAGTGTTATTTTCATTTTTGCATAATTTAGATGACAATTTATTCATATCGCACACTGCATATATAAAACTCTGGAGTTGTGTTTGTGTGTCACGCCCTCTAAAATAGCCATATATTGGCCAATCAAAATTAAATTAAAACTAGTTTATGATGAAGTCCTATAAAATTAAAGAAACTATTAAACCTTGAAGTAGGGTTTTTGTCAAAGTATTTTTCCAAACAAATCAGCCTTTTCAAATTTCATCAATTGATTAATGAAATTGAGCAAAACAGAGTTTGTAAATCTTGACGAAAAATGATAGTAATAACTTCAACAATACTAAATACCATGAGCATTTCAACATGCATCAGTGTGTTGCAAAGAAGTTTTAGTTGTAAATAAGTCAGCAATATTTTCATTTGATGGAATATAGTCCAAATTTATTGTCATTTAGAATTTCAGTCCTTATAAAGTTCTACAATATGTCTACATGTTTTGAATGTTGATGGTAGACAGGGGTCTTAGCAAGGGCTATGGTACCTTGATTGTCATAGTAGATAATGGCTTGCTCATTTTCATCTGAATTAACCATGGTGTTTAATAATTGAATCAGAAATATTTCTGCTTGTATTGCGATTGCTAATGCCATATGTTTTGCTTCATGTGTTGACAATGCTACTTTAGGTTGTTTTCTGGTTTTCCAAGAAATCATAGAACTATTTGATGATAATTGAAAACCATACCTTGTAATACTATGGTGATAAAAATATCCATTTAGCTGTTGAACATTCACAGTCAATTGGCACATTTAAGTATGTGGTTTTTACATCCATTTGGTGGCCAGATAAGTTATAGATGTTAAATGTACTGTAGGAGAGAGAGTTTCATTGTAATCTATTCCTACTTTCTTTAAACCTTTTGCAATAAACTGAGCCTTGAATTGTTTGCTGCCATTTTTATTAGTTTTAAGTCTAAACCCACTGAATTCCAACAATAGTTTTTACCTGTTGAGAGTAGTTAATTCATTATCTGTCTCTATTTCTGAGAAATAAAGGGTTCAGTTTGACATTCCAACCACCTAAAGAAGGCCGGAGTGTACAACAGCTGAAATGTTGTAATAAATATGGAAGGCCGGAGTGTACAACAGCCGAAATGTTGTAATAAATATGGAACGCCGGAGTGTACAACAGCCGAAATGTTGTAATAAATATGGAACGCCGGAGTGTACAACAGCCGAAATGTTGTAATAAATATGGAAGGCCGGAGTGTACAACAGCCGAAATGTTGTAATAAATATGGCAACAAAGATGAAGACGATAGTCCGAATAATGTAAATAATGTAGTTAATTCATATGTATCATTCATTTTTAGTGTTTATTTCATTTTCTGTGACCTTGTCATTTGAAGTAATAACTTCGATATAAGTATTGGGTATAATTTATCTCCAAATAGTTGGGAAGTAATGTTTCATTTTCTTCAACCGAAAGTGAAGAATTGTCAGATGCAGTAGGAATTTCAAAACTCTCAGTAAATTTTACATACTTTACTCTTTTAACCTCCTTAGTTTTTGGCATATATGTTAGGTAGACAAGACTCATCATAGCCTATGAAAATTTCTTTTTCATATTTAGTGTCCAATTTCTTTCCACCTTGTACATAAGCATAACAAACTGTGCCAGAAATATGCATATTGCCAAGGTTAGGTTTGCAACCCGTAAACATTTTGAATGCAGTTTTTCTAGTTCTTTGAGTATAACATTTATTTCTTATGTATACAGCTGTCATAATAGTGTACAACCATAAGAGTTTTGATTCAATTAGCAGACATCTCATTTCAAAGAGAGATTGCCAAGATCTTTCTCCAGTGTGATTTTGGTATGGAGAATATGAGGTTGACTTTTTGTGTGTAATATGATAATTGATTAGAAGGTTTCAAAATAATTGATTAGAAGGTTTCAAAATTTTCAGAAGTAAATTCTGTGCTGTTATCACTCCTTAGGCATTTTAGATAACTGTATGGAATAACGTCTGCCAAATATTTCTTCATTGCACAAAATTGCCTTTTAGTTTAAGAAAATAAAGAATGAGTAAATTGGAATAGCCATTGACAAAACAAAGTGTATATGTGAAACTGTTCAAGGATATCTATTCAATCAGGCCAGTTAGATCACAATGAACAAGGTTTAATATTTTATTTACCCATTTATCAGGCAATTTATTTTTATATTGTACCATTTTGTCTTATATATATATATATATATATATTTCACAATTTATATTTGATTTATCGGTAATTTTCATGGCTTTCACAATGTCTTGTAGTTTTGTAATTTGCTTCAGATTGCAATATCCAAGACACATGGCACAGTGGATAAAGGCGTTTGATGGATGTCAGTTATCAGTTATCTCCTGCTAATTTCCCTCTGAAAGTTCTCCTCAAGGACACATGGCACAGTGGATAAAGGCATTGGTTAGATCCAGTGACAGGAGCCAAAGAGTGTGAGTTCAATACCTGGTTAAGGCAGTGGAGATCTTTCAGAGGGAAATTAGCAGGAGATAACTGATAACTGACATCCATCAAACATGGCACATGGAACTAGAACAGTCTACCCCGGTGAGCAAAATAAAGGGTTCAGTTTGACATTCCAACCACCTGAAGAAGGCCGGAGTGTACAACAGCTGAAACATTGTGATAAATATAGCGACAAAGATGAGGACAATAGTCTGAATAATGTAAATAATGTACATAATACCTCATCTCAGAAATATAGACAGAATCCAAGAATTTGATGCCATTGTTTTTTAGGCTACGTGTAACAGTTTTGGAGCTTATTGAAGCATTTACAAGCAACCATCTTTTTTATGTTGAATTTTACACCCTTTTAGGGTATACAAGTTATGAATAATTACAGATAAATTTTATAGAAGCAGCTGGTACAGAGAATATATTTCATTTAAACATAGGGATATAAAGAACATCCTTTCAAATGCAATTTTGCATATTTCCTTGTGTATCTGTTAAAATAACATG
Source organism: Acanthosepion pharaonis (assembly GCA_903632075.3). Classification (NCBI taxonomy): domain Eukaryota; kingdom Metazoa; phylum Mollusca; class Cephalopoda; order Sepiida; family Sepiidae; genus Acanthosepion; species Acanthosepion pharaonis. Next base: position 4,868,663 of record CAHIKZ030000302.1, read on the forward strand.
AGCATTGTCTTTTATCAAGGCAATATTAGTTGTTCTACTGCTGTCAGTTCAATATGGTGATTTTCTGGATTAAATTCATTATCAAAATTAATAAATTTAGATTTGTTAGTAATGTGTATGTTGACTCCACAATCAATAAGTAAAAAATTTCTCTTGGAATTGGTGTCTAGTTCATATGAAAATAGAAATGAATTTTCATTTTCTGAAAAATGTTTAATATTTTTACAAAATGGCTGCCTTCTTGCTTTTGCATTTATTACTTTTATGTTCAGGTTTGAAACATACATGATAAATAATATCTTTATTGGGTAAATTAGAATTGTTTTTGAGGGGATTTATTTATTGAAAAATTTCAAATTTTACTTTGGCAATCAAAACTTTTATGGCTTGGTTTACCACATCTAAAGCAGGTAAGGACATTATTATTTTGTGGCTTTGGTTTTAGCTGTTGCATTTTAAGGGACATTATGGTATTTTCAGTTATTCTTTTTAATCATTTTTTTTAGTTTCTTTGCAGCTTCATAATGCTACTTTAAATTCACTGAATACTACTATTTTGTCTTTCTGAATAATAACTGTTGAGAACAGTTTAAATTCAGACAAAAGGCCTTTTAGGACCATGGTTATTAGTAAGTTATCACTTATCACCTCTAATAAAGTTGCAACATTTTCAGCTTTAATAATATAATCTATTCTTTCACCACTTGCTTTTTCTAGGGAAGTTTATTCAAAACACAAGAAAATTATTTTTTTTATTAGTTTTCTTTTTGATAAGTAGTGTTTTCTTAAAATTTTCTGTCATTGTCAGGGGCTTCTGTCATAATAAGAGACAGACTTTGGTCAATAATAAATTAATCAGACAAATACATTTGCATTCTTTTCCTAGTACTCTTCCTCATTGGGATGATCATATGCTACCAATAATGTTTTGTGTAATTTTTTTTTAATTCTCATGTATCCTAAAAAATTTTACTTCCCATAAATCATATTTGGATTTGTCACCATTTAGACCAGTGGTTTTCAACCAGGATTCTGTGAAACCCTAACGTTCCACCAGTAAAGCCCAGGGGTTCCGCAAGAAGTTACACAAGTACTATGATTGACAGTAATTTTTAATTCTCCTGTGTGTTTAGGTACCTCCACTAAATAAATAACAAAACAGCATAGTATGAATAAAAAAAGGTCCCAAACTTAATCTTTGTATTTTTTTGTAAATAAATCTGAAGATGAGTATTTTTATTTTATTTTAATAATTGAAAGCTTTTTTTTTTTTTTTGCATAAGACAATTTATTGCAGGGGTTCCCCGAGCCACTGGAATGTTTCCTTGTGGTTCCACTCTGGCAAAAAAGGTTGAAAACCACTGATTTAGACAGTCTATTCCTGGGCTCATAACCTTTAGAGTAAGCCATGGTCAAGTGGAATTGGCAAAAATGTCCAACAAACAGAATTGACATTGTTTCCAATAAATGATAACAAAAGAAAAAAAAAACCAGGCAAAATAATACTAAGCAAACAATATATATTCAAAACAAAACTAGACAAAGCAACAGTGATAAGGGGGGGATTTCACAAAGTAAGAATGGTGTAGATACATAAAAGGGATACAGTCAAATGATTGTAGTGTTCTGACAAGAAAGAACAAAAAATATGGTGGATAAGACTGAGATGTGATCTATCTTTTGGCAAGAAAGAAATCCCAGCATGCATCTGTATGATTTGTCTATAAATTTGGGAGGGGATGTTTTTTAGCAGTCATAATGATTGGAACGAACGCACGGTTAAATTTTGAACATGCGTATTCTTAAATCTTCCAATTGCTTTTCATATTATTTTATATATTATGTATTTGTTATGTAGTGGTTTCACAGTGGAGGCTTGTATTTGTACTAAGTCGGTCCTAAAATAGGTTTGACGTACAAAACTTTAGGAACTTGATATAATAGGTAATGACGCAGTAATCTAGTTGTGGTGGCTGATACTTTAATATCTGACTAATGGTCATCCGACATCGACTGACTGACCAACTTATCACTGACTGCTACTACTACTCCTACTTATTATAGGTGGGAGAGTCTATTAACTATAGAATACGTGCGTTCCACTATAACAGTATTGTTGCAATGTATTGCAAGAATGTGGTTATGTTGGGGGGGGGGCACCTAACTCATTACTCTCCCTGCAACTACAGGGTAATATACAGAGAGGGGAAATAGACAGGAAGTAACACAATAACACTGCCTTAGAAATTGACAGCAACTTTAGGAACAAAATGCCCACAGGATTGACTTTACAAGACATTGAGTCATGTTGACTGTTGGTTTTCCAATTGATTTTATTGGCATAAGGCATCTTACAGTTGCAGAGAGGCCCTTATCTAGATGTGTCAAGTTGTCCCTGCTGCTAACGATGAAAACCCAGATATAACCAACGTTGACAAACTGTGGGAAAATTGTGAAAATGGCCTACCTCGGAAACGCCCGCAAATCTGTGCGACATGCAAACTCCGATTGTTCAACGATAAAAATAACCAAAATGGCGGCGTCCCTGTTTTATGCTGGGCAGTTTCAGACAGTTAACGCGAAGTCTCGTTATCTCGTCTCGTCATTCGCATGTAAATTATGGTCGGTCCTTGGCTGTATAAAGCAGGCGCGTTTTTGTTTCTAGGCACTGAGCTTTTTGCTCGTGAGAAGGTTGGACATGTGACACTATTTTGTCGATTACCATCCTCACGGTTTCTATCTGCTATTATCAGTTGAGTTGTTTCTTTACCACCACAAGCTATTTCAGCCTTCTCAAACCATTCGATGACTGTCAGGCCCGTGGGGGAGCCTACGAATTCTGGGATCAATTTTAAATCGAACTTGTCCATCGCCGAAATGTGATCCAGTGGAGGGGTTCTCTTTCGCATCTATACTGACACACATTCACCACATGTATACATTTATTTATTATAATGATGTACATGTATAATAAATTTAAAGGGTTTTTAATTTTGATATGTATGCTTATTGTGCTTTGGACTTTGGAAAATAATTGAATTAATGACCCTTAAATATTTTAGTGGCTCTTCTGTTATCCTCTCATGGCATGCCAATGTGTCATGTCACACCAATTGAAATTCACTGCTTGAAATTATGATATCATAAATCAGAATGCAACTCGTATACACTCAAACAAAATCTTACATGCTTTTAGATGTATTTGAATGAATAGATAGTTTTATCTGGTATCAAATTTTGGTCCTTGTATATTCCAAAATTAAATTGAGGCTTTACTCTAAATGAAATATAATCGTTAATGTCCCTAATGCACCATTTCAAAATACTGTCAAGTGAGTTTAGCAGTGCAGGGATTATGAAGCCATTTGTATCAAATCCTACTCTTGGTAATAAGTATTACTAATTTATCTTAATGTCAGTGTGTTTTATTAAATATTGATAGGACTTGTATGTGATCACACATTTATTTGAGAAACAATTTTCTGGCTACTTTTAAGTAGGATACGGTTAAGTGCATATTTCATTTAAATTAAGTAGTTGTAAGTAGCTGTATCTCACTGGAAAAATATTATAGTCTAAGTAATATATACACACACACACACACACCATAAATCCCATAACTTGTTATAGTCATAGGGGCACCATGTGCACTGCAGCTGCAGTAGAAATGGTGTGTCTTAGGCAAGGTAGCGTGACTGATTTGAATTCAGTTTCCTTTCTACTACACTGGTTGCCACCCAAGGCTATAGAATCTAGTCTGTCCTGCTATTTACCCATAGCATGGGTTGGGGAAGAGATATCTTTCCCAAAAACAATTACTGCAGCAAAAACTTTAAAAAAAAAAACAAAGCAACTTGTTCTCAAAGGATATGATCAGGTTTGCCATTCCATAGTGGAAAGGATTCTCTACAGGTTCAAATACATGAATGAGGAGGAACAACAAACTCCAATATACAAATTAACAAGATTTAATTATAATGAGACAATACATAAAAACATTAATGCAAGGCAATGTGTGGAAAGGTCTGTGCTATGCATTTGTGTGTGGAAAGATGTATGCATTATATATCTGAGATGGAAAGTCAAAACAATCACTTAAGCTTCAGTCTTTCGCCTGAATTAAGATAAAGGTTTTCTCTTTTCCATTTTCTCTTTTCTCTTGTTTTATGTTTTTCTTTGTTCTTTTTACTTTCAGTTCAATTCTTTACGGTAGAGCAGCGATATCTTTTGGTATATTGTTCTTTCCTCAATGTTATGAGTTTGACCCCAAGAGCTGGGTGTTCACTCTTTCCTTCACATCAATGTAGAATTGGTTGTTTGAGTAGGAAAATTTGGCGCCATATAAGTTGTAGCTTGCGTTCAGTTGAATGGGTCACACATGCCTGTCTTAGGTGATTATCATGCTTAGTAATTCACCCGTGCATTTGGTATATGCAGCATAGTATGATGAGTTGGATTCTATCTTCATTGTGCAATTCCCTTTGCTTGACAAGTAAAAAGAAATGTTACTTGCATGAGACTAACTTCTTCCTATCTTTTCCTGTTCAATGATCGTACTTGATCACATGATTTTGCACGTGTGAAAATCTACTTTTAGCTTTCACTCAGACATGTTACTGGGGTCAGCAGCCTGTCTGACTTAATTGTTCTAATAGTCAGTGAATACTGTTACAGATTGGAAGAAAAAGAGGGAATTAATTTATTAATGTGATTAGATAGAAAGAAAGATGGTTCAGTAAGTGCAAAATATGTGTGATTTGGGTGTTTTGGCTGCGTAGTGATGTAACAATGCACACACACACACACACACACACACACACACACACACACACACACACAACTAAAAATAGGTCATATGTCTAGAGCTGGATCAAAACCAGACTGATACAGATAAATAAATAAAAAAATAAAAAAATGAAGGGCGAAATGATTACAATGCACATCTGTGCAGATAGGCACATGTGAGTGCACAGACAAGTACACACACGTGCACACACACAGAATACAGAAGAAAATTTACACCAGTGTTAAATGTGTATAAAAAGAATAAATTGAAAAAATATAAGCAGTAAGTTGCTGAAGAGTGGATAATGAGGTCAGCTAAGTGATAACTTTTACTCACATTAATCCTATTAATGCCCAATCTTTGATATTGGACACTTTATTACAAAAACTGTTGCCTTAAATGTCTTTTCTCTCAATACCCCATTGACCGTCAGCATTTTTGGCTTTATACTATCTTTGACATTGCTATTGCCTTAGCTCCTGAAAAATTATTCTCATTTGAGCACTTTTGTAGATTTTTTTTTTTTTTTTATTGCTTGATCACTTTTTCATAGCATTCAATTTTGTACTATATTTTCTCAAAAAAAAAAAATCTTACATCAATATGGAACCCACACACTTTACATATTGAAAAATATACCAATATCCAACCAACATGACTACAAAGTTATGCTCATAGAAAAAATAGAACACTTCATAAAACATGTAAGATGGAAAGTATTTGATTCCAACAACAAAGACAATGGTGACAACAACACTAATAATATTAAGAAATTTGGATTTACATCATTGAAATGCCCACCAAAACAAAACAACCTCATTGATTTTGAAAATGACATCAACATAATCAATAATTTGGAAATGAGAAAATTCAACAATAATTTCTCAAAAGATATTAAAAAAATGATAAACAACTTAAATAAATTATTTATAAAAGCAGATAAATCCTGGATAATCTATAAAATGTAAACCATTAATTACAATAAACTACTCTACAAAGAAGTAAATAAATTTTACAAAAGCACTAGTAACAAAAAACTAAAATTAGAGTACATGATAAAACAATTAGCTGTTCTAGTTCCACATGCCATGTTTAATGGATGTCAGTTATCAGTTATCTCTTGTTAATTTCCCTCTCCAAGTTCTCCACTGCCTTGACTGGGTAATGAACTCTCACTCTTTGGCTCCTGTCACTGGATCTAACCAACGCCTTTATCCACTGTGCCATGTGTGAGTTCAGTACCTGGTCAAGGCAGTGGATAACTTTCAGAGGGAAATTAACAGGAGATAACTGATAACTGACATCCATTAAACATGGCATGTGGAACTAGAACAATCTACCCCAGTGAGCGAAATAAAGGGTTCAGTTCGACATTCCAACTACCTGAAGAAGGCTGGCGCATACAACGACCAAAACATTGTAATAAATATGGTGACAAAGATGAGGACAATAGTCCGAATAATGTAAATAATGTACATAATACCTCATCTCAGAAATATAGACTGGTACTGAAACACGCCTATTTACCGTCAAACCTACATCAGTAATAACAATTGCTATGAGATCAAAAGCAAATGCTTTTAACACAATATTGAAAATCTCAGTTGTAGTTGTAAAAGGAAACAAGAGACTGACATGTCTACAAAAAAAAAAAAAAAATACCTTGTCTGATGACAAAAGCTGCTGGTGGTACCAGTACCACCTTAGCAACCGAAGCTGTTACCTCCCTTGGTTGGCAGCTAGTGAAGACAGGGTATCGCACAAGGTTTACATGTTGTATGTAGAAAATTTTATATATATATATATAATTCTTTATTTTAAAAAATTTATAACATAAATATGTTATAAAAATCACTACAAAAATAGCCATTTTGTTTCAACACTCTCAGTGTCTTATCAAACTTATATATATATATACACACACACACACACACACACACATCCATATTTCTATCATGAGGTATTGTAATTATTTACACTGTTCGGACTGTTGTCCTCAATTTTCTCATCTTTCTTAAGGTTATTGGAATTTTGTCTTACTTCCATATGCCATGCCTCTTCCAGATATCTCGGTATTACCTATTTCTCTCTAACTCAACTCTCCAAGTTATTATTTTTTCTGCTGTAGCCGGCTATTGAACTCACAACTCTTTGTTGCAAGTTACTGGATTATTTCAATCTTTTCAAAATGCTATTATTCAATGGGCCATGTGTCCCTGAGGACATCACTGTATGATATTTTTTGGGACTTGTAAACCTTGTGTCTTGGTAACCATTTTTTGCTCAGTAACCTACAACATAACAGCTACCCTTGGCAGCAGCTCTAACAAACTAGGATAGGAGGGTGCAAGAGGATAACATTCAGGGCAGGCAGACTGAGGCTATTTTCTATTTGTGGGGAAAATTGTGAAAACTGCTTACCTCGGATCTGTGCGTCGTGCAGAATCTAGCTGCTCAGCGGTAAAAAGAACCAAAATGGTGGCAGACAGTTAACACAAAATCTTGTCTCGTCATTCGCATGCAAATTATGGTCGGTCCTCAGCTGTATAAATTATTAACGAACATAGCATTGAGGAACTCAGTCAGTTTACCTGCTGTGGTTGACACTGGTTTGATGGATCAACTTTTTTTTTTTTTTTTTTTTTTTTTTGATTTCTTACCACACGAAGGGATTATCGGAAAAAATTCAAGAGATTTGTGGCTCATATAACATGAGGACGGCCTTCAAAAGTGGTTCAACAATTCACAAACACCTCTTCTGAGTATGACCTCCCATAGAGGAGAACATGATTAAGGATTCTGTGTACCCCATCACATGCAGCTGTGGTAAGAAATATAAAGGAGAAATAGACTGTACATTTAAGATATGACGGTAGGAACACTGTAAAGCTGTAACACGAAGGGAAATTTAAAAAAAAAAACGGCTGTGGCTGACCATATATGGAGGAAAAAGGGAGATCCCCCACCTCCTGTGAGATCAGGTTGAAATAATAATCAGAGAACATCACTCAAAAATATGAAAGCTTAAGTAATCATTACATATGCAAATCTCTGAAGCCAGCCAAGCATAGCTTGAATACAATATAGGAACTGGTAATATAGAGTGCTAGAGAAAAACAATAATAACACCAAATTGCAAGTATTCGCTCTGGTTTTTTTTTGGGGGGGGGCAGAGGTTTACAGGGAGGTTACTGAGACATTAGGTTTATAAGTCCCAAAAATTTATACACTGATGTCCTTGGAGACACATGGCCCAGTAGATGAAAGCGTTGGTTGAAATAATTCAATGACTTGACCAAAGAGTTGTGAGTTCAAGGGAAAAAACTGATACTGAGATATCCGGAAGAGGTATGGCATGTGGAACTAGAACAATCTACCCCCAGTGGATGAAATGAAGAGTTCGGTTTAAAATTCCAATCACCTGAAGAAGGCTGGAGCATACAACAGCCAAATTGTGAATATGGTAACAAAGATGAGTACAACAATCTGAACAGTGTGTAAATAGTTGCATATATATGTACACACACACACATTTATATTATATATAATTTCTATACATATGCATGTAAATTTCATACACTAAATCTAACTATTATAGGGCATTTTGTTGTATCTATCAGGTTTAAAAATCTATTCAAATGTCTTTGAGCTTGTTAAACAAATTGTTACAAATCTCATTTGTTGATATTTCATTACTAGTATTTGCTTTTGTTTTTAAAGATTCATAAAACTTCAATTTATTTCAAAAAGAGAAATGTTTTCTGTCACAATGGGATAAAATTAAAATAAGTAAAATAAAATTTTTTCAAATACATTTTAAAATAGAATGTATTTAGTTTCTTCTGCCTCAGGCTCCAAGATCCAATCTCCAATCCACATTTGGACAGGAAAATATTTAAGTAACAGCAGGTAAAAGTCTGGAGATTTTAGAATTCAGTGTGTGAAGGTGGGGGAAGGGGGAATAGTGAAGATCATGGGATATATAGAGGGGAGACAAAGAGAAAGCAAAGAGTGGGGAGGAAAGAAAAAAGATAACAGCAATCATGTAAATATGCAATTTTTTTTCTTCTTAGTTTTGCATAAATGAAGATATTTATATAAAAATACATTCTGTATCACAGCAAATCATTAAGCATGATTACAAACCTTTAGTTCATTTTGTAGATTGACTAGCAATGGTTAAATGTAAAATAAATGATAATACTAAGAAATAGAATTGACAAAGTTTGCTTTTGTGCTGGTGAGATGAAAAAGTACTAGGAAGAGGAAAAAGGCCAAACAATTATGTCCTGACCCCAAAAAGAAGAGGTATTGAGCAAAATTTCATGGGGAAAATTAGCTCAGGGTGATGTGTTATAATGGAATGTCCCATACTCACTATTGCCTATGTGGACTGACTATATCAGTAGCTACATACAGTGAACACTGGATGGCTTGTTTCGGGAATTACTAGCCTGCCACCAGATTCCCTGTCTTTCAGTAGTGTATTCTCTTTTACAATAAACCTCTCTTCTTTCATCTATGTGTGTGTTGCCATTCCTTCACTAAAGTACCACCTTTGTCTGTTTGTAACCTCTTTAAGGATACAACATTTGCAAAGAAAAGAACAGGGGAAAAAATAATGCAAGGCAAAGCAACAGTAATATGGCAAAAAGTTCACAAACTAAGAATTGGGTTTGACACAGTAAGTTTGGACAAGCGAATATACTGTTCTGACTTCAAGACAAGACAGATCAGGACTGAGTCAGATGAAACCAAGAATCAGCTTATTTTATTGCCTAGGAAGAAATCCCAGTATGCATTTGTGTGCTTCTGTTTATAAATTGGAAGGGGAAAGTATTTTGTAGTCATTCCAATAGAGATTTGAACTAACACGTTTAATATACATATTAACAGACATTACAAAAAAAGTAAATTATATTTCATGTTACCAAATGACATTTCATTCTTGGAGGCTTACATTCAGTTATGTGCCATGCATGATACATGCTTAAGTGATCATGTATCATTCGATTCATGACTGACGAGGCAGATTTTTTCCCGCAGTAGGTTGCCATTTCTTTCTGCGGTAGGCCAGTTGCCATCCAAGGCTATAGAAACCCAGTCTGTCCTGCTATTTACCCATAGCTGGGGGGGGGGAGAAGAGAAGGATTCACACCTTTCCCAAGGGTATTAGCATATAAGTGAATGGAACGGATTCGACTGGAATTTGAACTCTGCTCTCCAATACCTCAATCTGAGCCGTTATCAATTACTCCACTTGTCTTTACTAGTTTTTCTCTTGTTTTATCTAATTCAGTTATGCTTAAATAAATCTTTTAGTACCTAGATCGGTGACCGCTTGGCAATCCCAGGTACTGTAAGCTTGGATGTGTGGGTGCTGTAATGGATAATTGTTTGTAATTATTAACCGCATTCTAATTTCTGTTTGGTATATTCACATAATAGGCACAATACCTTTGGAAAAGGTATGGATCCACTTCTTCTTCCCCTAGCTATAGGTTAATTAGTAAGACTTGTATCACTTATTATCTCCAAAAAAACTTTTTACAAGCTAAAAATTCTGGCTTTAAATAACCTGCAAACTGTAGTAAACAAATCAATCTATTAAATATATCTTCCACCTTTTTTTAATGCAACAATCTTAAAATCATTAAAGAAACCTTGTATTTTGGCACTGGGATCTATTTCAGAGAAAGAGTAGTAGGTACCCCTATCATCCATTTCACACTCCTCTCCAGTCAACAGGAGTAGAGGTTATTCCTTATATCCTGTTTAGGATTGGGTTTCCGGATCTTTCTAAACTCTATTTCAACTCTATACTTCTAACATCTCCGCCTATACTTGGAACTTTTGTTTACTAGTTATGTATGTTTTTTTTTTTTTTTTTTCATCATTAGGAATAGATATTGCCTGGTTCACACTCCACTCTCCAGTCTTTTGAACATGATTAGAGGTTTATCACTTGTTTCCTGTTTAGGATTGGGTTTCTGGTTTCTTCTAAAATGTATTTCAACTCTATACTTCTAATGTCTCCACCTAAACCCTAAAATTTTATTTACTATATTTTTTTTTTTTTTAATCTAAATTGGAGTAAATAGTTTTACCTACTGCCTGCTTCATACTTCCTGGTTTTTGAACAAGAATATAGATTTATCCCATGTTTCATTTTTAGGACTGGGTTTCCAGTTCCTTCTAAAGTCTTTTCATTCTCTTTCACTCTTAGTAGCTACTTGTATCTTGGTGGCATCTTCACCTTCCTTGAGATGAATTGATTAAAAGAAAAATATTGGAAGAGGGGTTAAAAATGACATGTGGCCTAGTGGATAAGTGTTGGCTGAGTAAAAGTGACTTAACCCAAAGAGTTGTGAGTTCAGTACATGGCCACAGCAGAGGGCACAAAAACTTGTTTGAGTTACTAAAGAGAATTAACTGATACTGAGGTATCCAAAAAAGTTGCCACATGAAATTAGAACAATCTACTTCCATGGACTAAATAAAGGGTTCCATTCAAAATTCCAATATATATCACCTGAAAAAAAGTTGTAGTGTACAATGGCCGAAACGTTGTGAATATAGCAATAAAGATGACAACAACAGTTCGAATGATGTAAATAGTTAGAATACCTCATCTTGGAAATATAGTCAGTGTTAAAAAGAGTATTTATACTGACTGTTACAATTTAAAGCAATTTCATCCATTGATGAATGCATCTGGGAACTGAAATCAATTGCTTGACATTTATTTTGTAATAGAATAAACAAGAATAGAATGATGAGAAATAACGATCTTTGCATTTCTTCTATGTGTCATGTTCCTTCAGAAAGTGGGTGATCATGGCTCTCCACAATTTCTTTCAATTGTAGCTTTTTGTAATGTTTGCATTTTTTTTAATTTTTTGTTTTTGCTATCTCTTCTAACCCTTGTTCTACCAATCATTTAAACAAGTTTGTTAGATAGGTTAGTTGATGTTTTCCTCTGTCCTTTTTGTCTTTAGTATGCCCTTTGAGTATCAAATTTTCTAAGCCCACTTTCCTCAATATGTGCCCTAGAAATTTCAACTTCCTCTTTCTGATATTAAGTATAAGTGTCCTTTTTGTTTCCATGGTATTTTCAGCATCCTTCTCTAGAACCACATTTCTGTTGCTTCAAGTCTTTTTCATGTGTGAGATGATTATCCAGCATTCACTGGCATATAGAAGGAATGATATTAGGTAACAGTTCAGTGCTTTTTTCTTTGTTTCTAATGAAATTTTCCTGTTTCTTAATACTTCACTTAGCTTTTGGAAAGCATCTTTCACTATCCCAGTGTGCCTTATGATTTCAGTGTTGCATTTTCTGTCCTTTGTTAAAACACTTCCTAGATATTTAAATTTTTATACTTGCTTGATTTTGGTGTCTTTAATTTGCAAATTTAATTTTTTATAATTTAATTTTGTCATTAAAGCATGGTAATATTTTGGTGGAACATGTGTAGGATGTGCACCCTTTGGCTTACTATACCAACAGAATAAGGGGACAATTCGAGAATGAGTTATTAACAGTGAATTGTTTTCTAGTGAGTCTGAGTGAGAATGTTAATGTATGTTTATACATATGATGCATATACAGTATGAATACATCAAAATTCATCCACCGTTGCAAGAAATTTGTTACCATTTCCATCTTCCTATTTAGCTGAATGTGGCTTTAGTGCTGTAAATGATTTGTTATTGGAGAAAAGACATCGACTGGATATCACTAAATGAGAAGACTTGAGGCTTAAACTGACTAAATTGGTACCTAATATAAAATCTATCTGTAGCTGGCATGATGCACAAGGATCTCACTTACTGGGATGAGCTCAAATTTCATTTTCCATTATTATTTCATGATTAAAATGATCAAAGTATATTACAGAATAAGCTTTCATTCAAATATTTTATATTTTTGCCTTTCAGTTCTCTAATGTTTCAAAACTCTATATATATATGGTTCAAAAATATATATATATATATATATATATATATATATATATATATATATATATATTTATGAAAAACTAGGTAATCTGTATGGGTAAACCTAAGGAGGATAAAATCCAGAGCAAATAAAGGCTGTGATGAAATAATTTATTACATGGAACCTTAAAGTGGTCTATTTTTATTTAAAATATATATTTAACTGTCTTTTTTGTTGTTTTTAATTTTTCCCATGGTCTTTGGAGGTGCGTTTAGAGACCAAGTTAATGGCCTTTTAAGCTTCCTTCACATGAATTGCAGTAAAATTTTGAATATGTAAGAATTAAATATTACAGGGGTGGGGGCACCAGAAATACCAAAGTGGGGTATGGCCCAAAATAGGTTGGGAACCACTGGTCTAAGCCAAGTCAGTGATATGTTAGTCTTTTATTTTGACTCTCTCCCTTAGTTTATTAATGCAACCACACCCTCAAAAGGTGACAGAGATACACTATTCTAGTGGGTGAAGTCTTTGTTTTGGGGATTCTTGTAGTCCGCATTCTTGTTTTTGGCTAGTTACTAAAAAATAGAAAACTTTGCTACAAACCAGGAAAAGAGTACTAAACTGTCCTCCTGTATGGCAGTGACTGCTGGACAATCTCCTCAAAAATGAAGAGGAGACTTGAAGCAACAGAAATGTGGTTCTACAGAAAGATGTTGAGGATACTATGAGCTGAACATGTGGGCAATGACAAAGTTTTAGAGAAAATGGACACAAAAAGGAAACTTTTCAGGAAGAGAAAGTTGAAATTTCTAGGGCACATAATGAGGAAGGAAGGCTTGGAAAATGTGATACTGGACAGATAGAGAGGAAGAGAGATGAAAACAATGCATAACCTATTTGGTGAACTTGAGTAAAGGGATGGCAGAACAGGGTTTAGGAGAAATAACAGAAAGACAAAGTTTGTTAAGAGCTACAAGGGACAGGAAGTTGTGGAGAGTCATGATCACATCCTGAGAGGGCACATCACATAAAGAACAACTGTTTCTACTGCTGTGTTAGGTTGGTCAGTGGGTCCTGTTACCAACATAATTTTCTTTTTTGTGAGGAAAAATTATTGCACATAGGGAATTTTCATTTTTTTTCTCCTTCACCCTTTGTGAAAAATTGTAAATATGTGACTATTTTGAGATTACCGAGAAATTGTGGTGTTTTGCTGACAGTGATATGAAAGAAAAGTGTAAATATGGTATTTTGGTGAAAGGGATAATATTCAAGTGATTGTAACTAGTTAGGTTAAAGAATAGAATAGTTATGACAAACTTCATTTACTCCTACCATTTGGCCTTGTGCCACATTTTTTGTATTTTCAGAAATACCGTGATTTATCTTACTTTTGAGATAAACAAAAATTATTGAAATATAATATATGTATTTATGATTATTTACTAAGATCTTAGTAGGGCACAAGGATACAAGTAAAGAGAACCAAGTATGGATAAAACCCAAGTAGTAATGGTTTAGCCTACCAACTAGGGTAGTATTTGTCTATATTTCTGAGATGAGGTATTATGTACACTATTTACATTATTCAGACTATATCTTTATTTCGCTTACTGGGGTAGACTGTTCTAGTTCCACGTGCCATGTTTAATGGATGTCAGTTATCAGTTCTCCACTGCCTTAACCGGGTATTGGACTCACACTCTTTGGGTCCTGTCACTGGATTTAACCAATGCCTTTATCCACTGTGCCATGTGTCCTCAAGGTTAAGGCAGTGGAGAACTTGGAGACTGGAATTAACAGGAGATAACTGATAAGTGACATCCATTAAACATGGCACGTGGAACTAGAACAGTCTACCAAAGTGAGCAAAATAAATGGTTCAGTTCGATATTCCAACCACCTGAAGAAGGCCAGAGTGTACAACAGCCGAAACGTAATAAATATGGTGACAAAGATGAGGACAATAGTCCAAATAATATAAATAGTGTAGGATAGTATTCTATGCATGTATACTTATGTGTATATGACACTATAGAGCAGTGTTTCTCAAACATTTTTTTTTTCTTTTTTCACTTGAGGGTGCACTTGTAGAATAACAAAAACTCTAGGGGACACTTTAAATTTTAATAAAGAAAACTTAGTTATGAAATTTGAAAATTGAAAATTTTGCTTTAGCATTCCCAAAGAATATTGACAGTACAGTTTTTATTTAAAGGGATTTATGAAGAATCAGTTATTTTTCTTTTTAGAGAAGTTGATAATGACTAATTTAAGTCCCTTGAGGAAGGCAGATAGGAAAGGATTATCCACTCCTGAAAGATTAAAGAATTTAGCATCCAGTTTAAAATAACAATGACTTGACTTTTAAGCCATGTATTTGATGCCTCTAACTTTTTAAAAATGATTTTATTTTTTTTTTTATTTATTTTTTTATTTTTTTTTTTAACTATAAAAATAATTTATAAATTACTCTTGTCAACTTGGGACACACCTAACATTTAGGGCACGTTAGTGTGCCTGAACACACCAGCTGAGAAACACTACTCTTAAGTCTAAAGCAAGCATATTGCAGATCAATTTGTTAGCTTTATGATTATTTTCAAATTAAGTGTGAAACACTCAGTGAAGATCGAACTCCTGATTGTCATAATTGATCTAGTGAGATAAGGGTGTTCTTCAATATGTTACCTAGCTTAATAAATAAGTGTATGTGTTTTCTATTGTGGGGAAAATTGTTAAAATGGCCTACCTCGGAAACGTCTGCGAATCTGTGCGATGTGCAAACTCCGGTTTGCTCAGCAGTAAAAGGAACCAAAAGGGCGGCACCCATGTTTTATGCCAAGCGGTTTCTGACAGTTAACGCAAAATCTCGTAGTCTCGTCATTCGCATGCAAATCGTGGTTGGTCCTCGGCTGTATAAAGCAGGCGCGTTTTTGTTTCTGATCAGAGGGCTTTTTGCTCGTGAGAAGGTTGGACGTGTGACACTTGTTTTTGTCGGTTACCCACCTTGCAGATTTTTTGTTCCTATCTGTTATTATCAGTTGAGTCGTTGTGTTACCACCACAATTACATAGCTTAATAAATAAGTGTATATGTTTAATAATTACTGTTTTTGGTAGTCCTCTCTCCCCACCCCATTTCCTGTGACCAGGGTCATGCTGGCATCAATATTACACTGACCCCACCTCTCTCAGTGCAATGAAGAAGGTGCTATGCTTTGATCCCAGCCAAAAGGTTGACTTGATAGTATTTATTGTACTAAAAAGTATAAATGTGGTACAAGGCTAAAAGAAGGGGGATAGTCTTCACTAGTCCTATCTTTTTAGATTATTTGATCTCAGTCATTGACCCATGTGTACAAATAATATTCTTTCCACTATAACATCATGTTTATGTTTACCTGACACACCATGGTCATTAAAATATCTCTACTGCATAATGAATTTCTTAACTAAAAATTTATATATACAATTTTGGAGGAGGGGTAAGAAATACTAATCTCCAAATATTTTTTTCAATGAAAGTGCCAAATTGAATTCAAATAGCTTATATTATATATATATATATATATATATATATATATATATATATATATATATAATTTTTAAGAGATAACCTGTAGAAAAAAAACAATATTTATAAAGGAAAAAGACAATAGGAAAATTATTATTAGCTGACGCATCTTATCCAATGTGGGCTTTTTCAAGGCAAAAACAAAATTAATTTATTAAAACAAAGTAACTATTAACAATAAAACAAAATATCCTTAGCAACTGGAAGAATTGTGAAAACATTATTGTATTCATATTGTCAACTGAAAATTATGTCAAGTACTGTCACGTGTGGAAATATTGTTGTGTTGAGAGATTCAACCATATTCTTTTAATTTTTTTTTATTTTTTTTTATTTTTTTTTTTTTTGATACAGTTGTGTACGTTTGCTTGGGAGAGTATTATTTCTGTTAGTAAATGTGATATAGGGAAAAAGCCTGGGCATAGATTAATATTTGGATAATATTCAATGGAGGCACTCTCAAGGATTTTCCTTCTGAGTGGGTTATTTTCTTTTTTTTATGAGTAGTATTTTTAAAATCAAAATTGTGATTGAATTTATTTCTATGTATGACTAGTGCATTAGTTGTTCTTTGTGAAGTCTTTTTTGCGCTCATTTATATATATATATATATATATATATATATATATATATATATATATATATATATATATATATAAGATTACCCACTATGCATCACTGACACACACACACACACACACACATATATATAGTTGAGCAAAAACAACACATGGCTTGACGATCATGTTTAGCATGAAACAGATCCACTTCTATATTTATATATGCTCTATCTCTGATATTGAACACTTTAAAATTTATAAATATAGCATACCTTTCAAACTATATTTTACCATATATATATATATATATATATATATAAATGGTTTTCCCATAATGATGGGATATGTTTTAAATGCAAGTATCATGGATTATAAAAATGACAGAATATAGATTACATAACTGATAACAAGAGTTCAACATATTATTTAAGATTTGAATATTACGTCTATGAAATGGTCACCACCACAAAGAGAACATGCATGAACTCACTCTCTCGTGTCAAACACAGTTGGCATTGCCTGTCCCATGGAACTTTGTAACAGTACAGAAGATCACCTTTTGGGGTGGTGCCTGTCACTTTCTAAAATGCTGTTGGAATTTGGAGGAGGGGGGCTACAACGATGGATCTTTGGTTGGTGAAGTATGCAATTTCTTTTGGAGTCCACATCATTATGAGGGTCCACCATCAGCAGAAGACACATGAGATGCCTGCAGGAAATAGCAAAATCTTACATGATATGTTGAAATCTTATATATCAGTTATGTAATATATTTAGTACTCCCGCAAGTATCTTGGATTATAAAAATGAGTACCAAATATACTTCTTGCATAACTGATATTAAAGATTTCAACGTATGTAAGATTTTGCTATTTCCTGGGGGTATATCCTATCTCTCTTGCTGACAGTGAACCCTACACACACACACACACACACACACACACATTTATTTATCAGTCTGACAGATTTTAATCACTTTAATCATTATTTTTAGTGGATAATCATATTTCGGTAGATGCTCTATTTATTTATTAAACAGTATGTTTATTTTCATCTACAGGCCTGAATATTTGAAAAATCTTATTAGAGAAAAAATATCTGTCTATATTTCTGAGACGAGGTATTATGTACACTATTTACATTATTCAGACTATTGACCTCATCTTTGTCACCATATTTATTACAATGTTTCAGCCGTTGTACGCTTTGGCCTTCTTCAGGTGGTTGGAATGTCGAACTGAACCCTTTATTTTACTCACTGGGGTAGACTGTTCTAGTTCCACGTCTAATGGATGTCAGTTATCAGTTATCTCCTGTTAATTCTCCTCTCTAAGTTCTCCACCGTCTTAACCAGGTATTAGTTAAATCCAGTGACAGGGCCCAAAGAGTGTGAGTTCAAATAGTGTAGAGAAAAATGTGCTCTCCAGTAGGATATGAACCTGCCTCCCTCTCAAATTTCTTGAATATTCAGGCTGGTAGAGGAAAAAATATATATATATATATATATACACACACACACACACACACACACTAGTTACATTCCATCACCACTGATCAGACCCCAAACTGCTACTAGTCACGATGAACAGATGTCCCCTCAAGGAGGTAACATATCTTAAGAGAACATTGTGCCTCAAACTTGCTTTTCAGTCTTGATAGAGTTCAGAAGCATCTTTAAATTCTTAAGGAAGATTTATTTTCCCCTCTCCAACCTTTCTCTCACAGGTAGGATGTGGCTCATTGTTCTATCGGTTACTTCCATGGAAAGTGCTCAGATGAGCTACATTCCTTGGTTCCGCCAGGTCTAACCTTCATGACTAGAACCCACCACACCATTTATATAATAGCAAATCGCATTACTTCCATATTCCATCATCGAGAATAAGTTTCACTTAAACAGCTTCTTCCTGCAAACCACTTCCCTGTGGAACAGGCTCCCAAGAGAATGATCCCTGATTACTACAATCTATTCAAGTCTGGAGTAAACTGTTATCTTCCCCTTTTATCCATATAGACTACCCCTTAATATAACCCACTACCTTGAGTGACTCCCAGACCTTGTATAGGGTAAACCTTACTGTAAATACATATATTAATTGAAAGAACGATGAGATTTATAATTCAGAGTTCTTAGCATTTATTTTTATAAAACGGTGCTCAATACAACCGTAGAGCTTAAATAATTTTTTTTTTTTTTTTAAATATTTAATCATTGCTACACCGGAATTCCCATGTTGCGATGATTATATATTTAAAAAAAAAAAAACAGCTAAAATATATATATACGAGATGTCTATATTTCTGAGATGAGGTATTGTAATTGTTTACACTATTTACATTGTTTGGACTGTTGTCCTCATCATCGTTGCCATATTCACATAGCCCAGTGGATAAAAGTGTTGACTGAATCTAGTGACCTGACCGAAAGGGTTGTGAGTTCAACAACTGTCTGCAGCAGAAGTGAACAAAGGAGAGTCAACTTAGAGAAATAAGGCATGGCATGTAGAGCTAGAGCAGTCTTCCCTGGTGGACAAAATAAAGAGTTTAATTCAAGATTCCAATTACCTGAAGAAGGCCAGAGCATACAATGGCTGAAATGTGAATATGACAACAAAGATGAGGGTGACACCTCAAACAATGTAAATAGTGTAAATAAATTGCATTCACAGTTAAAAATATATATTTATCACTCTCAAGGTTCATATTTAGCTTTTTATTGGTTAACTATAAAAATTACAGCTTTTAATCAAAAAGAACACAGCTTGTAGAATGTGGAGTTAAAAAAAATTATCAATCCATTATCATTAGAAGAATTTTCTTTTCATGGAATTGGTTAAAATTTATTACCTGCTGACTCTCATATATTTCTTAACACAGCTCAAAACACAGTATTGGAAAAGATTTTTGTAAAATAGTGTGAAGTGGAGGCTATGCCTGGAAACAAGACAAGTGAAGCTTTTCTATTTTTTATTTTTAGAAATTGCAAGCTTTCCTTAAAAGGAGAGAAGACATTTTTGGTTTTCTTTTAAATTGCAATGAAAATAACTTAGCGATGAGTTTGACTTGGGGAATGAATTGCATGCATTATATTTTCATTCGAGAGACAGTATTCAGAAGAGAGAATATATTGAGAAAAGTGACAAACAAAACAGAAAATGTACATCTATAATATGGGGGGAAAAGTCCTGAGATTTTTTTTTTTCTTTCTTTAAAAGTAAAAATTAATTTTATTTTACTTGCTTTGACATAACCAAAGCAACTAGCTAATTGGGCCAAAATGCTCAATTCCAGTTGTGTCCCATTTAACCAGAATCTATTTGAAACACATACATACATGTTTTGGCATCAGTTTATCATTTAAGCAAGTTTTATTAGACTCAAACAAGGTTTGTTTTTATCATATATATATATATATATATATATAAAAATAATTGTTGGGCTTATTTGATTGCATAATATAATAATGATGTCATTTGTTTATGTTAGATATGCTTTGAGCAGATATGAGTGCTCAAGAGAAATCATGGGAAATTTGTAGTTTAAAAACAATAATTTGATCTTGCCAACCAGATGTTTCCTCTGTAGCTTAATGGTAAAGCAAGTCAGGCTGTATGATGGTTCCGTGTAGGATACACGTTTAATTCCTGTTGGAGAACTCATCTTTTCTATTAAATTTCTCAAACATTCAAACTAGCAAATATTGTTACTACTGCATATTATAAACAGTGCATTTACGTAAATATTCATAAAATAATGTATAAACAGAAAATATAATATATATATATATATATATATATATATATATATATATATATATATACACACACACATTTCTTATTACTATAAACATTATTTTTAGTGGATACACGTTTTTGAGTCGCTATCCCTGTTTTTTATTTTATTAAACAGTGAAATTAATTTAGTAGGACTTCTCAATTTAGAGTGGTTATTAATTTAATTAAAATAAGGTTGGATAAAAGAAAAAAGATCTTTTCTACAGTACTCAATCTGAAATTATATATATATATATATATAAAATTCAGATTGAGTACTGTATACATTCATGTAATGAGTGATCTTGCATATCATATGATCTCACCCCTCCTCCAAGCAAATTTTCACTTCTAAAAATGATTTTATCATGTATCTCGTGTATCATGCGAGTTACTTTTTAGGGAGGCCAAATTACAATATACAAGTGTCTTTTCCTCTTTCTCTTTATCCCATCTTCTAGCTTAATAAGTTAAAAAAAGTAAAAGAGGATGATAAGAGTATCGTTAGTAACGCTATACTTGTGTAAACATGTACAACCATAAACAACTGAACGAAAATCAGCTGAACATCTTATAAACTTAAACAATGGAAAAAATGCTTATTCACTATGTTTGTATTTTTATAATATGATACTAATTATGTGAATATTACATGCATTATTATTGGATCATCGTCGTCAACATCATAATCCCCTTGACTTTTGTAATCGTAGGACAGATCCGAATGCAGAAGACACATTAACTCTTTTCCACAACGGTCTATTAACGGCAGCCATCAGCAATTCTGGTATAGTTACACCTGTCCATTTATTGACATTTTCCAACCAGTTTTTGCGTTGGCGCCCTCTCCTATGTCCACCTTTAACGGTGCCTTGCACAATGGTCTTATTCGATACAGCTAAGTAAAATATCAGTTTTATCAAAATCATGTTTATTTAAATATGGCTTTACTTTTTGGCTACATTAAATGGATATATAATTTGGTCAACAGCGTAGCCAGGGCAAGCAGTACATATGCTAATTTTATATCTCATATGACCCTCTTTAAAATTAGCTTCCAAATTACATATTCAAAAGTCGCATGTATTTATGGTATATTTATAAAAGGACGATATGAATAAAGACAAAAGGAAAACTGTTATTGGTTTTACAAAAGTTAATTTAAGAACACGAGACATTTGTCAGGTTAGGTAAGAAGTTTGGGCAAGTTTGATAAAGGATGAAACGTGTCAGCTAAGAGAAGTTCTCCTTTGTCTTTTATATATATATATATATATATATATATATATATATATATAGTGATTTTCTAAGCCAGGCTGAGATGTGGCACAAGGCTGAAAATAGGGGGCACCCAGTGAGGATTGAACTCACTACTCAGTCGTAATTGATCTAGCAAGACAAGCTTTCTAACCATTACACCACATCAAAGGTGCATATATATATATATATATATATATATATATATATATATATATATATATATATATATATATATATATATATATATATAAAAAAAAAATATATATGTTGTAGGCCCTTGCATACTGTGGCACTCTCACCTTATATAACAAAATAGACATATGTCTAATATATATATATATATATAATATATATATATATATATAAAAGAGACCTAGTTGTCATTCAAGTACTGGACTTTGTAAAGTGAAGGTACCAAAGGGGAAAGCTCCTCAGAACAATTACTATGAAAATATTTATAGGAAAGTCGCAGGGAACTTATGCTATAGCAGTGGTAAAGTGACTTAAGCTGAGATGTCAGGTTTGATAAAATTGGAGATTCTTTTTTGTATTTTATCTCTAAATAAGTTACTTTATGTTCATGTGCATGCAAGTGGAGGTTGAAAATTTATTTACTAGACCACAAATCTCTCCCCTATCAAAAATTCTGATTTTTGGTCAGATTTTGAGAAGTGGGTCTGTTTAAGAAATTTTCAGCACCCTCACCTTTCTATGTAAGTGTGGCAATGTACTGCAACAAGTCATTGAACTGAAGTGCATGTTGTCTGCTGTATAGTTTGATCATTGCAGTAGCAGCTTGGAGTGTGATATGAAGCTTTTGCCTTCAGATTCCAATAACTAATACTACCTTGCTTCCGACTTGTAAGTAAATATTTATTCTTAGTTTTAAAAAAAATTCTGTATGTATGTACAGGGTGCGATGGATGAATTGTCCTCTAAATTACACAAAAATGAAAATAACACTGACATCTTATTCTAATAGATGTATTTGCCAAAATTACACAAAAATATCTTGAAATATTAAAGAGTAAATTTATTCAATAAAATCGCCATTGGCTTCAACTACAGCCTCCAGGTGACTTTGGAATCTCCTGAAACTCTTCTGGATGGTCTCCTTGTTTAAGCTGATGAATCCTGCCATGATCCTTGCCTTCGTCTTTGGTTTTACAGAGAGTTTTGTTGAACTCTCGCTCAACTGTGCCCCACACTTAGTAATCAAGGGGTTGCAGTCCTTCTAGTGATAGTTGATTGATAATTTTTTAAATTCTACATACTACAAGTTGTGTTCCTTTTGGGTTCTCCTGCTTGCATGGCATGGTGCAAAGTCCTGTTGCCAGATAAAGGGTCTTCCAGCAGCCACCCTCTTGACCCAGGACAGTACTACCTCCTCAAGTCACTTGATGTAGACCTCCATGTTGAGTGTGGAAGATGGAGGCATAATGTCACCATGACTAATGATCACTCCAATCACCTTTCATAATCACCATTAGTCAACTCTTTCCGAATTTTCTGCACTATCCTCAGATTGACGCCCAAACACATTAAATGTTCATATTCGAGTTTCCAGTGCAAATGCCAAGCAGTACAGCATGCTGTCTCCAAATTACTGACATATTGTTTTTTTCTCACAGATAGTGCCCATCTGACCTTGCTATACTGTGCAGTTGACAAAATCAAAAACTAGCACATATACACAAAATTAAAAATATAAAATAGCAGAAATTTACCCATTGCACCCCTTCTGCATGCATGCATGCATGCATATATATATATATATATATATATATATATATATATATATATATATATATATATAATGAGAGAGAGTGTGTGGTCACTGTTTGATGTTGACCGCAGTTTCTGCTTTTATATTTACTTACATACTCTGTCCCTAATTGAGCCCTTTTGTCCATAACTATAGCATACCTTAAAAGTATATTTTCATCACGCACACACATATATATATATATATATATATATATATATATATATATATATACACAGTGTAACCCGGATATAAGAAAGTTGTCGGGACTGGAGAAAAGTCTCGGTCCCGACAACTCTCTTATATCCGGGTTACACTGTATATAAGTATATCCAGGTTTCTCTTATATCCGGGTTTGGTCTAATTTATATACATTAACACAGGCTCTAATTTGGGACCAGAGAAAATCTCTCTTATATCAGGTTTTCTTATATCCATATATATTATATATATATATATATATATATATATATATATATATATATACACACACACACACATAGGGTGACACAAAAATAGGTATGCAGCAATGAAAAACAAAATATGCAAAAAAATGTATTAATTATACAAATATTGGTAACATGGGTATAATACTTACTGTATACCTACTTTTGTAGTCTCTTGTATACATGCATGCACAGCCATCTACAGTTACTTATAAGGAATTTGTCAGTTTTGCAGCAAAGTATATGGGTCAGCAGCAGCTCTAAAAAGTGAAATGATCCTTTTAAGTCATGTGCTTCTGCAAAGGAAAGGCAAACACACTCACACACAGACACATGTATGAAAACATTTATTAGATATTACACTATAAACATTAGGATTCGTGAGTGGCTCTTTGATCATTAGCAGACGTGCTGATCTCTGATCTAGATTTAACTACAGAGATTGTTTTTTTTTCTGTGTTCTGATGAGCAGTGATTCCTTTGAAATAGATTTTAAAAGAACAAAAACAAAAATATAAATTTGATTGTTATTGCACAAGTGAACCCACTAAATAGCTGTTCCTTCAAAGTAATGTTCTATTTAAACAGAATCCTCAATAACCCCATATTTTATGCATATATCACTTTTTCACAATCATCAACATGCAGAATTACTCTAAGTGGCTATTCCTTGTAAATGATGTTCACTGAAAATGAATCCATGAGAAATCCATTAGTTTTTGGTAGATAATCTGTACAGGTGTGTGTGTATATATATATATATATATATATATATATATATATTTTAATTTAAAGAAAAAACAGACCACTTTAAGGTTCTATTGTTACAATTTATTTCACCAGAGATTTTATTTCTCTCTGGATCTTCAGACTTCACTTTCAAGAGTGAAAAAATGAATTTAAAATTTACACTTTTGAAGGGCAGTATTAAGCTTATAAAAGGTGACATAGAGGGTAGTGAGGGATAATGTGAGAGACATGGTCAAAATTATGGATTATCAAGATTTTCATTACTTATATATATATATATATGTGTGTGTGTTTGTGTGTGCATGTTACATAATAGAGAAATCCATAATTACCTCATAAGAATAACTATTTCCACCAACACATTACTAAGTTGCTATTTTTCGACTCAAATCTTCCAAAAATGCCAACAAAGTAATGTGTTGATTGAAATAGCTATTCTTATGAGCTAATTTTGGATTTCTCAATTATGTAACTTATATGTTCTGTTATAATAAATACATTGAGCACTTTTTGTGGATCAATTTTAATATTTTACTTGGATTATATACCAACAGATTATTATATATATATATATATATATATATATATATAATTGCAACCACATTTAAAACTACTATGTGAGATCAGAACCAAAAACACCCGTAACAATAATAATTCTGAAGCAGGTATTTATCAAAGAAACTGCCAGAACTTCTCCTTACAATACATTGGGTAAACTTGCAGGAATTTAAAAAACAAATCTATGAACACAAGAGATCTTATACTCAACAATTTATCAAATGCATTGGTTACATATATAGAAATAAATTCAATCACATCTTTAATCTAAAGAATGCCACACTTATTAAAAGAGTTATTTTAACAGAAAATTCTTGAGTGCCACTATTGAATCTTATCAAAATATAAATGTGCATCACAGATTTTTCCAATATCTTCATTCCTGAAAGAATTAGTACTTTCCCAAAGTAACATCCATGACTATAAAAATGTTAAAGTAAAAAAAAAAAAAAAAAAATGGTTAAATACATAACCTCATGTTATTTAAAATATATAGCACATAAATTAATCCCAAACTAAAATAATTTAAATATTAATTTGCATAAAACCTTTTCAAGAATCTTTTACTCACTTTCATTTATTAGACATTAAATTATGTCACTTAGCACCGTCCATAACTAACTTAGACTTTTTAGCTAACCTGACGAATATTTATAAGCATTTCTTAAATTTAAAAATTTTGTAAAACTAACATTATTGCTGTTGTATATAAATACTTGTTACAATACTTGTTACAATAAATACTTGTTACAAAATAAAATCCTTGCATTTGCCTTGATAAAGTCCCTCATTGGACGAAACATATCAGCTAAGATAAATTTTCCTTTAGTCTTTATTCACACATGCACACTGTTTAAAATTCTGTGTAACACATTTCATCCTCTAGAAGGACTTCATCAGACTAAATCAATGTTTTTATTGACGGAATTCTGTGTGTAGGTAGGGGAGATATAGAAACATGAGCATCAGTTGGAGTTACACACAAACAGGAAATGCTGAAATTTATTTTTCTACTTTAATCAAAAGAAAAATTAGTTTTTTTTTTAGTAGGCAAAAGTCTATAGAGAGTGATCTGATTGCTAGATCATCCACAATAACTTTGCATCTTGGTTCTTGCATTAAATCTTTATTGGCAGATCTTTTGTTACAATGTTAGATACTTATAAAAGTGATAAAAAAAATGTATATGGGAAATGAATGAGAGTTGATAGACTGCATGTTCAGATATGTCTGAGGAAAACAAAAATTAAATTTCAGCATTCCAACAATGTTTCCTGTCTTTGCATAATTGTAACTGATATTCCTGTTTTTTTTTTCCTGCACAAATAACTCCATCAGCAAAAACTACTTTAGTACACTGAAGTTGTCTTATAGAATGAAACTCATTATGCAGAATTGTTTTCACTTTGTCATTCTGATGTATAGAAAATTTATGCCTCCATATTCTCTCATGTAAGGTTAACATCAAGCAGTGAATGTTTCATGCTTGACCACAATTTTCAGGCCATCTTCATCTTAAAACTATATTTTTACACATACACACACATTCCTGGGTATGATGATAAACTATATCCAGCAGCAAGGCATTAGATTGGGAGTTTAGAGACTTTGTGGAGTGTGGAACCACTGCTTAATTGCTGTTGTTCCCAGGTCAACTCTGATCTGGGGTGGTAGCAGCTATTAATGTTCCAGCTATGGGCAAATAGTGAATCCCCACTCCAAAACAAAAGACTATAAAAGTATAAAAAACACATTTTTATCATAAAAATACCAGCAATATAATTTTTATATATATTAAAAAAATTTTTTTAAAAATACCAACAATATGTACATACTAACAAAGTGTAGTGACTTCACCTTTTATCCATTTAAAATTCTACCAAAAACCAACATGAAAGAACTTTCAGGACATTAGTCCATATAATATCCTGCAGTTTCTTAAACTATTTTCCAAAATATAACTTCAACAAAACAACATAGAATACATATGACTGCCTCTAGTAATGTCCACACAAGCATGTATATGCATAAAAGTTGAGTATCATTTACCATGTATTCAACTGTGAAAGTGGAATAACATATTTTTATTACTTCCAAGCTCCCAAGAAAATTAAATGACCCATAAGGAATTGATATGCCATTAAACAGCCCCCCCCAACACATAAATATATATATATATATAAATTTTGTCACTTGTAACTGATTGATGTTATGTTCAACACCTCATCTCCACAGTTTCATAGACAAACCTTCTTTTGTTATTGTTCATTCCACTTGTCAGGAGATTTTAGTAATACATAGTTGTGCAAGTTGTTTTAATAGTGTTACGGACAATTACTGCAGCACAAACTTTAAAATGCAAAGATAAAAAAGAACATCTTGCTGTCTAGAAGACGCCAAGTTTACCATTCC
The DNA here is from genome assembly GCA_903632075.3 of Acanthosepion pharaonis. Classification (NCBI taxonomy): domain Eukaryota; kingdom Metazoa; phylum Mollusca; class Cephalopoda; order Sepiida; family Sepiidae; genus Acanthosepion; species Acanthosepion pharaonis. Next base: position 4,896,494 of record CAHIKZ030000302.1, read on the forward strand.
ATAATGGATGGATTCATAGCAGGGTCAAATAAACAAATTTGGAACGATAACCAATAATAACAAATGACAAAATGCCAATATACAAACTAACAATATTTAATTATAACTAGACAATACATGAAAACATTTTAGTCAAGAGAATGGGTGGAAAGATGTATGCTGTACATGTCTGTGTGGAAACTTGGATATGTTATTTTGTGGGGGTATAAGTTGAAACAAAAACTTCAGTTCTTCTGAAATAAGATTTTTCCTTTTCTCTCTCTTTTTCTTATATTTCTCTTTGTTCTCTTTACTTTCAAATCAGTTTGTTCGTTCAAGTAGCAGTCCTTTGATCTATTCTTTCTTCAATATCGCTTTTATTAGTCGGTTGAGTAGGTTCAGCACTATAGAAGTTGTAAATTCAGTTATGTAGATTTGTTGCTGTATAAGTCATGTATTTAGCTGTGCAGTATTCATAGTTCAGATCGTTTGTCCAATTGAGTATATCACATATGCATTTCCTAGGTGACTGTCATGTTTTGCCATTCACCTGTGCTTCTAATGTAAGTGGCATAGTGTTGAGTTGAATTGGAGTTCATCTTTTATCATGTGATCTTTCTTGCTTGACTGTAACAAGTAAAAGAGGGATTATTCATGTAAGACTTGTTCTGCATGATTCTGTACTTGAAGTTTATGTGAATTGGGGACAGCATTCCTTCTCTTCAGTTTGGAGAATCAATTCACATAAGAATTTAATAGATGATCCATCTCCTTTGAGCTTCATTACACCAAGTGGTTTCTGTTGATCTTTTCCCACTCAGTTGTTCATTTTTGGTCACTTGATTCGTCATGGCATGAGGAGCTTCGGCTCCCACTCGTTGCTGTTGTCATCAGTCCTTTTTAACCTAATTGTCTTTGCATTCAGCAACTGCTATTATATATCCAAAGAGAGAAGGGAAATTCATATGTTACAGAGAGATGGGAAAGAGAGATGTAAGTGTAGATTGTATGTGGGTATGGGTTGTGAGTTGCAGAAAGCCATAGCAATGTATAGTGGTTCAGAATGAAAAATTAGCCAATTTCAATTCCAGGTTAGTTTGTATTCACTTTCACACAAATACTATTTGGAAAGGTATGTATCCACCTCTGCTCTCCCAAGTTAGGGATTAAATAGTAGAGCAGACTATTCATCATGAGCATTCTTTTCACAAGATTATGGTTGTTGATGTATTCAGGTTGTACTGGTATCTCTCTGAATTACAGGTACTTACATGTAAGAAAGTCTTCATACTTGAAATTGTCTAGACAGTTATCATGTATTATATATATATATATATATATATATATATATATATATATATAAAAAAACAGTAACAATGTAGAAAATTTTTTGTCTGTTTCATCCTCCTTTTCGGACTTCATTGAACCAGAGTTAGGTAACTGATGTAACTACATAAGTGTATGAAGGGGAGAAGATGCTGTCATTTTTAACTTTTAAAATATGTGCTTTGGTATATAGTCTAGCCAGTTTAATTTAGTTTCTTTTCTTTTTTGTTTCACACAGACTAATATATATGTATATATAAAATGTCTATGAATCTCTGTATACGCTACTTAAAAAATGAAATTAACACCTGCATTAGTATTTATTAAATTTTTCCTTGTCTGAAAGATCTGCAATGATACTGTATATTTATTGTCATTGATTTACTTAGGCTATTGTAAAACGTTACTATTGATGTGCTGGGTTAATTATTCATATGATAAATTTAGGGTTTGTAACAATGATGATTTTTCTAGTTGATATGTCTGTTTGCAGAGGGTCAGAGACGTGCAGTATAAACAGATTGGGTTACAAATTATTTGTGAACTCATTCATTATGTTCATAGACTTGTGAGCTAAAGCTTCAGAAATAATAGGAACGAACGAGGTGAAGAGACTACATGGCCTGCAGTATTTATTGAACTATTCCACTCTTGTCATATTTTTTTTAGGATTGATCATTTTCTGGAATAATTGTCAGGAGAAGAAGTCGACTCACAGACATAAATAAACACAAAAAGAACATTGTTTCTCTGTCTCTCTCTCTCTCTCCTCATAAGTATTCAGATAATATATTCCGTGTGTTTTTGTAGAATATTTTCATTTACACATGTCTGTTCAAACAATTTAGACATGTTGCATTGGTTTATTTTCAATGATATCCTCTCATAATCACATAAACTTTGTTTTGTGATTAAAGAGAACATGGAACGTACCATGGTATGTGCACCCACGTGTGTATGTATGTGTGTATATATATATATATATATAAAATATATATGTGTGGGTGTATATATATATATATATATATATATATATATATATATATATATATATATATATAAAATAAAAACAGACCACTTTAAGGTTCAGCGGATCATTAGACTTTACTTCCAAACAAAAAATGAAAAGAAAATTTACACATTTTTGACGGGCCGTATTAAACATATGTAAATTGAGGAAGTGAGGGGGGAGAGAGAAGACATGAGTGAGTAAGCAGATATTGACACATTTAAACGGTTAACTTAATGGAAGTTATATATTGATATCGAAGGGGTAGAGAAGAAAAAACCCATAGAGAGAAAAAGAGAGAAGGAAGTTAAGAGAGAAGATGTCCCTAATTTTCTTTGTAAAAACAAGGCTAGAAACGGACTCTCTTATTTTGTTTTTCTTTGAAAGTGTTATTTTGGGGGTTCATAAAGATTATAATGTTTGATATAAATTTGAATGTCTCTAAACTATCTACAAATGATTTAATTTGATGTTGTTTTTAAATTATTTGCTCTGGATTTACATTGAGCTCTCAGGATTTTATCCTCCTTAGGTTTACCCATACAGATTACCTAGTTTTTCATAAACTATATATATATATATATATATATATATATATATATAAAATAAAAACAGACCACTTTAAGGTTCAGCGGATCATTAGACTTTACTTCCAAACAAAAATGAAAAGAAAATTTACACATTTTGACGGGTTGTATTAAACATATGTAAATTGAGGAAGTGAGGGGGAGAGAGAAGACATGAGTGAGTAAGCAGATATTGACACATTTAAACGGTTAACTTAATGGAAGTTATATATTGATATCGAAGGGGTAGAGAAGAAAAAAACCCATAGAGAGAAAAAGAGAGAAGGAAGTTAGAGAAGATGTCCTAATTTTCTTTGTAAAAACAAGGCTAGAAACGGACTCTCTTATTTTGTTTTTCTTTGAAAGTGTTATTTTGGGGGTTCATAAAAGATTATAATGTTTGATATAAATTTGAATGTCTCTAAACTATCTACAAATGATTTAATTTGATGTTGTTTTTAAATTATTTGCTCTGGATTTACATTGAGCTCTCAGGATTTTATCCTCCTTAGGTTTACCCATACAGATTACCTAGTTTTTCATAAACTATATATATATATATATATATATATATATATATATATATATAAAATAAAAACAGACCACTTTAAGGTTCAGCGGATCATTAGACTTTACTTCCAAACAAAAAATGAAAAGAAAATTTACACATTTTTGACGGGTTGTATTAAACATATGTAAATTGAGGAAGGGGGGGAGAGAAGACATGAGGAGTAAGCAGATATTGACACATTTAAACGGTTAACTTAATGGAAGTTATATATTGATATCGAAGGGTAGAGAAGAAAAAACCCATAGAGAGAAAAAAAAAGAAGGAAGTTAAGAGAGAAGATGTCCCTAATTTTCTTTGTAAAAACAAAGGCTAGAAACGGACTCTCTTATTTTGTTTTTCTTTGAAAGTGTTATTTTGGGGGTTCATAAAAGATTATAATGTTTGATATAAATTTGAATGTCTCTAAACTATCTACAAATGATTTAATTTGATGTTGTTTTTAAATTATTTGCTCTGGATTTACATTGAGCTCTCAGGATTTTTATCCTCCTTAGGTTTTACCCATACAGATTACCTAGTTTTCATAAACTATATATATATATATATATATATATATATATATAAATAAAAACAGACCACTTTAAGGTTCAGCGGATCATTAGACTTTACTTCCAAACAAAAAATGAAAAGAAAATTTACACATTTTGACGGGTTGTATTAAACATATGTAAATTGAGGAAGTGAGGGGGGAGAGAAGACATGAGTGAGTAAGCAGATATTGACACATTTAAACGGTTAACTTAATGGAAGTTATATATTGATATCGAAGGGTAGAGAAAAAAAACCCATAGAGAGAAAAAAGAGAAGGAAGTTAAGAGAGAAGATGTCCCTAATTTTCTTTGTAAAAACAAGGCTAGAAACGGACTCTCTTATTTTGTTTTCTTTGAAAGTGTTATTTTTGGGGGGTTCATAAAGATTATAATGTTTGATATAAATTTGAATGTCTCTAAACTATCTACAAATGATTTAATTTGATGTTGTTTTTAAATTATTTGCTCTGGATTTACATTGAGCTCTCAGGATTTTATCCTCCTTAGGTTTACCCATACAGATTACCTAGTTTTTCATAAACTATATATATATATATATATATATATAAAATAAAAACAGACCACTTTAAGGTTCAGCGGATCATTAGACTTTACTTCCAAACAAAAAATGAAAAGAAAATTTACACATTTTTGACGGGTTGTATTAAACATATGTAAATTGAGGAAGTGAGGGGGGAGAGAGAAGACATGAGTGAGTAAGCAGATATTGACACATTTAAACGGTTAACTTAATGGAAGTTATATATTGATATCGAAGGGGTAGAGAAGAAAAAACCCATAGAGAGAAAAAGAGAGAAGGAAGTTAAGAGAGAAGATGTCCCTAATTTTCTTTGTAAAAACAAGGCTAGAAACGGACTCTCTTATTTTGTTTTTCTTTGAAAGTGTTATTTTGGGGGTTCATAAAGATTATAATGTTTGATATAAATTTGAATGTCTCTAAACTATCTACAAATGATTTAATTTGATGTTGTTTTTAAATTATTTGCTCTGGATTTACATTGAGCTCTCAGGATTTTATCCTCCTTAGGGTTTACCCATACAGATTACCCTAGTTTTTTCATAAATATATATATATATATATATATATATAAAATAAAAACAGACCACTTTAAGGTTGACGGATCATTAGACTTTACTTCCAAACAAAAATGAAAAAAAAATTTACACATTTTTTGACGGGTTGTATTAAACATATGTAAATTGAGGAAGTGAGGGGGGAGAGAGAAGACATGAGTGAGTAAGCAGATATTGACACATTTAAACGGTTAACTTAATGGAAGTTATATATTGATATCGAAGGGGTAGAGAAGAAAAAACCCATAGAGAGAAAAAGAGAGAAGGAAGTTAAGAGAGAAGATGTCCCTAATTTTCTTTGTAAAAACAAGGCTAGAAACGGACTCTCTTATTTTGTTTTTCTTTGAAAGTGTTATTTTGGGGTTCATAAAGATTATAATGTTTGATATAAATTTGAATGTCTCTAAACTATCTACAAATGATTTAATTTGATGTTGTTTTTAAATTATTTGCTCTGGATTTACATTGAGCTCTCAGGATTTTATCCTCCTTAGGTTTACCCATACAGATTACCTAGTTTTTCATAAACTATATATATATATATATATATATATATATAAAATAAAAAACAGACCACTTTTAAGGTTCAGCGGATCATTAGACTTTACTTCCAAACAAAAATGAAAAAGAAAATTTACATTTTTGACGGGTTGTATTAAACATATGTAAATTGAGGAAGTGAGGGGGAGAGAAGACATGAGTGAGTAAGCAGATATTGACACATTTAAACGGTTAACTTAATGGAAGTTATATATTGATATCGAAGGGGTAGAGAAGAAAAAAACCCATAGAGAGAAAAAAAAAGAGAGAAGGAAGTTAAGAGAGAAGATGTCCCTAATTTTCTTTGTAAAAACAAGGCTAGAAACGGACTCTCTTATTTTTGTTTTTCTTTGAAAGTGTTATTTTTGGGGGTTCATAAAGATTATAATGTTTGATATAAATTTGAATGTCTCTAAACTATCTACAAATGATTTAATTTGATGTTGTTTTTTAAATTATTTGCTCTGGATTTACATTGAGCTCTCAGGATTTTATCCTCCTTAGGTTTACCCATACAGATTACCTAGTTTTTCATAAACTATATATATATATATATATATATATATATATATATATAAATAAAAAACAGACCACTTTAAGGTTCAGCGGATCATTAGACTTTACTTCCAAACAAAAATGAAAAGAAAATTTACACATTTTTGACGGGTTGTATTAAACATATGTAAATTGAGGAAGTGAGGGGGAGAGAGAAGACATGAGTGAGTAAGCAGATATTGACACATTTAAACGGTTAACTTAATGGAAGTTATATATTGATATCGAAGGGGTAGAGAAGAAAAAAACCCATAGAGAGAAAAAAAAAGAGAAGGAAGTTAAGAGAAGATGTCCCTAATTTTCTTTGTAAAAACAAGGCTAGAAACGGACTCTCTTATTTTGTTTTTCTTTGAAAGTGTTATTTTGGGGGTTCATAAAGATTATAATGTTTGATATAAATTTGAATGTCTCTAAACTATCTACAAATGATTTAATTTGATGTTGTTTTTAAATTATTTGCTCTGGATTTACATTGAGCTCTCAGGATTTTATCCTCCTTAGGTTTACCCATACAGATTACCTAGTTTTTCATAAACTATATATATATATATATATATATATATATATATAAAATAAAAACAGACCACTTTAAGGTTCAGCGGATCATTAGACTTTACTTCCAAACAAAAAATGAAAAGAAAATTTACACATTTTTGACGGGTTGTATTAAACATATGTAAATTGAGGAAGTGAGGGGGGAGAGAGAAGACATGAGTGAGTAAGCAGATATTGACACATTTAAACGGTTAACTTAATGGAAGTTATATATTGATATCGAAGGGGTAGAGAAGAAAAAAACCCATAGAGAGAAAAAGAGAGAAGGAAGTTAAGAGAAGATGTCCTAATTTTCTTTGTAAAAACAAGGCTAGAAACGGACTCTCTTATTTTGTTTTCTTTGAAAGTGTTATTTTGGGGGTTCATAAAGATTATAATGTTTGATATAAATTTGAATGTCTCTAAACTATCTACAAATGATTTAATTTGATGTTGTTTTTAAATTATTTGCTCTGGATTTACATTGAGCTCTCAGGATTTTATCCTCCTTAGGTTTACCCATACAGATTACCTAGTTTTTCATAAACTATATATATATATATATATATATATATAAAATAAAAAAAAACAGACCACTTTAAGGTTCAGCGGATCATTAGACTTTACTTCCAAACAAAAAATGAAAAGAAAATTTACACATTTTTGACGGGTTGTATTAAAATATGTAAATTGAGGAAGTGAGGGGAGAGAGAGAAGACATGAGTGAGTAAGCAGATATTGACACATTTAAACGGTTAACTTAATGGAAGTTATATATTGATATCGAAGGGGTAGAGAAGAAAAAAACCCATAGAGAGAAAAAGAGAGAAGGAAGTTAAGAGAAGATGTCCCTAATTTTCTTTGTAAAAACAAGGCTAGAAACGGACTCTCTTATTTTGTTTTTTCTTTGAAAGTGTTATTTTGGGGGTTCATAAAGATTATAATGTTTGATATAAATTTGAATGTCTCTAAACTATCTACAAATGATTTAATTTGATGTTGTTTTTAAATTATTTGCTCTGGATTTACATTGAGCTCTCAGGATTTTATCCTCCTTAGGTTTACCCATACAGATTACCTAGTTTTTCATAAAATATATATATATATATATATATATAAAAAAAAAACAGACCACTTTAAGGTTCAGCGGATCATTAGACTTTACTTCAACAAAAAATGAAAAGAAAATTTACACATTTTTGACGGGTTGTATTAAACATATGTAAATTGAGGAAGGAGGGGAGAGAGAAGACATGAGTGAGAAGCAGATATTGACACATTTAAACGGTTAACTTAATGGAAGTTATATATTGATATCGAAGGGGTAGAGAAGAAAAAAACCCATAGAGAGAAAAAAAAAAAAAGAAGGAAGTTAAGAGAGAAGATGTCCTAATTTTCTTTGTAAAAACAAGGCTAGAAACGGACTCTCTTATTTTGTTTTCTTTGAAAGTGTTATTTTGGGGGTTCATAAAAGATTATAATGTTTGATATAAATTTGAATGTCTCTAAACTATCTACAAATGATTTAATTTGATGTTGTTTTTAAATTATTTGCTCTGGATTTACATTGAGCTCTCAGGATTTTATCCTCCTTAGGTTTACCCATACAGATTACCTAGTTTTTCATAAACTATATATATATATATATATATATATATATATATATAAATAAAAACAGACCACTTTAAGGTTCAGCGGATCATTAGACTTTACTTCAAACAAAAATGAAAAAAGAAAATTTACACATTTTGACGGGTTGTATTAAACATATGTAAATTGAGGAAGTGAGGGGGGGAGAGAAGACATGAGTGAGTAAGCAGATATTGACACATTTAAACGGTTAACTTAATGGAAGTTATATATTGATATCGAAGGGGTAGAAGAAAAAAAACCCATAGAGAGAAAAAAGAGAAGGAAGTTAAGAGAGAAGATGTCCTAATTTTCTTTGTAAAAACAAGGCTAGAAACGGACTCTCTTATTTGTTTTTCTTTGAAAGTGTTATTTTGGGGGTTCATAAAAGATTATAATGTTTGATATAAATTTGAATGTCTCTAAACTATCTACAAATGATTTAATTTGATGTTGTTTTTAAATTATTTGCTCTGGATTTACATTGAGCTCTCAGGATTTTATCCTCCTTAGGTTTACCCATACAGATTACCTAGTTTTTCATAAACTATATATATATATATATATATATATATATATATATATATAAATAAAAACAGACCACTTTAAGGTTCACGGATCATTAGACTTTACTTCCAAACAAAAATGAAAAGAAAATTTACACATTTTTGACGGGTTGTATTAAACATATGTAAATTGAGGAAGTGAGGGGGGAGAGAAGACATGAGTGAGTAAGCAGATATTGACACATTTAAACGGTTAACTTAATGGAAGTTATATATTGATATCGAAGGGTAGAGAAGAAAAAAACCCATAGAGAGAAAAAGAGAGAAGGAAGTTAAGAGAAGATGTCCCTAATTTTCTTTGTAAAAAACAAGGCTAGAAACGGACTCTCTTATTTTGTTTTTCTTTGAAAGTGTTATTTTGGGGTTCATAAAAGATTATAATGTTTGATATAAATTTGAATGTCTCTAAACTATCTACAAATGATTTAATTTGATGTTGTTTTTAAATTATTTGCTCTGGATTTACATTGAGCTCTCAGGATTTTATCCTCCTTAGGTTTACCCATACAGATTACCTAGTTTTTCATAAACTATATATATATATATATATATATATATATATATATATATAAAATAAAAACAGACCACTTTAAGGTTCAGCGGATCATTAGACTTTACTTCCAAACAAAAAATGAAAAGAAAATTTACACATTTTTGACGGGTTGTATTAAACATATGTAAATTGAGGAAGTGAGGGGGGAGAGAGAAGACATGAGTGAGTAAGCAGATATTGACACATTTAAACGGTTAACTTAATGGAAGTTATATATTGATATCGAAGGGTAGAGAAGAAAAAACCCAGAGAAAAAAGAGAGAAGGAAGTTAAGAGAGAAGATGTCCCTAATTTTCTTTTGTAAAAACAAGGCTAGAAACGGACTCTCTTATTTTGTTTTTCTTTGAAAGTGTTATTTTGGGGGTTCATAAAAAGATTATAATGTTTGATATAAATTTGAATGTCTCTAAACTATCTACAAATGATTTAATTTGATGTTGTTTTTAAATTATTTGCTCTGGATTTACATTGAGCTCTCAGGATTTTATCCTCCTTAGGTTTACCCATACAGATTACCTAGTTTTTCATAAACTATATATATATATATATATATATATATATAAAATAAAAACAGACCACTTTAAGGTTCAGCGGATCATTAGACTTTACTTCCAAACAAAAATGAAAAGAAAATTTACACATTTTTGACGGGTTGTATTAAACATATGTAAATTGAGGAAGTGAGGGGGAGAGAGAAGACATGAGTGAGTAAGCAGATATTGACACATTTAAACGGTTAACTTAATGGAAGTTATATATTGATATCGAAGGGTAGAAGAAAAAAACCCATAGAGAGAAAAAAAGAGAAGGAAGTTAAGAGAAGATGTCCCTAATTTTCTTTGTAAAAACAAGGCTAGAAACGGACTCTCTTATTTTGTTTTTCTTTGAAAGTGTTATTTTGGGGGTTCATAAAGATTATAATGTTTGATATAAATTTGAATGTCTCTAAACTATCTACAAATGATTTAATTTGATGTTGTTTTTAAATTATTTGCTCTGGATTTACATTGAGCTCTCAGGATTTTATCCTCCTTAGGTTTACCATACAGATTACCTAGTTTTTCATAAAACTATATATATATATATATATATATATATATATATATAAAATAAAAACAGACCACTTTAAGGTTCAGCGGATCATTAGACTTTACTTCCAAACAAAAAATGAAAAGAAAATTTACACATTTTTGACGGGTTGTATTAAACATATGTAAATTGAGGAAGTGAGGGGGGAGAGAAGACATGAGTGAGTAAGCAGATATTGACACATTTAAACGGTTAACTTAATGGAAGTTATATATTGATATCGAAGGGGTAGAGAAGAAAAACCCATAGAGAGAAAAAAGAGAAGGAAGTTAAGAGAAGATGTCCCTAATTTTCTTTGTAAAAACAAGGCTAGAAACGGACTCTCTTATTTTGTTTTTTCTTTGAAAGTGTTATTTTGGGGTTCATAAAGATTATAATGTTTGATATAAATTTGAATGTCTCTAAACTATCTACAAATGATTTAATTTGATGTTGTTTTTAAATTATTTGCTCTGGATTTACATTGAGCTCTCAGGATTTTATCCTCCTTAGGTTTACCCATACAGATTACCTAGTTTTTCATAAACTATATATATATATATATATATATATATATATATATAAAAAAAAAACAGACCACTTTAAGGTTCAGCGGATCATTAGACTTTACTTCCAAACAAAAATGAAAAGAAAATTTACACATTTTGACGGGTTGTATTAAACATATGTAAATTGAGGAAGTGAGGGGGAGAGAAGACATGAGTGAGTAAGCAGATATTGACACATTTAAACGGGTTAACTTAATGGAAGTTATATATTGATATCGAAGGGGTAGAGAAAAAACCCATAGAGAAAAAAAAAAGGAAGGAAGTTGGGAGAGAAGATGTCCCTAATTTTCTTTGTAAAAACAAGGCTAGAAACGGACTCTCTTATTTTGTTTTTCTTTGAAAGTGTTATTTTGGGGGTTCATAAAGATTATAATGTTTGATATAAATTTGAATGTCTCTAAACTATCTACAAATGATTTAATTTGATGTTGTTTTTAAATTATTTGCTCTGGATTTACATTGAGCTCTCAGGATTTTATCCTCCTTAGGTTTACCCATACAGATTACCTAGTTTTTCATAAACTATATATATATATATATATATATATATATATATATATATATAAAATAAAAAACAGACCACTTTAAGGTTCAGCGGATCATTAGACTTTACTTCCAAACAAAAAAAAAAAAAGAAAATTTACACATTTTTGACGGGTTGTATTAAACATATGTAAATTGAGGAAGTGAGGGGGGAGAGAGAAGACATGAGTGAGTAAGCAGATATTGACACATTTAAACGGTTAACTTAATGGAAGTTATATATTGATATCGAAGGGGTAGAGAAGAAAAAAACCCATAGAGAGAAAAAAAAAAAAGAGAAGGAAGTTAAGAGAAGATGTCCCTAATTTTCTTTGTAAAAACAAGGCTAGAAACGGACTCTCTTATTTTGTTTTTCTTTGAAAGTGTTATTTTTGGGGGTTCATAAAGATTATAATGTTTGATATAAATTTGAATGTCTCTAAACTATCTACAAATGATTTAATTTGATGTTGTTTTTAAATTATTTGCTCTGGATTTACATTGAGCTCTCAGGATTTTATCCTCCTTAGGTTTACCCATACAGATTACCTAGTTTTTCATAAACTATATATATATATATATATATATATATATATAAATATAAAAAACAGACCACTTTAAGGTTCAGCGGATCATTAGACTTTTACTTCCAAACAAAAAATGAAAAGAAAATTTACACATTTTTTGACGGGTTGTATTAAAACATATGTAAATTGAGGAAGTGAGGGGGAGAGAGAAGACATGAGTGAGTAAGCAGATATTGACACATTTAAACGGTTAACTTAATGGAAGTTATATATTGATATCGAAAGGGTAGAGAAACAAAAAAAAAAAACCCATAGAGAGAAAAAGAGAAGGAAGTTAGAGAGAAGATGTCCCTAATTTTCTTTGTAAAAAAACAAGGCTAGAAACGGACTCTCTTATTTTGTTTTTCTTTGAAAGTGTTATTTTGGGGGTTCATAAAAGATTATAATGTTTGATATAAATTTGAATGTCTCTAAACTATCTACAAATGATTTAATTTGATGTTGTTTTTAAATTATTTGCTCTGGATTTACATTGAGCTCTCAGGATTTTATCCTCCTTAGGTTTACCCATACAGATTACCTAGTTTTTTCATAAACTATATATATATATATATATATATATATATATATATATATAAAATAAAAAACAGACCACTTTAAGGTTCAGCGGATCATTAGACTTTACTTCCAAACAAAAAAATGAAAGAAAATTTACACATTTTTGACGGGTTGTATTAAACATATGTAAATTGAGGAAGTGAGGGGGGGGAGAGAAGACATGAGTGAGTAAGCAGATATTGACACATTTAAACGGTTAACTTAATGGAAGTTATATATTGATATCGAAGGGGTAGAGAAGAAAACCCCATAGAGAAAAAAAGAGAAGGAAGTTAAGAGAGAAGATGTCCCTAATTTTCTTTGTAAAAACAAGGCTAGAAACGGACTCTCTTATTTTGTTTTTCTTTGAAAGTGTTATTTTGGGGTTCATAAAAGATTATAATGTTTTGATATAAATTTGAATGTCTCTAAACTATCTACAAATGATTTAATTTGATGTTGTTTTTAAATTATTTGCTCTGGATTTACATTGAGCTCTCAGGATTTTATCCTCCTTAGGTTTACCCATACAGATTACCTAGTTTTTTCATAAACTATATATATATATATATATATATATATATATATATAAAAAAAACAGACCACTTTAAGGTTCAGCGGATCATTAGACTTTACTTCCAAACAAAAAATGAAAAGAAAATTTACACATTTTTGACGGGTTTATTAAACATATGTAAATTGAGGAAGTGAGGGGAGAGAAGACATGAGTGAGTAAGCAGATATTGACACATTTAAACGGTTAACTTAATGGAAGTTATATATTGATATCGAAGGGGTAGAGAAGAAAAAAAACCCATAGAGAAAAAGAGAAGGAAGTTAAGAGAAGATGTCCCTAATTTTCTTTGTAAAAACAAAGGCTAGAAACGGACTCTCTTATTTTGTTTTTCTTGAAAGTGTTATTTTGGGGGTTCATAAAGATTATAATGTTTGATATAAATTTGAATGTCTCTAAACTATCTACAAATGATTTAATTTGATGTTGTTTTTTAAATTATTTGCTCTGGATTTACATTGAGCTCTCAGGATTTTATCCTCCTTAGGTTTACCCATACAGATTACCTAGTTTTTCATAAACTATATATATATATATATATATATATATAAAATAAAAACAGACCACTTTAAGGTTCAGCGGATCATTAGACTTTACTTCCAAACAAAAAACAAAAAAGAAAATTTACACATTTTTGACGGGTTGTATTAAACATATGTAAATTGAGGAAGTGAGGGGGGAGAGAGAAGACAAAGTAAGCAGATATTGACACATTTAAACGGTTAACTTAATGGAAGTTATATATTGATATCGAAGGGTAGAGAGAAAAAAAACCCATAGAGAGAAAAGAGAGAAGGAAGTTAAAGAGAAGATGTCCCTAATTTTCTTTGTAAAAACAAGGCTAGAAACGGACTCTCTTATTTTGTTTTTCTTTGAAAGTGTTATTTTGGGGGTTCATAAAGATTATAATGTTTGATATAAATTTGAATGTCTCTAAACTATCTACAAATGATTTAATTTGATGTTGTTTTTAAATTATTTGCTCTGGATTTACATTGAGCTCTCAGGATTTTATCCTCCTTAGGTTTACCCATACAGATTACCTAGTTTTTCATAAACTATATATATATATATATATATATATATATATATATATAAAATAAAAACAGACCACTTTAAGGTTCAGCGGATCATTAGACTTTACTTCCAAACAAAAAATGAAAAGAAAATTTACACATTTTTGACGGGTTGTATTAAACATATGTAAATTGAGGAAGTGAGGGGGGAGAGAGAAGACATGAGTGAGTAAGCAGATATTGACACATTTAAACGGTTAACTTAATGGAAGTTATATATTGATATCGAAGGGGTAGAGAAGAAAAAACCCATAGAGAGAAAAAGAGAGAAGGAAGTTAAGAGAGAAGATGTCCCTAATTTTCTTTGTAAAAACAAGGCTAGAAACGGACTCTCTTATTTTGTTTTTCTTTGAAAGTGTTATTTTGGGGGTTCATAAAGATTATAATGTTTGATATAAATTTGAATGTCTCTAAACTATCTACAAATGATTTAATTTGATGTTGTTTTTAAATTATTTGCTCTGGATTTACATTGAGCTCTCAGGATTTTATCCTCCTTAGGTTTACCCATACAGATTACCTAGTTTTTCATAAACTATATATATATATATATATATATATATATATATAAAAAAAAACAGACCACTTTAAGGTTCAGCGGATCATTAGACTTTTACTTCCAAACAAAAATGAAAAGAAAATTTACACATTTTTGACGGGTTGTATTAAACATATGTAAATTGAGGAAGTGAGGGGGGGGGAGAGAGAAGACATGAGTGAGTAAGCAGATATTGACACATTTAAACGGTTAACTTAATGGAAGTTATATATTGATATCGAAGGGTAGAGAAAAAAAACCCATAGAGAGAAAAAAAAGAGAAGGAAGTTAAGAGAGAAGATGTCCCTAATTTTCTTTGTAAAAAACAAGGCTAGAAACGGACTCTCTTATTTTGTTTTTCTTTGAAAGTGTTATTTTGGGGGTTCATAAAAGATTATAATGTTTGATATAAATTTGAATGTCTCTAAACTATCTACAAATGATTTAATTTGATGTTGTTTTTAAATTATTTGCTCTGGATTTACATTGAGCTCTCAGGATTTTATCCTCCTTAGGTTTACCCATACAGATTACCTAGTTTTTCATAAACTATATATATATATATATATATATATATATATAAAATAAAACAGACCACTTTAAGGTTCAGCGGATCATTAGACTTTACTTCCAAACAAAAAATGAAAAGAAAATTTACACATTTTTGACGGGTTGTATTAAACATATGTAAATTGAGGAAGTGAGGGGGGAGAGAGAAGACATGAGTGAGTAAGCAGATATTGACACATTTAAACGGTTAACTTAATGGAAGTTATATATTGATATCGAAGGGGTAGAGAAGAAAAAACCCATAGAGAGAAAAAGAGAAGGAAGTTAAGAGAGAAGATGTCCCTAATTTTCTTTGTAAAAAAAACAAGGCTAGAAACGGACTCTCTTATTTTGTTTTTCTTTGAAAGTGTTATTTTGGGGGTTCATAAAAGATTATAATGTTTGATATAAATTTGAATGTCTCTAAACTATCTACAAATGATTTAATTTGATGTTGTTTTTAAATTATTTGCTCTGGATTTACATTGAGCTCTCAGGATTTTTTTATCCTCCTTAGGTTTACCCATACAGATTACCTAGTTTTTCATAAACTATATATATATATATATATATATATATATATAAAAAAAAAACAGACCACTTTAAGGTTCAGCGGATCATTAGACTTTACTTCCAAAACAAAAAATGAAAAGAAAATTTTACATTTTGACGGGTTGTATTAAACATATATAAATTGAGGAAGTGAGGGGGAGAGAGAAGACATGAGTGAGTAAGCAGATATTGACACATTTAAACGGTTAACTTAATGGAAGTTATATATTGATATCGAAGGGGTAGAGAAGAAAAAAAACCCATAGAGAAAAAAAAAGAGAAGGAAGTTAGAGAGAAGATGTCCTAATTTTCTTTGTAAAAAAAACAAGGCTAGAAACGGACTCTCTTATTTTGTTTTTCTTTGAAAGTGTTATTTTGGGGTTCATAAAGATTATAATGTTTGATATAAATTTGAATGTCTCTAAACTATCTACAAATGATTTAATTTGATGTTGTTTTAAATTATTTGCTCTGGATTTACATTGAGCTCTCAGGATTTTATCCTCCTTAGGTTTACCCATACAGATTACCTAGTTTTTCATAAACTATATATATATATATATATATATATATATATATATATAAAATAAAAACAGACCACTTTAAGGTTCAGCGGATCATTAGACTTTACTTCCAAACAAAAATGAAAAGAAAAATTTACACATTTTTGACGGGTTGTATTAAACATATGTAAATTGAGGAAGTGAGGGGGGGAGAGAAGACATGAGTGAGTAAGCAGATATTGACACATTTAAACGGTTAACTTAATGGAAGTTATATATTGATATCGAAGGGGTAGAGAAGAAAAAATAGAGAAAAAAAGAGAAGGAAGTTAAGAGAGAAGATGTCCCTTAATTTTCTTTGTAAAAACAAGGCTAGAAACGGACTCTCTTATTTTGTTTTTTCTTTGAAAGTGTTATTTTGGGGGTTCATAAAAGATTATAATGTTTGATATAAATTTGAATGTCTCTAAACTATCTACAAATGATTTAATTTGATGTTGTTTTTAAATTATTTGCTCTGGATTTACATTGAGCTCTCAGGATTTTATCCTCCTTAGGTTTACCCATACAGATTACCTAGTTTTTCATAAACTATATATATATATATATATATATATATATATAGTTTAGGTTAACTGTTGGGTTGTTTTCAAACACTTTTCAAAGGTGCCACACACTGGGATCCTCTTCCAGGATTATAACATCAAGAAGTCATCTTCCTGAAAATTAACAATGTTGTGATTCAAACCTGGTTCTCAGGGTTGGAAAATGAATGTTCTAACCACTTGGCCATGTATATTTGACTCTTCCATCATTTTTGTTGCATGAGAGTACAATAACTCAGTTCTTAGAACTAAACAGCTAGACTGCTTGCACATCCAAGGTGATTATAGTTGTGAAAGTTTGTACAGAACAAACCACATCTTTTTGGAAGAACCAAATACAGTGCCACACTGTCCTCAAACAACCTTCCTCAGGTTTTGAATTCTGAATTTTGTTTCTCCTAGTCCAATTGCCACCAAAGGCTACAGGATCCAGTCTTGGGGTAGAAGAGATGGATTCATACATTTCCCAAGGGTATTGCATGTGAGTGACTGTAACAAAATCTACTGGAATTTGAACTTACTTCTTCAGTGTCTCAATCTGAGCCGCTATCCATTACTCTAATATGTCTTCATTAAATGTAGCACATGTATACTCTGGAGAAGATATCCACTGAGTTCTGGAGGTATTACAGCTGATAGACCTGGGTGCAATTGTCATCAATGTATTGGAGCTCTGTAAGTTGTACATTCATTGTTCAAGTCCTGGACTGGAGGTGAGCTATGTTGAAGTGGCAGGCATCAAAGGTTAATTCCAGGGTTGTCGTCTGGAATCTCTTGAAGCATTGTCGCCAAGTAGATGGAGAAGAGGGTAGGAGCAAGTACATACCCTTGTTTCTATCTCCCCCTGTGAGGGTGATGTAAAAGGCCAGTTTGATTTTGGACACAACCCATCATCCCATGTGCAGAGTTCAGATGAGCTCTATGAATTTCTCAGGGCATCCATAGCATCTTGAGGACCTGCCACATGGCTGGTTTTGGAACACTGTCAAACACTTTTTAAAGATTGTAGAAAATCATTCTCAGGGAGTCTTGCTTCTCTCTGCACTTGTCCTGAATTTGTCTTATGGACAAAATTGTATTGATGGTTCCTCTGTTAGCTCTGAAGCCACGTTAACTTTCAGGGAGAAGGCAACTGAGAAGTATCCTGGTGAGGATTTTCCCTGTGGTGTCAAGAGAGAGATTCCATGGTAATTTCTACAAATTCTTCTGTCTCCTTTCTTGAAGATGATGACTATATTCGGATCATTCAGATCTGATGGGACTTCTTCCTTTTCCCAGATTTGTAGGAGGAGGAGGATTTTTGAGACGTAATCCACCATGCTGGGTCATTTCCAGGGGAGATGTTATCAGGCTCTAGGACTCTAAACAATCAAATAGACTGGAACATACTTTGAAATCATGTTCAGTAGGGTTGGCAGACATCCATTGTCTCATTGGCTGTAGTGAAGTCATGATTCAGGAGGGTAGTGAAGTATTCTTGCCATTTCACTACAATGTCTTGAGTCTCTATGAGTTCAGTGATATTGTCAGCTGCTTTTGGAATGGATGTAGACTTCCTGAGAAGAATTATCTCCTATTTCAGCTGTCAGCATATTGCTGTAGTTCTTCTGTCTTGTTTCACCATGTAATGAGGATGTCTCTGCAGTCTTTCTATCGGGTGATGGAATAGTCCAGGATGTGCCATTGTTTGCATCGAGAATTCCTCCAGCTGTTCTTCTGTTGGGTAGAGAGAGCTGGAATATGGTATTAGTTACGAGAAGATTGTGCTTAGTACATATGACAAGAAAGTAAAATATAAGCTAAAGCTTAAAAGATAAAATAAACCGAGGGCTCAATAATAAAGTAAACAGAAATAAATATTGTTGTGTTGTAAATAGGAAAGGTTGACACACACATATAGAAAATAAAAAGTATTTTATTCCGAAAACTAATATGGTACACAGTTGAGAGCACAAACTCCCTCAGTAAGAGAGAGTGCTGTTTAAATAGTCTCAGACAAGTCCATCTTGTGGGGGTGTTCAGCTACTCCACAATAAATATCAGTCAGTTATGTGCCATGTGTGATACACACTTAGGTGATCATGTATCTTTCTATACATGACTGACAATGTAGATTTTTTTTTCCTGCAGTAGGTTGCCGTTTCTTTCTGCATCCAAGAACTTGGTCTGTCCAGCTATTTACCCAAGAGTATTAGCAACATAAATGAATGTAATGGATTTGAGTGGAATTTGAACTCGGCTTTCCAACTCCTCACTCCAACCTGCTATCCATTACTCTACCATGCCTCCTTAATAATAATATTATTTCTTTCTGTGGTAGATCAGTTGCCATCCAAGACTATAGAACCTAGTCTGTCCTGCTATTTACTAATAGCTTGGGCGAGAAGAAGAGGATTCATACCTTTCCCAAGGGTATTAGCACATAAGTGAATGTAATGGATTTGACTGGAATTCAAACTTGGCTCACTGATTCCTCAATTTGAGCTGCTATACACTGTTCCTCCTGCAACAAATATAATACATTATAATATTATTAATACCATAATATGAAAAACCACTACTCGACATGAAACTCAAGTAGCAGATTTTTATATTGTATTAATAATATATATAAAGAAGTGATAGATTTTTTTATTTATTAATCTGACAGATTTTAAAAATTATTTTTAGTGGATACTCATATTTGAATAGATGCTCCATTTATTTATTTAACAGTATATATCTACTGACCTGAATACTAGGTATCACCAGCTGTTAGTCCTGGTGGAGAATGCATCTGCCTGCTGAAAAGAGCAGTTCTGACCAAGCAATCTGATGCAGACAATATTCAGCATTTGCAATCCACCAGCCTGCTTCATTTTACCCCTGGCAAAGGGAGCTTAGGGATTGCTAAGATTTGCTCATGGTCTCATTCTAATAGAGAGAAGGAGTCACTTTACTTCTCCATTGATGAGATGTGATCAAAAGATCAGTCTCAGCTCACTGCCCAGAATCAGATCTGTTGATAAATTGAAAAGATTAATTTACATCATGTCATTAATTTTCTGGCAACTGATGATCCAGCATCTTGTTTTGTCCAGTCGAATTTATGAGTGTGAAGTTGAATTCCTTACTGTTCTTGTATTTAAAATTTTACTCCTAATGAATATTTCAAAAAGTCCTATGCTTTACATTAGTATAAGATTGATTATGTTAAGCAATTTTTCAGTTCAAGACTTATTTCATACTTATGATATAAACCAAATATGAGAAGTTTTAGTTCTTAATGTTTAAAGTTGTCAAAAAAAATCTAAGCCTAAATCTAACTACATGGTGTGATAGTTAAATTGTTGCCATTTTATATTTTTTATATTGGTTTGCAAAATTGAATAAAATGGTACCTTGATTGTCACAATAGATAATGGCTTTCTCACTTTCATTTGAATTAATCATGGTGTTTAATTAAATAATGGTGTTTAATAATTAAATTAATAGGAATATTTCTGCTTGTATTGAAATTGCTAATGCCACATGTTGACAATGTTACTGGAGGTTGTTTTCTGGTTTCCACGAAATCATAGAACTACTTAATGATAATTGAAAAACATAATACTGTGGGGATCTTTTTGAATTTTCCCTAATCATTGTTGTAGAAGCCTCTTAAACTTAAAGGCTTACTAGATTTATTAAACACTATTTTGTGTCTTTTTAAATAGTGTAAAACTTGTTTGGCTTTTATCAAGTGATCTATAGTCAGTTTTGCTGAATATTATAATTTTGTTGCAACATGATATATCTGGACAAGTTGAGGTCATAATATATATCAGGCGACAGATAAATGTTAGTGATAACTTCAACAATACTAAATACTGTGAGGATTTCAACACTTGCCAGCGGGTTACAAAAAAATTCTAGTGCTTATGTGATTAATTTTGGGACTAATCTTAGCCTTTGCATGCTTATAAGCTTCATTCGAGTATGTATGTATGTAATGTATGTATGTGTAATGTAAAATTTTTTCCAATTGTCATTTGATACCAATCTGTCTTGTCCACAGAATTCATCTGGGAATTTAACTCTCTCTCTCTCTATATATATATATATATATATATATATATATATATATATATATATATATATATATATAATGTGTAGGAGGCACGATGGAGTAATGGATAGCGGCTTGGATTGAGGAATCGCAGAGCTGAGTTTGAATTCCATTGCATTCACTTATGTGCTAATACCCTTGGGAAAGGTGTGAATCCTCTTCTCCCTCCAGCTATGGGTAAAATAGTAGGACAGACTGGGTTCTATAGATTTGGATGGCATCTGGTCTAGGAGAAGGACAACTCTGAAATCAAAAACCTGCGGAGGGTCGTTTGGGGACCTTGTGGCACTTAGTGAACCAGGTCTCTGTATTCGTCCCTTCAAAAAGTGTAGATGGTCCTGCACGAAGCCTTCACCACTATAATCAATTTTTATGTGCCGTTGTCGGGCTGTCGGTTTCCTGGGAACTGATCTGCTTGACCCTCATACGTCGAACTTGATGGGAGAGTTACATATATATATATATATATATATATATATATATATATATATATATATATATATGTATGTATGTGAAAAATTTATCAGAGTTAACCTGAAGAAAAAGACAATATTTATAAATGTAAAAGACAATAGGAAAACTGTAATAGTACCTGACGCATTTCGTAATGATTTTGAAAGTGTTTGTGACTATTTTTGTGTGTATGTTTTTGTTTTCCATGTCGACAATTGTCTTTTTCTACAGGTTAATTCTGACTTGACTTTATCTTCTCAGTGTAGGTCTGACTGGTTGTGACTGTTAGTTTCAAACATGGTAATCACGCATTCATCAAGCTGCTGGCATTAAATGTTCACTGAACTGAGCATTTTATTCTTGCCTCGGAGAAGCTAAGATGCCATAATAAGAGCAGTTGATGAATACATATATAATATACTCACCAACTAAAATACATATATAATATACTCACCAACTAAAATCACTGAGGAAGGAAAACTGAAATGGCCGAGAATGCAATAGTCATAAAGTTACTGAAATTTTTGGAAAAGAACAAACAACACCAGAATGCATTTAAGAATGTTTCAAAAAAGTGCTTAGTGACAGAAGAAAAATAGCATCACAGCATTGGTGCATAAAATGGAAACGGTAAAAGTGCTCGACAATGCTGGTCAAAAAGTTCCGTCATCCTAGGTATGATGATAACTACGTCCATCAGCAAGGGCCTCTGATCAGGCGGTTTTGAGGAACGTGAAACCACCTCTATATTGCTGGTGTTCTCAGGTCCATTCAGGTTAGTAGCACCTGTTAGGGTCCCAGCTATGAGCAAATAGGTAACCCGCCTCCCCAAACTGATGTCAAAACACTATGAAAGTGTAAAAATAGGTTTTTATAGTAAAAATAGCAGAAATACATTTTTGAAAAAAAAATTATTTCCAGCAATACTTGAAAAAAAAAAAAAATTACTGGCAATACATTTGACTCTCGACAAAAACCCTCTTAAAGATACATCAGTGAAACCTGATCTAGAAAGTAATTTCTTACAAAGAATACATATTCAATTCGTAGGAACTTATTCAAAAAAATCTTGTCAGCATTAAATAACCCATTGAGATTGATATGCCATAAAACAAAATAAACCAACCCATAAAGCCCCATACCAGAACATATTATTAAAACACACACACACACACACACAAAGTGGAATAGAATAGTTGTAATGTCACTGAAATTTGTGAGAAAAAAATTCAATGATTTCACTTCTTTTTTTTTTTTTTTCTTTTTTTTAAGTGTTTGCATTAATTTTATATATATAATAAGTTGTATGGATATAAGTTTGTGACCCTGGGTTTCATCTATCACTGATATTGAGTGCTTTCCACTAAGTACCCTGCATATAAAATAATATACATATATTGTATATTTGGGCAGCAATTTCTGTTTTATACAAGTTTTATTAATAACAACTACCAAGGTACTGTGATTAAGCTTTTTATTTCATTTTTCTTTTTTCTTTTATTTCTTAAGCGTTTCACCCCAAGCAAGGTGGGAATCCACTATCTCGCAAGGGGTTACAGAGAGTTGGAGATTATAACTGTCAGGAAAAGGGGAGAGAGTTCCATAGGTGAGAGGTGCGAGACATAAAGCTATTGGAGTAGAAGAGACAGCTACATTTAAGTTTCGACAGTATTTTGTACAAGTGTTTTTTTTTTCTGGACACAGTGTGCGAAAACTGTTCAAAAGTTTTTAATATCTGACCGCTTTTGGGTATTCTTTTAAGTTAACCATTGTCCGTTTTGATCTTTTATTTTTAACAGAATGTGTACTATTTTTATTTATGTGTCTGAAGTTTTAGGAATGGATAGTTTTTACATACTTTGGGTCCTGGAAAGAAAACACTTGTATGAACACAAAAAATTAAATAAAAAGCTTAATTGCAGTATTAATGTGTGTGTGTGTGTGCATAAATAGAAGGTCATATTTCTGTTATTAAATTATTATAATATAACCACTGTGGGTCCAGCACAATGGATAATCACATTCTCTTCTGTGCTAACCTTATATTTTTTTCCCTCTGATACAAGTTATTGATATACAAAGCCTACTCATTGCCAACCTCTAAATACTAACATTTTATAAGGTTTTTATTGATTCTCTTGCCAACATCCACATAAAAAGAATCTTTGAGTCTTTCATGAGGAATCTCTTGTTTGGAATCTTGTATTAATAATGTTTTGTTAATGGTCTGTTAAGTGTAATACTTTACCTTTTTAGAGGATCTACTCTTGTAGTTAAAGACTATCCTTTTCACAGACCATTCATTTGGTACTTGAAGCATTGGACAAAATGTTGTGGTTAGTTTTTGTTCCCTCCCCTCTACCAACTATCCCCTCCACGTCAAGGATTACTTATCCTCAGTTTGACCTTTACTCAACACCTACTTTGGCTTCATTCCTTCCTTGAAGATCTTCACATGTTATTGATGTTTCTGCAATTGGTTCAAATGACCTAACTTATTTTTTACCTTCCTTTTCACTGTTATCTTTTATGGTTTTCATGTTTTTTTTTTTTCTTTTCTTTTTTTAATTTTATTTCTGTTTTTGACTTTTTAAAACACACATTTGTTTTTTTCCTTCCTTTTTCTCATCTCTTTAACACACACACACACGCTGTGTGTTTTCCCATTTTCATCTGTGACTTACCTTCTTTTGCTATCCTGCAGTCCTCATGATGTCCTTTCTCTTATCCTCTCTCTCTTTCTCTTGTACCATCGTTTTTCCTCATTTCTCTCTAGTGCCATCCTTTCCCCTTATCCTTCCTCCTCTCTAGTGCCATCCTTTCCCCTTATCCTTCCTCCTCTCTAGTGCCATCCTTTCCCCTTATCCTTCCTCCTCTCTAGTGCCATCCTTTCCCATATCCCTCTTATCCTTCCCTCCTCTCTAGTGCCATCCTTTTCCCTTATCCTTCCTCCTCTCTAGTGCCATCCTTTTCCCATATCCTTCTCTTATGGCATCCTTTTCCCATATCCTTCTCTTATGGCATCCTTTTCCCATATCCTTCTCTTATGCCATCCTTTTCCCATATCCTTCTCTTATGGCATCCTTTTCCCATATCCTTCTCTTATGGCATCCTTTTCCCATATCCTTCTCTTATGGCATCCTTTTCCCATATCCTTCTCTTATGGCATCCTTTTCCCATAACCTACTCATATGCCATCCTTTTTTTCCCATATCCTTCTCTTATGCCATCCTTTTTTTCCCATATCCTTCTCTTATGCCATCCTTTTTTTCCCATATCCTTCTCTTATGCCATCCTTTTTTTCCCATATCCTTCTCTTATGCCATCCTTTTTTCTCATATCCTTCTCTTATGCCATCCTTTTTTCCCATATCCTCTCTTATGCCATCCCTTTTTTTTTCTCATATCCTTTCTTATGCCATCTTTTTTTTCCATATATCCTTCTCTTATGGCATCCTTTTTTTCCCATATCCTTCTCTTATGCCATCCTTTTTTTCCCATATCCTTCTCTTATGCCATCCTTTTTTTCCCATATCCTTCCTCCATTCTTTCCTCTTGTCCTTTCCCCCCTTCTCTTCCTCTTCCATTCTAATGCTGTCCTTTCCCTTTACACCTTGTCCTCTCTAGTTTTGTCCTTCCCCCTCTCACTTCTTCCTCTCTTGTTTTGTTACTCACATTCTCATGCTGTTCTTCCATGTTATGCTAACTATTCCTTACTTTTTCTCCCCCCCCCCGCATCTTCCCATACAACAACACCTGCCTTTATAATGCTCCTCCTCCTCCGTTTTTTACTCTTTTTCCTTCAC
Source organism: Acanthosepion pharaonis (assembly GCA_903632075.3). Classification (NCBI taxonomy): domain Eukaryota; kingdom Metazoa; phylum Mollusca; class Cephalopoda; order Sepiida; family Sepiidae; genus Acanthosepion; species Acanthosepion pharaonis. The sequence continues at coordinate 4,921,972 of CAHIKZ030000302.1, forward strand.
TTTGTTTCCTGCCATCTCAAGATAGTTATAATTCTTGAATATTACTTCAGCTACACATTTATTTTACAGTTTTTTTTCTCTTCTGTATACACCACTTTTCCTTTTCAAATGTTTTCCACTTTGCAATTCGCTCTATCTACCTTTTCTGGGTCTTGACTCTAATCTATACTCTTAACCATTTTATCTATAGCCTTTCTGCTCTGTCAGCACCACCCATTTCTATATCTTTTAGGCTTTCCTTTTTATTCTTTCCTCATCATTTCATGAAATTTTATGACATGAATTTCCAGTAAGTGTTTATAAGAAGTAGACAAATATAGATACATTTTAATGCTACGTAAAACCCATGTCTCTCTTTTTATTTTCTCCCTACCTCTTTCACACATTCATTACCTTTTTCGTATTTTAAAGAATTGGTTCTTGAGAGGATTACAAAAAAAAAAAGAAAGAAATAAAAATAAGGTGGCAAGAGGAAATCCTCTTGAAGAAACAGGACATTTTTTTCATGATCTTTTACAATATATTTTCATGTTATGGTTTAAGGAACATAGACTACTTTCTTAAGCATGTTTTTTTGCTTTGGTTTTAAGATGTATAAAATTTCATTCCCTTTTCTTTATTCAGTTTCATTTGCATTTGATAATAAAAATTTCTTATTACTATAGATGTCATGGGTAGATATTTCTTCTACTTTTTTTTTTTTTCTTTTTTTTAAACAGTAAAATTAATATCAAATGACCAGGAGACACTTTACTGTTAGTATGACTTCTAGGGCACCCTTCCCAATTACTGTTTCCCTGAGAGCTATAACCTCCAACTCTCCAAATGTAATGTCAGTCAACACCTCCAGTTACCTTGATCTACCCACTATCCGTCTCCTTCTTTCTTCTATCACTCCTATCTGCTCTCGCTCCAAATCTTCTGTAACCCCCTGCATTCTAGTGGCTTCACGCCCGTGCTCGGGGCATAATGCTTAAGAAAAAAAAAAAAAAGATTTGTAGAATGGTATATGGTAAAATTGTTTTAAGAGAATGATTTTATAAATTTCAACCAAAAGCAGTATTGACTGCTTGGGTAATGAATACCATAAATGTTTTCTTATAGGGAAACAACTAATCTTACCAAATACCATTCTAAAAATCTAGAAGTCCTACTAACAGAAAAGTGCCCCCTGGTTCATTAACATTAATTCCACTGTAAGAAGAAAAAAAAAAAATGGAAATATCTCTTAGTGGGTACATATGTATGGGGGTAGTTATTTCCATTTTTAATCTATCTATTTTACTTGTTTTCTTCGTCGGCAATTGTCGGTATGGATTCTCTTATTTGGTACAGTTTTGTTTGTGATTCTGTAGCGCCAGTACACAGCGTTCAAAGAAGAATGATCCTTGTCAAGACCCTCTGGCTTCATTCACTCAAATCTTTTTTCACAATTGATCTTAGGAAGTGCATGAATTCCATATGAAAATCTCATTCTAATGACGCTATTTGAGAACAGGACTTGAGTTTTCAAGTTGATGTTTTGGTTTTGTAGCAATTTGCACTGTTAGGTGAAACCACCTCTTCCACAGCCTATTGGTTGACATTAATTTCATTATTTTAAAAGCAAAAATCATATGTACCCACTAAAATTAACGTTTTTAGTGTTGCTTCCAATTACTTGAAATAACTGCAAAAACTTCTCCAAATTTATAGACAAAACAGACATGTATGCTGGGATTTCTTCTTAGCCAATAAGATAAGCCACTTCTTTGTCTCATTTGACTTAGTTCTGTTCTTTCTTGTCTTGAAGTCAGAATACTGCAATTGCTTGTCTTGTATCTCTTTTGTGTGTTAACACCATTCTTAGTTTGTGAATTTTTTGCCACATTACTGTTGCTTTGCCTACTTTTGTCTTGCATATATTGTTTGCTTAGTATTATTTTGGGCCTGTTCTTTTCTTTCTCTTGTTATTTATTGCAAACTTTGTCAATTCTTTGTTGGGCATTTCTACCAATTACATTTAACCAATTACTCTATATTAACAATGCATTCTCATAGCAAAACCACTTGTAATGCATTCTCATAGCAAAACCACTTGTAATGCATTCTCATAGTAAAATCTACAATAGTAATAACAAATAATGCCAAATTAAAAAATAAGTCTATTAATTACTTATAAAGTTCTTTGTTTATGCTTTAAGTACAAAAATTAAGTTAGCAAATATAGACATTGAGAATTCCCAATAAGAGATTTGCAGTTCTGAAATAGAGTAAATTAACCTTGTTTTTGACATGATGGCTTCTTGTAGCCAAATTGGTAAGGCATGCTTGGCTTAAAAGTAGTTCCCAGGTGTCAGGAGGAGGCATATTTTTTTTTAGTGAGACTTCAGTTTCCACTTTGGTTGTAATCACTCTTTGAAAAAAATAACAGGAATGTTTATTCAAATATGTGTACACCCACTAAATGTAATATTTGTAGTAATAAGAAACAATGAACAATAAATTTACACCTGATATACATTTAAGCTGTCTTTAATTTAACACAGTGGTTCCCAAACAGTGAGACGTGCCTCATAGGTATGGCAGAAGAGGTTAGCAGAAGAGGTGGAATGATTGAAAGACAATCAAAGATTTAGAAACAGTTTTAAAAAAATCAGAATATAGTAACTGTTGTGGGGTGATTTCACAGTGGAGGCTTGTATTTGTACTAAGTCGGTCCTAAAATAGGTTCGACATACAAAACGTTAGAACTTGATATAATAGGTATAATGCAGAGTAATCTAGTTGTGGTCGTTGATACTTTAGTATTCGACTGTCATCCGACATTGATCAACTGACTGACTGACTGACTGACTCTTTACTCTTACTTATTATAGGTGGGAGAGTCTATTAACTATAGAATAGGTGTGTTCCACTATATAACAGTAACTAGGGTCGACAAATTGGAGGAGGGAGTGATCAATGATAATGACTTTGAATCTGCAGTTATCTTCTTTTAACCCACTTTTTGTTTTTTATTTTTATTATATGCAGTCTAGAGGGGGGGGAGTTTGGTGAACCACAGCAACAGAATAATTTGTATATTCCCTAACCAAACATTTGTAGATATTTTATTTCTACATGTCTGGCTATGGTTATCAGGTCATTGTGTGCAGCTGAGCTCCTAACCAACTCCCCCCGTGTCTTCGTTATATGCCACTGTCTCTGTGAAGGATCTTCCAGTCCACTTAGTAAGAGTGTCAGCCCATTGTTTTTTCTCTGCTTCTTCTTTTTTTGCCTAAGTGGGTACTTGGTAGGATGGTAGATTGATGGCTCTCATCATGTGTCCATACCTTTGCAACCTATTTTCTTGACTGTGAATATGAAATCTTCCAATGGGTTTGTTTCTTGTCTAAATTGCAATTATCACATTTATCTTGTATCTTTAATTGTATCATGCCGATCCCCAAAAAAGATCCAAATAAAAATTGTTCATTCTTTTATTTTATTTATCTCTCATCTAACTGTGATTCAACTCTTGTACAGAAAAATTTGGAGATTATATATGATTATTACTGTATTTTCTGACTTACAAGTCACTTTTTTTCCTAAAAAATACCCGTGTGTCTTCCAAGAAGAATATAAGGCAAGTAAGTTTGGACGATCATCTAATTGGCTTGACTGATAAGGACGTAGATTTCTATGTTGAGTCATTACACTATAATGTTAGCTATCTAATTCAGCCTTTTATATGATGTAACAAGTATTTTCATGACTATAAACCTTCCTGGAGCTGAGTTAGAAGCTTAAACATGCTCTGCTTACTAACAGCAGCGGGAGCCTTTCTGCTCTTGACTAGTATGTCATTGCCAAACAAAATTGGACGACTGATTAATTTAAACAATACCAGTATGTGAGGGACGCATGGTGAATGTGTTGTTGTATGAGAATGACTTTTTTTTTTTCTTTCTTAGAAATTTCTTTCCAATATTAGGGTGCGTCTTCCAAGCCAGAAAATACGGTATATATTATTATAGAATATTGTATATTATTATAGATTATCATTGTAAATCTATCACTATTTTTATGGCAACTTTTAATGGGGAATATATACCTTGGCTCCTCCATTTCAGAACTTCACTGCTAGGACATGCCATGTACACAGTCAACTCCTTCTCTTCATATTCTATTGGTAATGAGTATTTTCCTCTCAAACAACTTCTTCCCCAGAAATGTTGTAATGTGGAACAGATTCCTAAGAGGCCGATTCCCTGACAGCTACAATCTTAATCTCTTTAAAGATCAACCATTATCTATCCTACATATCCTCATAATATTCAACCATTGCTCCCTCCCTGTAAGCCCTTACAACATCCCAATTTAATAAATCTACCTTGAGTAGCTCTTGGACCTTATATTTTGTAAACAAAAGCTTAAAATAAAAATGTATATGATATCTGATATAGTCCTTATACTAAAAATTCTCATAATTCTGCTTGCACCCTCCAGTTAGTGCAGCTGTTGCACATTGACAATACCTCATAAATAATGAACAATTCCATTTCAAATCATGTGGAAAGATGGAAAAAACATATTAGAGACGGTAGTTGAAAATGAGAGGAAGATAGAAGTGTTTAACATCTGCCAATAGCTCATAAGTAATTGACTATTTTGTTTTGATCACATGGAAAAACTGAAAAGCCATATCAGAAAGGCTACTTGGTTTCATTGAGAAAATGAAAGAAGGGAAGATAAAAGTGTTTAATGGCTGTTTCAGTAAAATTGAAAAAGTTATCAATTTCAAATCTTTTTATTTGTACCCACTTCTTAAAATAATGACCAGCATTCATATTTATGATTGTCAGTGCAATATTTTGTTGTTAAGATGAAATATTTAAACAATGTGACAGAAATTTCTTTAGATATTTTATTGTCATAGAACTTGCCTTGAGCTTATTCAATCATTAAGTTAAGAGTTAAGATAATTTAAATAGGAAAACTGAAATTTTCATGAGTATTTTCTTGTTGTTTTAGTTTATGAAGATGACTTTAATTCTTTTATTCTACTTTTAAAAAAAATAACAAAAAAGAGAAATTCTAACCAAAATTTTTTTTTTGCGAGTCAATTATTTATGAAGCTTTAGCACTTGAGAAAATCAATATTAGCCATCATGGTCATTGTCATTAATGGTTAATCATTAATTGCTGTGTCCTTTGTAGAGAGTAATGTAAAACCACTTTCATTCCTTACCATATTCACTGCAGATAATTTGTAATTAATAAAGAAGTCTATCTTCTTACAATACATATCAAATAGTCTGTTTATTTTTGATTACATAAAAAGTGTCTTTCACATGAAAATCACTATATATATATATATATATATATATATATATATATATATATGATCTACTTTTTTGTATCGAGCACTATTTTTTTTTTAAAAAAATAACTAAAATACTAATGGACTTTGGATTATTTACCTAACCAGTTCCTTCCTATTTTCTATATATTTTCACATATTTTATATATATATATATATATATATATATATATATGACATGCTTTCAATAAAATTAAGAACAACAGGAGAAAGAAACGGTGAAAACAATTCCAATTTTTTCTGATTTTTCTTTCGAACCGGGATTTTTACCTAAACCATCAAATAGGTTAGAATGATTAGGACAAAATGTGTTACTATGGGCAAAACACACTGACGAGTAGGGGGAGAAAAAAAAATTTGTTTGACCTAATACAATCATTCCTGTCAAACCGTGAATTGAAGTTCGTTCTCAACGGTTTCTCCTCCAATTCCTATCCCATGAATGCAGGTGTTCCTCAAGGCTCCATCCTTGGCCCAACTCTCTTCCTTATCTACATAAATGACCTTCTTGACGCCATAAATTCCCAAGTTGGCATCTACGCGGCTGACACCACAATTTATTCCTGCCTCAAAAACAAATCTAGTGTCACTGACAAAACCAACCTGACTGTGCATCTCGAAAATGACCTCCAATCGATTGTGAACTGGGGCAGGAATTGGCTGGTCAACTTTAATGCTTCAAAAACAAAACTGCTCTCTATTAATCACCACAGAGATCCTTCCCTGCCCTCCATTAGAATGTCTGACGCTCAACTTCTCTCTGTGGCTGCTCGGTCTCATGTTGACGGCTGACCTGAGATGGAACAAATACATTGAGTCAATTGCTTCGTCCACCGCAAGAAGAAAGTTGGCTCCCTGTGCCGCGCCAGGAAATTTTTCTCCCTGGAATCGATCCTCCAGATCTACAAATCAACAATTTGCCCTTGCTGCCATATATGGTCTGGAGCCCCTTCTGTTTGTCTCGGGGTTCTTGATAGGCTCCAGAGGTGGATATGCAATATAACTGGCCCTGTTCTGGCATCTTGTCTACAGTCACTTTCTCACAGACATGCTGTCACCTCTGTCTGTTTGTTTTACAAATACTTTCATGGCAATTGCTCCTAGGAGCTGCATTTGCTGGTTCCCAGACTTCATGAGTTCAAGCGCCCTACGAGGCTGGCATCCCGCTCTCACCTCTTCACTGTCGAAACTCCTAAATGTAGCCGTCTCTTCTAGGAGTAGAAGAGACGGCTACATTTAGGAGCTTCATGTCTTGCACCTCTTGCCTGTGGAACTCCCTTCCTTATTCCAGTTTCCCTGAGAGCTATAATCTCCAGCTATTCAAATGTAATGTCAATCGACATCTCCAGTTGCCTTGATCTATCCACTACTCTTCTCCTCATCCTTTCTTCTATCACTCCTATCTGAGCTTGCTCCAAATTTTCTGTAACCCCTTGCATCCTAGTGGCTTTCCGCCTTGCTTGGGGTGAAACGCTTAAAAAAAAAAAATATATATATATATATATATATAGGCAGCAATCCTTCCTTTATGCATGTTTCATTAAAAACGACAGACAAGGTACTACGGTTAAGCTTTTTATTTAATTTTTCTTGTGTTCGAAAAAGAGCTTTCTTTTCTGGACAAAGGGTGTGTAAGAACTGTCCAAATATTTTATATTTCCGAGTGCTTTCAGCTATACCTTTAGCCATTATCAAGGATGATTCAATTTTTCAGCTTAATTGAGTGTGTGCATTCTGTGTATGTCTTAGTGTGTGGTAGTGATGTTTTTTAATTTCCGAATATAGTTAGCACATACATTCATATATATATATATATATATATATATATATATATATATATATATATAAAAACATAATAAGAATTTAGTGATATAAGTCTTACTAATTAACCCAAAGCTGGGGAGAGAAGAGGTGGATCTATACCCTTCCCAAGGGTATTTGCATGTAAGTGAATATAAGGAATCCAACTGGAATTGGAACTTGACTCTCTGATTTTCAGTTCTGATTTATTATCCATTACATCACCCATCTAGGTACTGAACAGGCTCGATGTTGCTTAACTTTGGTGATCATATTGGAACTAGTGTTTCAATATGATATGGTCATAAGGTCCTTGTAAAATAAATTTTAATCTTAAAAAATCCTTTTACTAGACAAAAAAAAACAAATCTGGAATAATCTTGAAATTGATTTTATATATTTTGCTAGAAACTCTTGCAAAATTCTCTTGTGATATTTTTTTTTTTCTTTTTTGTCTTTTTTAACAATAAGGTTCACTATGTACAAGTCCAGGGAGCCAATCAAGATAGAGGGTTATGTTAGGAGGCTATTTGTGTGGGTAAGAGTGGAAGATTGTTAATTCTAGCTATGAACAGGTTAAGATTGTAGTGATCTGTGGAAACATCCTCTTAGGAGTCTGTTCCACAGAGCAGTGGTTCACAGCTGTTTGAGTGAAACTCAGTTCTCACCAATGGAATTCAGCAGCAATGTGCGTGGTTTGCTATTACGTAAATGGTTATGGCGTGTCCTTGCTGTGAAAGTTTGAATTGTCTTGACTAGGGAATGTAGTTCATCTGAGCACTTTTCATGGAATTAGTAATAGAGCAGCAAGAGGCTTTCCACACCCCACCTGTAGGAGAGAGGTTGAAGGGTGGAAAATAATTTGTCACTCACAAGGGACTTGGAGATGCTTTTGGACTGTATCAAGGCTGGAACATCTCTTGGCCAGCTCCTGCCTAAATATAACAGTACTTCATTTTTGATATGATCCCTCTCTTGTAAAAGTATTGGTTAGCAGGAGGGGTCAAGTACTTACTGGGGTGGTACAGGGAGCTGACGATTTTACCTGTATCCTTAGCAATAGATTGTATATACAAGTTCCACTTGAGGTCATGTGCATGTTTGAGGCCCAATAATCTTTCATGGCACAGTGTCTCTCCAAGGGTACGTCTGTTCATCCTGACTGATTGTAGTTCAGGGTCTGCTCAGCAATGATGGCCTTAGCTTAGTTTACACAAATGTGTTTGTTTCATTTCCTATATTCATTTAGCTAATGTTTTTAATGTCTACCTTTTCCCTGCCATTTTCATTTTTTTCCCCTCTTTGTTCTTGCCAATATTCTGTACTGATGAGCTTTCCTCTTAGGAATTTAAGTGCAGTACTAGATTAACAGCTAGGTCTCATCATTTTACAGTTTAAATTGTTTTATGTTAAGTTTCTTCTCTTGCACTTCTTGCTTGTGGAAATCTCTTCCAGCTTTTTAGTCAATGTTTACCTTCAAAAATATAAGTGTAACATCGTTATTTTCTGACACCTTGAATTCTGTTCTTTTAATGTTCTCTCTCTTTAATGATTTCTATTGCATGTTAGTGGCTTTATCACCTTGCTTGGGGCAATATTTTTATTTTTTTTTTTTTTTTGATTGTTCTGTGATCTTTTTATCTTTTTTATTTGTCATGTTATGTTCATATCACTCAATAATTTCACAATATCTTGTTTTGCTTTTGAGGCTTTCTTATGACCCATTTCAGTCTTTATATATTTGAAATAAATATCAATAATTCTCCTATTATTTTTACTCGTAATATGATGAATAACTCTCAAGTTGAAGAATTACATACTGTCAAACAAGTTAAATTAAATAATTCTAATAAAAACTGATATTATTTACTGAAATTTACATGGTATATTTACCAAATCACTATATCTTGAAGTATGGGGCCAAGTAGTTAAAAACCATTGACCTATGGTGACAATCCCAGTACATGGCACTGTTGGGAAAACCTGTAGACTATATCAAACCTTGAAAGTGAAATTGGATAGACAAAACTGTTTGGGAACCCTCGATAGTTCTACTAACACAAAGTTTCAAGTCATCATGACTGAGTGTTTGAGGGTACTGTTCAAATGGATAATCATACCAGATTATATGCTCTCTTACAGAAACCATAACTAAGCTCTGCCCACCATAGTTGCTGTCAAAAAAAATTACAGATTAAATCTGTGGATGTTAAACAAACATAAATGTACCCGAGGATGGGTCTGGAATTAGTTACTTGCCCTAACAGGCAAGCATACACGTGGTCAGCTATACGTATCTTGAAAATGTTTTTTTTTTAAAACAAAATTTTCATGATAAAATCTCGTATAGTGTAATGTAGTTAAATCATAAAGACTCAGTGATATAATGGCAACTACAAAGTTTATCCCTAAAGTCTAGACACACAGGAAATTAATTGTGTTTTTTTTTTTTACCTCCACAGATTAAACATAGTTTTGTCAAAAGAAAAAAGAATTGATTTCATTTTCTGATTTATGCTAAAGAAGGTGTACTCAATGAAAATCACAGATGCAACACACTTGACTGAATGCATAAAGAGTAAAGAAAGAATTGACTTCTTTTTCTGGGGGTATGTTAAAGGAGAAGGTGTACTCAATGAAATCACAGATGCAACACACGTGACTGAATGCATAAAGAGTAAAAAAAGAATTGACTTCTTTTTCTGGGGGTATGTTAAAGGAGAAGGTGTACTCAATGAAAATCACAGATGCAACACACTTGATTGAATGCATAAAGAGTAAAAAAAGAATTGACTTCTTTTTCTGGGATATGTTAAAGGAGAAGGTGTACTCAATGAAAATCACAGATGCAACACACTTGACTGAATGCATAAAGAGTAAAGAAAGAATTGACTTCTTTTTCTGGGGGTATGTTAAAGGAGGTGTACTCAATGAAAATCACAGATACAACACACTTGACTGAATGCATAAAGAGTAAAGAAAGAATTGACTTCTTTTTCTGGGGGTATGTTAAAGGAGAAGGTGTACTCAATGAAAATCACAGATGCAACACACTTGACTGAATGCATAAAGAGTAAATGTGAGAAAATTGACAGCAATGTGGAGTTATTGTCTCAAGTTCAATCTTGCAAAGAGCATCAACCTTTGTATCACAAATGATGGCAATCATATTGAAGATATTATTTGTTAAAATTCCAATTCAATATAATGTTGTTGGAAATTTAATTTTTTTAAAATATATATTTTTGCCTATGTGTCCAGACTTTAGGGACACCCTGTATAATCATATTTAAAAGCCTTTACTTATGATATCTGTAACTTTTTGGATCATCGCAATTGCCTATAGCAGGCTTGGCATTAAGAACTCAAGTCACACTAAAAAAAAAAAAAAAAGAAAGAATTAACACTTTCTTTAATCTGCTTTTAAAAATGATACCTCTTTATAAGTATCTATAAATTTATTTTTTGCTGAGCACATAACTGTCAAGCTCAAAGCTATTCACTGATTAAACATGTCAGTCTGCCAACCAGAAAATCAGTATTTATTTATTTATTTTTGGAGATGAAAGCATAAAAATATTGCATATTAGTGATTTGTCTGCTAATGCTAAGATTACACTCTGTTATCATGTCACATAAAAACTGATATCCTGATCACTTCATGCTAAGCTCAAATTTTTAAGGCTGGTCTTGCACTTATTTCTTTGTCTATTCTCCAACATGTGAAATACTATCCTTCAAGTGTAATCTTACTCTTGTGTTATAAATGCATACTTATAGTAATTATAGATTAATATCTTTGGTGAGTGGTGGACTTTTTAATTATTTATTTTTTTTTTTTTTTTTAATCATTTCACCCCAAGCAAGGCATAAAGAGGTTACTGAAAGTGAAAGATTTGGAGAAAAAAGTCATTAAGAAGTGGGGTGGGGGGGTTGGCAATGAAAGAACAACATTCGAGGAGATAGATGACAATGGTTGATAAATTTCAATTTTTGAAGATCAAAATTGACTGGAAAGCAAAAAAGCTGGAAAAGAGTTCCATGAGCAAGAAGTGCGAGAAAAAGTGTTGGCATAGAACTTATGGTTGATATCGCACTTTTGACTGTAAAATGATGACTTAGCTGAGGTAGCATACAGAAGGTGGGGCAGATAGTGCGACAGCCTCGGGCATCCATATTGGGAGGGCATCCAATCAAAGAGTGAAATAAAAATTTAGTTTTTATTTAATTTGAATAAAGTCTTTATTTTATGTTTCATCTGTTTTTACATATTTAAAATGTCTTCTTTTCTCACATTTCTTTGTATTAAACCCTATAGGCATCTTTACTTTAGTCTTCAGGGCATACAATCAAGGAATTGGCCCCAAACATCACCAAACCTCTGCATGTCACTACTTAGCTGCCAATCTAGTACTGCACTTAAATTTGTAAAGTCAAGGTAACAAAGAAGAAAGCTCACCAGAACAATTACCATGAAAATATTTATAGAGAGGGCATTCCTTTAATTTTCTTAATGTGCATATCTATTCTTCCTAATCATTCCAAGTGATTCTACAATAACTGAAATAATAGTGGACTTAATGCCGCTTCTTGTAATTTCTATTTTCATATATTTGGAGAGTTTATCAAATTCTTTTGATGAAATCAGAGACTATAATCATATCAATACGATAGCATTTATGTCCTTTGAAGCCTTTCATTACTGTATCTTGTCTATTAGCTTCTATTATGTCGTTGTGATATATGGTAAAATTTCAGAATAAATTAGCATCAACAGCTAGACTGATGGTAGTTTTTGCTCATACCATTTTTCTGTATGGGTGTATGTTATAATGCTAACATATATTTCAATAAAGGTATTACCCTCATGCAGTCATTCTAAATTACTGTGCTGTGGTACACTAGTGTGCCATGAAATAATGCCATGACATACATATATGTATATAAGTAGTAATAGTACAGCATTAGTATTAAACTTTTTTCTTTTTTTTTCTCAAATAATTCTTTTCACTATTTTGTGATTATGTTAGTTTAAATACTTTGTTTTAATATTCATTTTTTAAAAAGTGTTTTTATTTTCTTAATTTAATTTTTTAAAAACTATTTCTAATGATCAAGGGCTCAAAATATACATTTTGGATTTCAATACAAAAGGAATATCCCACATTAGCTAAAAAGGCCTCATCAGTTTTATTGCAATTTTCTACTTATTTCTAGGCTTCTCAACCCTGAATAACATCAAAAATAAGAAGCAAGAAATGAGGGTCTGTTTATGGCACATTTGACCAAACATTGAAGAAATTGGGGAAAAGAAAAAAAAAAAAAACAGGAACAGGTTTCACACTAAATAAGCTACACAAATAGTTGAATAAAAACAAAATAGAATTAAGTCTGTATTTGTGTGTGTATTTTAAAAAAAATTTATAGTTTTATTTCAAGACATTTAAATGTATACCCTTTAAAAATTTTGCTAAGTGTGCCATTTGCTCCTAAGTGTACCTTTGCTTCAAATGGTTGAGAAACACTGCCCTAATGTATTGAATCCTCTTTTTAAATACATTTGATGCTAAGGTAGAGCAGATAAATATTATCCGATCAATAGTCTCCTAGGTATGAGTACAGAAACAACACTTTGGATTTTCTCTATTCCTTTAAATATCACTATTTAAAGGTTTATTTATTATGTCAACTGCTCTATTGGCTTGTTTAATATGGTTGTTGTGTATTGTGAAGTCTTAAGACAAAGTGACCATTACTATCATTTCAGATGGGTGATGGATTTTGTTCATATCATTTTTTCATGTTATGATGTTGACATATCTTTCAATAAAAGCATCACCTTACCATATCAAGGTCTATGTGTAAATTCATTTGATGCTAAGGTAGAGCAGATAAATATTTTACGATCAACAGTCTCTTAGGTGTGAGTACATAATATACTAGAATACAACATCTGGTCGGCTAGCAGTTGTATTCTGGTACACTTGCATGTCTTTTAGTCTTGAGACTTCACAATAGACAACAACCACATTAAACAAGCCAATAGGGCAGATAATACAAAGAAACCTCAGAAGTATATACAAGGGCCAATTGGAAAACATCAGTTGCATTCTGGTATACTTGCATGTCTTTTAGTCTGCCAATTGATATATCTAATTACATTTATATCTTGGTCAGCTTATGAACTTTTCAGTGGACTCTCTTATGTATTTTTGAGGTTTCTTTATGATATTAACTGCTCTTTAATTTGGTTTTTGTATATTGTGAAGTCTCAAGACAAAGTGACATCATCATTTCAGACTGGTGCTGGATTTTGTTCATGCCATTTTTTTGTATGGATGCACGTTGTAATGTCGACAAATCTTTCAATAAAGGTATCACCTAATGTATCAAGGTCTTTATTTAAATTCATTTGGTGCTTGGGTAGAGCAACCAGATGCTGCTACTGCTCTTGCTACAACTGATTATTATTTCATCTATTTGGACTAGTATCCTCATCCTGGTTGTTATAGTTACAAGGTTTCAGCTATTTCAACCTATAGCCTTCTTCAGATATCTATTTTTGGAAACCTAGAAATTTTGAACTCTATTCAATCTACAAGGGTTGATTATTAGTGGATAATCTTGGTGTAATAATAGATGGGATTATTGTTATATATACTCTGAACTAGTCAGACTAATATCTTCATCTTGGTTGTTATATTTTAGTCATTGTATCATTCAGCTTTCTTCAAATGTCTGCCATGTTTGATAACCTTTTGAGTATTTAGAACCAAATCCTTCATTCAATCCACATGTGTAGACTGTTCTATTTCCATTGATTGTGTGTTAGTAAATTCATCTTTGTGAAATGCATATAGAAATTATTAAATGTTTGTGTAAGAAAAATAAATGAAATTCTTGTTAGCTTTTGAAGATCTTTTTTTTTTTTTTTGCCATTTGTCTACATAATAACATAACAAATAGATATATATTCAGACATACCCAATATGTTTAAACATTCTATGGACATTGAATTCGTACAGATGATGTAAATATATTTTTCAGAATTATTTTCATCCTTCAAGTAAAAAAGATAAAAAAATAATTTGTCATTTAATTACAGTTACAATATTGAATTAGTCTTTTCTTTTTCTTCCTGTTACTTTCCTTTTACTTATTGCTTGCTTTTACTTCCTTTTACTTTTCTTTTTTCTTCCATTTTCTTGTCATTTTCTTTCTTTTGCATATCATTTTTTTCATTATTTACATTATTTGGATTATTGTCATTTTTGTAGCCATGAGGACAATAGTCTGAATAATGTACATAATACCTCAGAAATATAGACAGTCATTTTCCTTGTCATTTTCTTTTTCTCTCTTTCCTCTTTTCTTTTTCCCTCTTTATCTCCTTTTTTCCCCTCTTTATCTCCTTTTTCCCCTCTTATCTCCTTTTTCCCCCCTCTTTATCTCCTTTTCTTTATCCCCTTTATCTCCTTTTTCCCCTCTTTATCTCCTTTTCCTTTTTCCCCCTTTATCTCCCTTTTTTCTCCTTATTTCCTTTTCCCCTCTTATCCCCTCTTTATCTCCTTTTTCCCCCTTTATCTCCTTTTTTCCCCCCTTTATCTTTTTCCCCTTTTTCTTTTTCCCCCCCCCTCCTTTTTTCCCCTTTATCTCCTTTTTTCCCCCTCTTTATCTCCTTTTTCCCCTTTTTCCCCCCCTCTTTATCTCCACCCCCCCTCTTTATCTCCTTTTTCCCCTCTTATTCTTTTATTTTCCCCTCTTATTCCTTTTTCCCCCTCTTTATCTCCTTTTTCTCCCCCTCTTTATCTCCTTTTTCCCCCCCTTTATCTCCTTTTTTATCCCCTTTTTATCTTTATCTCCTTTTTCCCCCCTTTATCTCCTTTTTTTATCTCCTTTTTCCCCCTTTTTCTCCTTTTTCCCCTTTATCTCCCCTTTTTCCCCCCCTTTTTTCCCCCCTTTTTCCCTTTTCTCCTTTTTCCCCCTTTATCTCCTTTTTTCCCCCCTCTTTATCTCCTTTTTTCCCCCCTCTTTATCTCCTTTTTTCCCCCCTCTTTATCTCCTTTTTTTCCCCCCTCTTTATCTCCTTTTTTCCCCCTCTTTGTTTTCTTTAATTTCTTTCATCTTTATCTTTTTCTTTTTCTAGATGTCAATTTTCTTTATACTTTTCTTTTATTTTTATCTTAAAATTTATCAAAAGGTATGGGAGGCTCAACAGCATGAAAAATGGAATCTGTGAGCCAAAAATCAGCTTCTAAACATTCTTTCCCCATACTGTACTAATGCCCTTGGAAAAGTCCCGAATTTATTTCTCTCCCCCCTCCCCTTCTGTGAGGCTATAGCTAAAAAAGCAAAGCTGACTTAATTGACTATAAATTTATTCTTTATCTGAAAAAAAAAAAATAATAATAAATAAATAAACATTGGAAGAAAATCTTCTAAAAAACTCTAACACTATCCTCAGTAAGCTCTTATCTCACACCAGGGCCTAATTATTGATGAATTTTTAATGTATAGGCACTCCCAGCAGAGTTGTGTGACATTGTTAAAGAAAATCTAGGATATTTTAACAAATGAGCACTGACGAAAAGTAAGATGGCAAGAATTTAGAATGTGAGAAATTCAATGTATTACCCCTGAGATTAAAACTTACCATTTCAGTTGCAGAATACCAGTGGAAGAATTATCATTATATATTGATGCATGGCATGTGTTTGATTTGTATTAATTTATTCTTCTACTTTTAGATGTATCTATTTATTATCTGTTGTCTCTATTTTGATGAATTTAACAGAGATTTGTTATTAGATTAATTTTTCTTGAGAGAAAAGCAAAAAAAAGATAACATAAATGAATGGCAATGTCCTGATTGTGGAGAGTGAAGTTGTGTGTGCCTATGTTCAGAAGAAAACACAAAGCATGCTGAAAAGTACTTGGCCCAACGAAGGATCCCCCCAGCCTCCAAAATAGACGAGATGGGGAGCAGGCCAAGCTGAAAATTTTTCAGTATTACCTTATATTTGTATTTGAGAAATGCACACCATTTATATGATGAAAAAATAAAGAACCAGTAAGAATCTAATTCTCTACACACTAGGAATGGTCAAACAGTATAGCTCACTAACCATATATATATATATATATATATATATATATATATATATATATATATATATATAATATTAGTGGTAAAATACACATACATATGCAAATATATATGCATACACATACATATATATTTTTGTAAAAAAAAAATTCAAGAGGATAGAATCCAGGTAGAACTCAATGTCCAGGACAGAGTAAGGATATAATAAAAAGGCTTAAACACTAATATTCCATGGTCATAATTTATTCCATTGGAATCGTAAATACGATCCAATTCATCAGACCTACAAATTCAAAAAGAAAGCAATTTGTAGGTCTGATGAATTGGATCGTATTTACGATTCCAATGGAATAAATTATGACCATGGAATATTAGTGTTTAAGCCTTTTTATTATATAGGGACAGCAGATCATTATTCAAACATATATTGTTAAATATAACAGACAATAAATGTCTATTATATTTTATCATGAGCCTTTCCAAGCATCATATAATGGCTTTAGCTTCAAGAGCAAATAAAGACAAAAACATTTGAATATTTCTTTATTATATTGGTCGGCGATCTAAGCTTTTGGCTCACATGAGCCATCATCACTGCGCCTATATGGACATTACAACAGATGTTCACCATCAAAGGTAACATCCTGTTTTGTTTACATAGAAGTTTGCTATGCGACAATAACAGTTATGGAATAGCAGATGCAAGTCGTAAATTCATCATGACATAGTACATGACCATGTGAGAAAAAGAAATGTTATCAACAGAACCATGTATTTAAATGCATTGTAATATGTTGTGACTAGTTTGAAATGTAATTTTGTTGAGTGCAGGTTGCTTTAACGTAGATGACCCCCAATATCTTAGGGTTCTTTTTACTGTGTGTATGTGTGAGTATTGTTGTGTTATCACCTAATATCTGCCTAATATTATGTACATAGGTATGCTTTTCTAAGAAATGTTGCTATTATATGACGCTTGGAAAGGCTCATGATAAAACATAATAGACATTCATTGTCTGTTATATTTAACAGTGTGTGTGTGTATTTTTTTTTAATCACTATCATGCCATGCAAGCCAGTAAAGTCATTAAATATTAATGAGTGGAAAGAGAAAAGATTAATCAGGAGGGCAGTAGATAGCAATTGACATTGCATTTAAATTTTTGCAGATTAAAGTTGACTGCAAAGCATGGAGCCAGAAGGGAGTTCCACAAGCAAGAAGTATGAGAAAAACTGTTAGCATAGAATTTACAGCTACATCTATCAAGCACAACTGTGAGATCTCAGTGCCAGTCTAGTATTGTGCTTATATTCATAAAGTCTAAGTAACATAGTGAAGAGCTCATCTAAGCAATTATCATGAAAGTATTTATATAAAAGGCACAGGGGTAACCTTATGGTGGTGGGCAAGTGATTGAAGTTGAACAACCAGATCAGAACCAATAGTATTGCTGATTTTTTTTTTTTTTTTTTTTTTTTTTTTTTTTTTTTTCTTTTCAAGGAGCTCTAGTTAAATAGCAAGGGCACAGGACCATATCTGGCAGCAATATTCTAAGCATGGACAAATAGTAGACTTATAGATATGTAAGATAGATTCTGGAGAGAAAAATTGTCCCACATGACTCAGTGAATTGACTTTCTTGACAGCTGACCTAGCAATGGGTGCAATGAGTCATTTTTCAGGAGGTTAGCCTTAGCCATGCTGATGCAAGGCAGAGATTGGTTTCTCAGATGATTAACAGAGAAAAGTTTAGTTTTGGAGGCATTAAACTTAATAAGCTATTTTTTGCTGCAGTTAATGATGGACTGAAGGTCATTTTGGACATCAGCTGCCACTTTGACCATGTCAGACTGGTCAGCCTTACTACAGAGGCAGGAGCAAATGGTTGTGTTGGTAGTATAGATGCCAATTTGAGAGGTAATGTCACTAGGAAGGTCATTAATGAAAATTAAGAACAGAGTAAAACCAGGGATGGATCCCTGGGGGCATCTGCATTAGTACAAAAGGATGTAGACAAGTGGCTATTCGGGATAACTTTGATTTCCCAATTTGATAGAAAAAACTGGATCAGTTCAAAAATGTGTCCGGAAACACTGTAACTTTTCAGCTTTTGGAGAAGACCAAATATTCCAAACCCTGTCAAAGGCTTTTGAGATGTCCAAAGCTACATCCTGGACTTCACCATTTTTAAATAGAGCATGATAGACTTTCCACAATTATTGTCAGTACATCAGCAGTTGACCTGGAGAAATGAAAGCCATATTGCTTGTCTCAGAAAAGGCCCTGTGATCAGAGATGCTGAACCAATTCAGCATTGATTAGGGCCTCTATGAGTTTCCCAAAAAGAGTTAGAATTTGAATAGTTCACCAGAGTTTTTAAAAACTGGAACAACAGACAATGATTTCCAGCAGGAGGCAGCAAGGTTTTTATAGTTTAGAGAGAACAGGAGCCAGTTCAGGAACACACTTCTTAATGACTATTACAGGGATGCCATCGAGTTCATATGCTTTGTGGAGATCAAGGTTAGAGATGATAGCAGAAACCATGGTCCAAATGAGTCAAGGGTAGAGTTTGAGGAAAATGATAAGACCTCAAATTGATTGAAGAGGAGAGGAATAGAGACCTTGCACTTATTCCATACCCTATTACAGAGCTGCCAGTAATTATGACAGTCAAAGTTGCTGGAGGCTACGTGGTGCCTTATTCTTTCGACAAACAGGGACTTGGTTCTTTCAAGGACGTGCTTACATTTATTACAAGTATTAACAAATAGGTGCCTGTTGTGATGAAAGCTGTCATGCTGGTATAGCTGAAAATAGTAGTTCCTGTGGGTTATAGCAGCTGAGGATGCTGGTGTGAACCATGGAGAGGATCAAGGTTTCACCTGGTATTTCCAAGAAGGCATGAAAGCATCCATACCGGCTTTTGACCCAGGAAGAAATATCAGTGGCACAATTTTCAATTGGGATGTTAAAGATGTTAGTTCAAGGGGTGTTATGAATAAAATCACTGAGAGAATCCCAGTCAGCATGATAGTAACAGAAATAGGTCTTATGAATAGGAGGTTCCTGTTTAATGGCTAGTTTGAGTGGTCTCTGTTACCAAGAGGGCGGTGTTGCGAAACTCGGCAAGAGTGAAGAGAGAAAGTGATAAATAAATAATGTAGAGATGCCTGTTGCTCGGTTTTTACTGAAATTTAATGTCTGAATGCTGGCAACATCAGTACTTTTTAGTATGCTTCAGCCACGTGTCATAGTGAGCATTAAAGTCACCAAAGATAAAAATGTTCACAGATGGATGAAGGGAAAATGCCTTTTTGATATCGTCAGCTATTATATCTAATATACTGTAGTCCTGGCAGTAGAGGGAGCAATAAAGGAAAAAGAGATAGCTGACAGAGTTTAGTAATGAAGATGGAAGCACATGAAAGAGTAGTCATGGCCCTTGAGAGACAGTTCCCTGACCATTGAAAGATTATCCCAGTTGTAGACACTAAGACCATGCAAGTAAATGCTGGAATCTTTTTGGCAGAGAGGAAGATAGCCTGAAATCAATAATTCATTGGTAGCAATGGAAGAATTTAAGTTGGTTTCACACACAGTAAAGATACCTGGTGACTGTTCTGAGAGAAAAGATTCTATGCTGCAGAAGTTGGAACAGATACCCCGAATATTGGAGCAAAAAACTTTGAGCTGGGTAGATGCGTTTTTTGTTTACTGATTTAATTGTATTTCTTTTTGTTGTCTTTTCCATGAGATTCATTTTAAGGAGAGAGAACAAAGGCCATTACAATTGTCACTATCTGTCATCAATAGCAATACGAACCAGCCAGGGTGAGGCTGAAAACAGAGCATAATGTGACCTCAAGGTTGCCCAGTGGAAATACATGCAGGGACACCTACCTATGCGTGACATGGCACCCTGATATTATGCAACTGTTGATCAGAGAGCCTCTCTTAGTGCTACCAAAGAGTTCCGACTCCTAATGACAAGTCTGAAGCAGCAGCCAGCCAGCAAGCAAGCAAACTGCCAACCTGGTACCCTCATAATGGAAACTGGTTAGTCTGACCACCAAAAAGTTAAGACAGTTAAATCATTGTGGCCTTGTAAGAGAAAGAAAGAGAACTGGTAAATCATATCCTGAACAAGGAATGAACCTCTACTCCTGTTCAATAGCCATAGCAGTGCAGGCTAAATGAAAGGTGAGCCTATCTACTCCTATTAACCTGTAAAGAAAAATTAAAAGAAAAAAAAAAACATAAAATATGAAAGAATTCATATTAAATAATGACTTAGTATAAGTTCTGATGTCTATTACCAACTGAAAAAAAACTGACATGGTAAAACTTAATTCACTCTTAATTTTTCAACATTGATAAGTAACAGTAAGTAAACATATTCTAAATTAAACAAGTTGGGGGGGGGCCGAATTAAAAAGTTTGTTAGTTAAATATCCATGGAGAAAAGAAAATAATGACAAAAGGAAGGATAAATGAAAACATTGGAAACAAAACCAACAAAAAATAAAACATTTACTTACATGACACAAGGCTTTCTAACTTACTTACAAGGGACCCTTAAGATGTTAAATTTGGCATTTTTTTATGGACAGAGCAAGCGGACTTGATTTCAGTCATGGTTTGGTGACAACTCATGGTGATGCATATGTGGATATATAGTGTGTGTGTGTGTGTGTGTGTGTGTGTGACATAACCATGTTAGAGGCGTCTAAGTTCAAATACTTTAATACTATTGTAACAACGTAGACTCCACTCTTTTCAGTCCAGGGCTGTCTGCTCAAACATCTTATGTGCTACTCTGACAGCTTCAAGATTACTCTTCAGCCTGTCATTGTACCTATGACACAGCCTGGCTACATTTTGTTTTGTTTTTTGGGTTTTTTTGGGGGGTTTTTTCTGCTGTGTAGCTAGTTGTATATGAGGTCTTTTGGTATTTGATTATATGAGTTACTATCAAATATGGATCAGAATACGACAGAACAATGAGATAAAGAACAAATAGGAAAGGTTTATCATTCTAACACGTTTCACTTTCATTAAACCTTTTTCAGACGAGATAACTAATGTTTCCTATTTTTTTTTCTTTTTCATCTTGCATACGGGTTAAATAGCAAACTATGTTCTCTAGCCATGTTTAGCACCCAGTCTGAATTTAAAATCTGTATGTAGCCCTGACGTATCACAGCAGCCATTGACATGGTCATGTAGTTAACAATGATGGTATAATCTTGTCTGGTCAATATATGACAGTGTCAATTTTTATTATTATTATATATAATTTATAAGAAATTAATGAATTTTATTTGAATCCAACATTTTCTTCACTTGCTTCCCCAGCGTAGATTGTATACACGTTTTTACTGAAAGTGTCTTTTTCAAAAAAAGACACTTTCAGTAAAAACGTGTATAGCTCTCTACAACTTCCTGTTCTTTGTAGCTCTTAATTATTTTTGTCTTTTTGCCATCTCTCCCAAATGCTATTCCATTATCTACTCACTCAAACTCACCATGTAGGTTGTGTGTTACTTTCTTCTGTCTCTCTCTTACCTTCAATCTTTCCTGGGAGTATCAAATTTTCCAAGCCCTCCTTCCTCAATATGTGCCCCAGAAATTTCAGTTATCTCTTCCTGATGTTAAGTATAAGTGCCCTTTTGGTTGCCATTCTCTCCATGATTTCATCATTTCTCAAATGTTTGGTCTATGGTATTCTCATCATCCTTCTGTAGAACCATATTTCTGTTGATTCAAGCGTCTTCATCTATGAGGAGATTGTCCAGCATTCATTGCCATATAGGGGGACTGATACTACATAACAGTTCAGTACTCATTTGTTTGTAATGATTTTTTTTTATTTCGTTAAGTTTTGTAATTGAAAGTGTATACAAGAAGTATTTAGAAAAAAAAAACATTTTTTGTTTATTCTTTCTTTATTCATAATCTCTGATCATCTCTGACATTCATATGATTATATGCCTCTAACAACTTGGATGCCAAAATTGCTCTTTTTCCAGATCTCATTTGGCAGCAAAGTTTAACATATCAAGGAATCAATAATGTAATTCCTGTTGATATTGCTAGCCAATCAGATAGCATTTGAAGACAATTCTATCGCCATAATTTGGTTTGCTCCATTCAAAGCACCTTCATTCAACTACTGATGCCACTAACTTTGGTTAACAGTTCAATGCTTTTTCATGATGCTGCCAATTATTGGATGGATGAATTCTGGTCTTTCAGCAGTCGACCAATAGAAGTGAACATCCTTTTCATATCTTAGTTTGTCAAATGTAACTTTTTTTACTATTTCCTTTTGTCGACTAACTATCCTCTTAAACAAGTGATGGTAATTTTAGTTCCATTTAATTCTTCTCTTTATGTATTTCGTGTGTATACAATTCAGAATATGTTTATATATATATATATATATATATATATATATATATATATATGTATGTATATGAGATTTTGAAAGGATAACAGTTCTACATCGGGGATATGATAATTAATATAATTAATAGCTCTATTCAACAAATAACAAAGGTTGTTTATTAACACAATGTAATCAGAGACAGTTGAAATTTTTAGGACATGTTGTGAGGAAAGGTGGTTTGAAAAATTTAACACCTATTCAGAAAGGAAAGGGAAGCTGCAACCTACTTTACAAGTTAGTCATGGTTTTGCTAACTATCCATTCAAAGAGGGATGTTAAAAAGTCAAACATTGATTCAGACAGCAGGAGGTTGTGGAGAGCCATGATCATCATGTCCTGAAGAGACATTGCACATAAAAGAACATTACAGTTTTATGACAATACCAAAAAACACAAGATGTATTATAAATTAAAAACATTTTTCTTTTTTAGCAGGTCACCAGTAGAACTGAGCATCCTTTTATATCTTAGTTTTTCACACTTAACTTTCTCTCTCTTTTTTTTTTTTTGTCTTAAGTAATGGTAATCTTAGTTCCATAGAATTCTTCTCTTTATGCATCTTTTATATTTTCAACTCGGAATACAGTCTGCAGGTTGATAAGAGATTTCAAAAGGATAACATTAGCAGTTATGCATATAATAATTATCCAAGAAGTAATTTCACTAATTGACAGCACTAACAAAGTTTTTTTTTTGTTAACACAATCTAATGAGCCAAAGTGACTTTTTTTTTTTATTAGTGGTATAATGATTATTATGCCTATTAACTTGGGATCATTTCATCAACTTCTCCATAACATCCTTCATGTACCAAGCTTCAAATTAAACATATATCACGAGGAATCAGTGCATGTAACTACTTGAACGATCTCCCTCAAGCAAGTCCTGACCTGGCATCTTGGCTTCAGTGACTGTCCCACTCCCCTGTAACATAGCTTCTCTGTGCCTTTTCTATAAATATTTTCATGGTAATTTTTCTGATGGGCTTTTCACTTTGGTACCTTGTCTTTACAAATTTAAATGCAATACTAGATTGGCAGTTAGGTCTCATCATTTTACTGTTGAAATGGCTAGATGTAATCATAAGTTCTCTTCTAAAAGCTTTGTCTCTCTCTCTCTTCTTGCTTGTGGAACTCTCTTCCAGCTTCTTGCTTTCTAATCAACTTTGATTTTCAAAAATTTAAATACAATATTATTATCTTTTGTCTTCTTGTGGAACCAAATCTTAAGGTGTTGCTTCCCCAATCACTACAATATTGACTTCTTCAAGTGTCAGGTCTACCATTATCATCTCCACAAATTGCCTCTTACTTTGCAACCCTCTTCTTCTAGTGGCTTTTGGGTCTTATACAGGGTAAACATCATTATACAAAAAAAAAAAAAAAATCCTGTTCTTTTATTGTTACTTTTTAATAATGATTTTCTTTTCTCATACTTCGCACTCTGTAACTCCTTGGATCTTAAGAGCTTTATTGCCTTGATTGGGGTGAAATGATTAAAAGAACAAGTACTATGAATTATAATCACATGAATTGGGTTAATAACAATTTTGTGGATTGAAATTTTTAACTGAAGACATTAAGGAGAGAAGTAGCTTGTGTTGCTGTCAGGATGTAAGCTCGTAAATGTGATAATGCGTTTTGATATTTAGATCTCGGCTACCATTTTTCTTTTCTGTACTAAGTTCTTTCAGGATATGGGGGTGATCATGGCTCTCCACAACTTCCTTTTTTGTTACTCTAAATAACATTTGACCTTTTACCTACTCTTTTTTCCCTTGTTTTGCTATCAATTCACACAAACTTACTAAGTAGATTACATAGCGAAGGAAGTGATACAGAGAGAAACTCCCTGCATCACTTCCTTCAATATGTCCTATGAATATTAAATTCTCCAAGCTCTCTTTCCTCATTAGTTCCATATTAGTTTCTATAATGCTTTTTAAAATCCTTTGTTATTACATCTGGAAATATGTATACTTTTAAGGTATGGTATATTTATGGGTAAATGTGCTCAATATCAGGGATAGGTTGTATGTAAAATATAAAAGTGTAGGTTTAGGTCAATACTAGGTGGCAACAGTTTGTATAATGCTTGAATGCAGTCTTCAATCCTTGCATGGTATCCACTCTGATATATATATATATATATATATATATATATATATATATATATATATATATATATATATATGTGTGTGTGTGTTTAACTCCTACCAGAGAGCACCTATTTTTCTTTAATAAGGTTTCTCAAATATTCAGACCAGTAGATGAAAATAAATAAATATACTTTTGAATAAATAAATGGAGCGCCTACTCAAATATTAGTATCCACTAAAAATAATATTTAAAGTGATAAAAATCCCTCAGATTAATAAATAAAAAAAAAATCGATTACTTCTTTAGAAAACTACTACTACGACACACAATGACAAATTTTCACCTTTCTTTTTCACAGTTAGATGTAAGAATATTTTAGAATTTGAAAAATCAATATATATATATATATATATATATATATATATATATATATATATATTTGCCAACCAAATATGTTAGCTCTATCTCTGATATTGAGCCCTTTGTAATGAGTAAGCATATAATTTATAAATAATAATTATATATAATATATATATATATATATATGTGTGTGTATATATATATATATATATATATATATGTGTGTGTGTGATATATATATATATATATATATATATATATATATATATATATATATATATATATATATATATATATATATATATATATATATATATATATATATATATATATTCCATAATATTCCATGGTTATAATTTATTACATTGGAATTCTGATCACAATCAATTCATCAGACCTACAAATTCAAAAAAGAAATCGGAAAATATAATTCCCTGTATTAAAAACAAAATTTCAATGAGAGTGTATATGTGGGAGTTGAACCTTTTATATAATATTCTTGCTCTGCCTTCTACATTGAATTCTACCTGGATTTTATCCTCTTGGAAATATATATTCAATTTCTGTTAAAGCTTTTTAGACATTTATTTTTATATTTTGTTATAGCTAGAAACACTTGTTTTTAATCATTTCCCAATCTCTCTCCATTTATTGAAAAATCCATTTTCTGATTGCTTTTCTAACTCTTATCATTTATTTGATACCTGAAAGTAAACGGTCAATACTAATTTAGAGAATTTGACATAAATTTTTCTCACTCCCAAATACTACATCCTATTTAACAGATTTTTATTCTTGGCAACAAATGATTTATTTTTATATACTTGCTGTTTCACCTTTTCTTCAGATGGTCCTTTGTTTTGGCTTGATCCTTTGATATACATTTGGTTATGATGATGGTCAATTTGTTGTAATGGTAAGATGTTCTGCTCATTTCTGCTTGGTGTATATCTATGTCAAAGACTCGTATTTGGTGCCTTATCCAGCTGTTGCATTTCCAGACTCAGAGTGTAATGTCTCACATTATCCACGCTGTCTTTCTCTGGGCTATGGTGAATATCTCTGTTTAACTGTTAATTGTCCAATTCTTGCGACCATACGTCATAACTGATAGGACAGATTCATTGAACGCTTTCCTCTTCAGTTCAACTGCTGCTCTTCTGCTCCTTGTTATATTGTCTCGTTTACTGAGTGCATCTTGCTACTGAATTTAGTCTCCAGATTTTCAGTAGTTAGGAGCCTAAAGCAATGTCATGGAGGATAACAAATTCTTCATTTTCTTTCCAGCATCTAAAAGAAATATACCATAACGGGAAAGGATGCTGAAACATTTTGGACTGACCAAAATGCTCTTCCTCAAAAAACTTAACTGCACTTTCTTGTATAATTATCAATACCTAAATACTAAAGGGTATTTAATAATTAACTAAATATCTTTTGTAATAATATACCTATATAATAACCACACACACACACAGATTATATTTTATATAATAAAAAAACAATTTTTACAAAGAATGAAATAGCAATGTTAATGTGATTAATGGTGAAATCACTTCACTAACAGGACTTAATGAGACATTAACTTATGATCAATTCCTTGAATAATAAGGTCTTTATTTTTGAGTTGTCCAATGGAATACACAGTTGCTAAAACTACTTGACATGTGTCTTCCATCTGACAACAACCCTAATATAAGGATCTTATTCAAGGAATTGATAGTAATTTAATGTTTCATTAAGTCTTGTTAGTAAAGTGATTTTGCTATTAATCATATTAACACTGCTACATAATTTGTATAAATTGTTTCTTTATGTGATATAGTTTTAAGAGTATGTTATATTTATGAGTTAAACTTTTCAATATCATGGATAGAGCATTTTTTTTTTTTTTTTTTAAGCAATTCACCCAAGCAAGGTAGAAGTGCCACTAGTACACTAGGGTCTACAGAGAGTGTAAGTAAGGGAAAAAGACTGTATATGGAGAGCATTGAGGAAAGGATAAAAAGAACAGGAATCAAGACAACATAAAATGTCAATTGACATTTCATTTAAATTTTTGAAGATTATAGTTATCAGGGAAGCAAGTAAGAGGAAGGGAGTTCCACTGTTGGGAAGTGCAAGAGAAGAAGCTGTTGGAGTAGCAGTTACATTTAACTGTTTTGACAGTAAAAGGGTGGGACCAAGATGCCAATCTAGTAGCACACTTAAATTCATGCAGTTTGGGTATCCATAAAAATAGTTTGTCAGAGCAGATGCCATGAAAATATTTATAGAGAAGACAGAGAAAAGCCACATTACATTAGTGAAAAAGTGACTGGAGTCAAGACCCCCAAGTCAGGACTGATCACATTGCATATCTGTCTTTGGATTTTGTTGAGAGTGTAGAGATGAACAGCAAGGGCACTAGACCATATATGGCAACAAAAGTGGATATTGAGGTCAACAGGCAGGCAATGATTGTGTGTTTCATGCTTAGACGCAATTGTGTGTGTGTGTGTGTGTGTGTGTGTGTATGTATATATATATATATATATATATATATATGTCATATTTTTAATCATTTCACCTCAAGCCACTAAGATGCAAGGGATTACTGACTATGAGAGAATATTAGGAAAAAATCATTAAGGAGAGAGAACAATAAATGAACAGGAATTAAGAAGACAAGATAATTGACATTGCATTTTTTTGAAGATCAAAGTTGACTGGAAAGTAACAAGCTATAAGAGAGCTCCACAAGCGAGGAGTGCCGGATAAGAAACTGTTAGCATAGAACTTAGTTACATCTAGCCAATTCAACTATAAAATGAGGAGACCTTGCCGCCAATCTAGCACTAGAGGAAAGTTAATCAGAATAATTACCGTGAAAGTATTTATAGAAAAGGCACAGCGAAGCTACATGTTAGTGGTGAGAAAGTAACTGAAGCCAAGCTGCCAAGTTAGGATCAACAACATTGAAGATTCTTTGTATTTTTATATATGCATGTGTGTGTAAAAAAAAAAAAAAAAAAAAAAATATATATATAGAAAAAAAATAGGAAAGAACTCGTTAGGTAGCTTGGTACTTTAATTCAATTTAATTCAAATAATTATATTGAAGTTTTCGGCTCTTGTTTTGAAACATGAGTACTCTTATGTAGCGATGGAATCATATTTTTAAATAAATAATTATATATATATATATATATATATATAGATAGATGGTGTGATCTTAGGAATCAATGTTACATGGTGACTGTCAGAGCTATCTACAGACCAAGTCACTATGTAGTTCAACTGTGAGAGTCAGTCTATCACTGCAGAGGCAAAGATAGATAATTTATGTAAATTTTTATTCTTTAATTAAAACTTGAGTCTTGGTGATAAAGTAAAATCAAGATAATGATGGATCTAATCTGAAATTCTGATCTACCAGACCAACCTCAGAGATTCTTTCATACCACTGTAAAGGCGGTTTTAATGTATGGTGCTACTGCTTAAACATTAACTAAAATGCTTGAGTTTAAGCTAGATGGAACGTACACTTGGATACTATGAGCTATACTTAACACCTCTTGGCAACAACTTTGAACTAACTCACAGTTCTACAAGCCCGTTTTCGATATTTCTAGAATCTTACGCAAACACAGAATGCAATTTGCTGGACACTGTGGGTGACTAAAACAAGAACTTGAGAGTGATCTACTGCTCTGAGCATCTAGACATGGTGCAAGATGGTCTGGTCACCCAGCAACCAGCTACAGTGACCAGCTGTGTTATAGCATAGAATGCTGTCCTAATGATCTAACATTGGTGCAGGACCGAGCTGGTGCAACTGAATAAATGAAAAATTTAAAACTGTGGCACTATAAGTATGTACTCATGTTTTGTTTTTCAATAAGAAGCTTTTCTAAATATGTTACCAAAAAATTGCATTTTTATATTTTCTTAAAACATAAAAAGGTATATATCCGTTTGTATATTATTTAAAAGAAATCTTTTTGGAAA
Organism: Acanthosepion pharaonis; assembly: GCA_903632075.3. NCBI lineage: Eukaryota > Metazoa > Mollusca > Cephalopoda > Sepiida > Sepiidae > Acanthosepion > Acanthosepion pharaonis. The sequence continues at coordinate 4,951,123 of CAHIKZ030000302.1, forward strand.
ATAAAAAAAAAACAAAAATCTGTTTTTTAACCAGGGCTGATATCATACTTATTATAAAGCCCAAGGTGTGTGTGTGTGTGTGTATGTCTGTACGTTTATATATTGGATCGGAGTTTCCTACATTTTTCAACCGATTTCAACAAAACTTCACAGGACTACGTAAAATTACCTTGCGGTGGTTCTGACAGTGCCAAAAATTGGAAAAACACAATTGTTTTTGCATGAAATCAATTTGAAAACACGATTAAGAGTCATCGCTGATGCGAGAATGAAAGGGGGACAACTCATATCGAGTTTTACTTATTATAAAACCCAGGTTTGTTGTTTGTGTGTGTGTGTGTTCATTTATATATGGGATTGGATTTCCTACATTTTTCAGCCGATAAAACAAAAATTCACTTTTTTTTGGCAGGTAGTGTTTCTTATTGTCTTGCACACTTTTTTCTTTATTTTTACATTCAGAATGCTTCAAAAATTCCATTTATAAGACAATTGTTTATAATAAAATTCTATTCAATTGGTAGACTCATAACAATTGAAAACAATGTTTATGTTTGGGTTTGACCAATTTGTAAAAAAAAAAAAACAAACAAAACTAATTAAGGAATGTGTGTCCGTCAACCTTAAACAATAATCTTGATCAATTTTATTTTTCAGTCTTTATGATGGTCGATACTTGATCTATCTCTTACTGTTACATCCCCGAGCAACGTCGGGCTCTACTTCTAGTCAATGATATAAGCAAATTTTTGTTTGACGCACAACATTTGTAAATATAACATAAGTGCAGATAACTCTGTAAAAGTCAGGGATTAATTTGACATTGTTATTGTTATTATGAACATCATCCCCTTCTAAATCGATAAAAAAAATATTTTTTGATTCCAACAAGTGTCACAAACTAAGAAAGGTTTAAAGAAAAAACTTTCCCTTATTTTTACAAGTGGACGAATGTAATTAGTGTCTCACATCCATAGCGTTGTCCTCCACACTTATGCAATGTACAGTAATTTCTTTCTTGATATTAGTCCTACTAAACATTTCAAAAGACTATTTTAAGATTGACCCTGTTGCGGATTTATGTATGCTGCTGTTTAAGTTTGGACACACGTCTCCTGGAATGTTTATCCCACAACAAAAATGGCAGACTTGCATATGTGTCTGGGTAATAAAATATTAATTTGAAATTGTATTACTAACAAGCCCCCCTCCTACTTGTCTTTCTTTTTTTTTTTCTCAATATCTGCCTTAAAAGAAATGTATCTTAATTCTTAACATGTAGAGATGTACTTTGCATGCTAAAAATCAAGATATATTTGTTTTAATGCAGAAATTTAAAAAAATAAAAAAAGTAGGGGAGGACATGCATATATTGATGTACTTCAAGGGTCAGCTGAAAAGTTACTAGCCTGACCAACATAAATGTAAATAGACACACCAGTTGGTAGATAAAGACATGCAATCAGCTGTTGTATTCTGATACACTTGCATATCTTTTAGTCTGGGGTGTCTACTTAACATTTGTATCTTGGTCACCTGAACCTCAAATTTCTCTTCCAGCATTTTTTTTTTTATTTTTATGTATATTTGCTACCAATTCTATTTTTTTGTATTTTTAATAATGATTTTCTTATTTTTCAGTACTTCAAGAACTTCCAACTTGTTTGGTAAGTACCAAAATTTTATTTTTATCTGCATGCCCATTTTATCAACCACTTTTAAAATTTATGTGGGATTGTCAGATAAATTCCTTTATCTTTTTTTTTTTTTTTTCTCCCATTTATTTTAATCCTATAAATCATCAACAATTTTATGAAATTGGTTAATAATATTAAACAGTAAACAAAAATCATAGAGAAAGAATAGAGCTACAAAATAAACATAAAACACTATATGAAAAAAATATTTTGCATATTAATTCAAATAACATTGGATAAAGAAACAAGTTTATTTGACAACCCAATAGAAGGACTGGATATGACAATAAACTACATCCGGTAGCAAGGCCTCTGATCAGGGGATTTGTGGTTTAGAGGATTGTGGAACCACCTCTTAATTTCTGTTGTTCCCAGATCCACCTTGGCCTAGGGTAGTAAACACCTGTTAGAGTCCCAACTATGGACAAATAGTGAACTTGTCATCAAAAATTAAAGCACTAGGAAAGTATAAAAATATATATTTATAGTAAAAACACCAATAATACATTTGATGTTTAGTTGAAGCCTTAAGATTGTGTTCAAAATATTTAAGTTTCGGTATTAAATAATCCATAGAGGTTGATATGCTGCTACACAAAATCAACCAAACCAATCAACTCTATCGGTGGTACGGTGAGAACTGGTAAAGATGATTAGAGGACAATCATTGTTTAGAGCTGGATGGATAAGTTGCTCCAGCTTCATAAGGTTTCATACTTCAGCTGTTAATCTAACTTCGAGTTTCTGGAGACAACCCTTGTATGGAATTCTACAATCCTAAATAAAAAAATTAAGTGAAACTGGGAAAAACCTACAGAAAAGTAGCATCGCAAAGTCATCAAGAGACAAAAAAGCTACATTATCGTTTGGTCACTTTATTGAAATTATTAAATAACATTTTTGAAAGAAGTTTTAATTTGTAAAATTTGTCTTTCTGAAATAACAAAGTGTCCCCCTCTTCTGTCAACCATGTGTGATAGGAAAAAGAAAGAATAAAACAAAAAGACAAAATATTTGGGCCGCCCTCCCCTAAATCAAGCCAACTTCATTAAAATTTGTTCCTAAATACTGTAAAACTGTAGGGAGTCATTAAGTGGGGGGGTGTATGTATTAAAACATTTGCAACTTTATTCTTTTGATGTCTGTCAGATGAGCGAGTTAGGAAAGGTAAACATAGTAACAAATTAAAATGGCAGTTAGCAAATCTGATTATCAGAAAAAAAATTTCCATTTCAAAATTGTGATTTCTGTTTCAAGTAGGCCATTCTATTTTTCATTTTTCCCGGAAAATAAGACCCTCTACTCCTGTTGTGCTCTCCAGCCTTCTTCAGGTGTCTGCTGATTTGTGGGACAATAGAGGAACAAAGTCTTGGTTTTCAAATTTTGTGGCATAGTAATTATGAATTCTGTCTCTGGGTCAATTAATAAGACTATTTGAAAATAGAGCGAGCAGTAACTGAGTTATTACTTAAAACATTGACAGTAAAGAGGGTGTAATGAAAGTAAGAGTATAGCAAGATAGAGATAGAATAATCTACAGTAGATTAAATAAGGGATTCAGTTTGAAATTTCCTGAAGGTTATTGGATTGACAGATACCTGAAGAAAGTCAGAGAACCCAACGGCCAATATGATAGCAGCAAAAATATGGACACTAGATTGACTGTACATAACAGAAAACACTGCTGGAGAGTGAGGAAATTGTAAGAAGCTGTTCATATTGACTTTGCAGATCGAAATAGGAGTCAGGCTGGATGTCTTTGCTTAACAAGAAAGAAGATTGAAGAGCAGCCCACATAAAATATGAGATTGTCTGTGTCAGCTTTGTTGTAATTTTTGGTTTGATAAACATATTGTCAGCAACCATTTTCTGTCTGGTCTTGATTAAATGCCCCCCCCCTTTCCATTGCTGTGTGTGATAGGCAAAGGATAAGACAAAAAATTTTTGTCTTCCTACCATCATGTTTTTTTTGTTTTTTTTTGTTTTTTTTTAAATCAAGCTAACTTCATAAAACTGTTCCTAAATACCCCCAAAACTGTAGGGAGTCATTAAGTAAGGGAGAGATGTATTAAAACATTCGCAACTTTATCCTTTTGATGTCTGTCAGACAAGTGAGTTAGGAAAGGCAAATATAGTAACAAATTAAAATGGCAGTTGACAATTCTGATTGTAACAAACAAAAAAATGTCCATTTCAAAATCACAATTTCTGTTTAAAGTAGGCTATTCCATTTTCATGGAAAATAAGTCCCTATGGTAGCCAAAAAAGTTCTTGCTGTTTTTGATTTATTTTTTTATTTTATTTTATTTTTTCCATTTTCATAGAAAATAAAAGGAAAATGAAAAATTTTATTAGCTGGAATATCCACCCATTGGATAAGTTGCTCCAGCTTGATAGGGTTTCATACCTCATACTTCAACTGTTAATCTAACTTGAGTTTCTGGGACAACCCTTGTATGGAATTCTACAATCCTAAATAAGAATTAAGTGAAACTAGGAAAAACTACAGAAAAAGTAGCACCATAAAGTCATCTAGAGACAAAAAAAGCTACATTATCGTTTGGTCACTTTATTGAAATTACTAAATAACATTTTTGAAAGAAGTTTTAATTTGTAAAATTTGTCTTTCTGAAATAACAAAGTGTCCCCCTCTTCTGTCAACCATGTGTGATGGGAAAAAGAAAGGATAAAACAAAAAGACAAAATATTTGGGCCGCCCTCCCCTAAATCAAGCCAACTTCATTAAACTTTGTTCCTAAATACTGTAAAACTGTAAAGAGGCATTAAGTAAGGCGGGGGGATGTATTAAAACATTACTGACTTGATGTCAGATGAGTGAGTTAGGAAAGGAAAGGCAAATATAGTAACAAATTAAATAGCAGTTGACAAATCTGATTGTAACAAAGGAAAAAATGTCCATTTTAAAATCACAATTTCCATTTAAAGTTGTTTATTCCATATTCATTTTTGGCTACTATATGGGCTTATTTGCCCATATGGTAGCCAAAAATGTCCTTGCTGTTTTTGATTTATTAGAAGAAAAAAAAGAAAAGAAAAAAAAAGGTATATAGAAAATCCTTCAGCAAGCAAAACCTTTTACCAATGGACCTCCAGAACTTTTTTTTGCCAATGTGCTGCCAGCTGCTTCATACCCTGGTGGTTGCACTCCATCTCCTTTCATCCCTACTCTTCTCACTGGAAATGTATACATTGACACTAATAACCATAACATATTTACATTAACTGGTGCATGTGCATCATGTTGCATATGTCCACTAATATGCATGTGTATCCATTCTGAGATCTCGGGTATGGTGATAAACTACATCCACGTCCTGGGTGAGACAATAAACTGCATCTGGCAGCAAGGCCTGGGATCAGGAGGTTTTGAGGAGCGTGGAACCACCTCTTAATTGCTGGTGTTCTCAGGTCCGCCCTGACTCGGAAAGGTAGCAGCTGTCAGGGTTTTAGCTATGGGCAAATAGTTACCGCCACCAAAAGGGTCCAAAACACTATGAAAGTATAAAGGAAAAAATTATGGCCAACAATACTTTTTTTTGGGGAAAAACCATTGCCAGCAATACTTTGGGGAGGGATGATTGCCAGCTGTACTTAGGGGGGGGATCATTGCCAGCAATACTTGGGGGAATCATTGTCAGCAATACTTATTTTTTGGGAAAATCATTGCCAGCAATACTTATTTTTAGGAAAAATATAGCAATGCATTATATATATATATATATATATATTTTTTTTTTTTTTTTTTTTTTTTTTGAATAAAAACAGACCACTTTAAGGTTCCATGTAATAAGTTATTTCACCACAACCCCTTTAACAGGACTCTGGATCATCAGACTTTTACTTCCAAAGGTTAAAATGAAAGAAATTCAACCTTTGGAAGTAAAGTCTGATGATCCAGAGCCCTGTTAAAGGGGTTGTGAAAAATCTTTATTACATGGAACCATAAAGTGGTCTGTTTTTTATTCAAACATATCGGCTCTGAATTTTACATTGAGCTCTCCGGATATCATCCTCCTTGGGTCTACCCATGCGGATTACCTAGTTTTGCATAAACTAAATATATATATAACCAGCAGTAAAAATCTTGTCAGCATCAAATAACCCATGAGATACACATGTACCCCCCCAACAAAAAAATAGAAGATGTACATAATAGAAGCAGTGGGGAATAATGCTAGTGTCAGTGTTATACATTGTAGTCATTCTTTATATTTCAATAAATTTTTATTTTGTTTACCAAAATAAAGCATATAAACTTATATAGCTATTTTTGTTGGTAACTAATAAAACCATTTGACAGCATATAAGGGTTCAAATAGCAAGAGGTATGAGTGAATATGTTAGTTTTATTAGAATCCAATAAAGAAAGAACTAATGGTTATTAGTCCACCAAATGAGCAATTATATTTATTCTTTTTATTTGCTCTTTGCTAAAATCTTTCATTTGCTTTTTCGATATTTTGATTTTGAAGATATCAGATTATGATAGGAAATTAGCTCAACTGTCTTCCGATAACATTGTAATTTTTTTTCTTTCCTACTATCTTTTCTAAACTCCCAATTCATTTACTTCTATTCCCCCTCTATCTACTTTCATTACACCTCTATCTCTTACTTTCATTACACCCTCTATCTGTATTCTTTCCCTTACACCCTCTATCTACTTTCATTACACCCCTCTATCTACTTTCTTAACCCTCTATCTCGCTTACTTTCATTACACCCTCTATCTAGCGTGGCTGCTTTCCTTATCCCTCTATCTTACACCCAATATCTGGCTGTTACTTTCCCTTACACCCTCTATCTGTAACCCTCTGTCTGTGCTTACTTTCATTACACCCTCTATCTCGCTGTGCGCTTACTTTCATTACACCCTCTATCTCGCTGTGCGCTTACTTTCATTACACCCTCTATCTAACCTCTATCTGCTGTGCTTTCATTACACCCTCTATCTGCTGTCTTACTTTTCATTACACCCCCTCTATCTGGCTGTGCTTACTTTCATTACACCCTCTATCTGCTGTGCTGTACTTTCATTACACCCCTCTCTGCTTACTTTAATACACTCTATCTTTCATTACACACCCTCTATCTGGCACAATACTTACTTTTTACCCTCTATCTACACCCTCTATCTATCTGTGCGCTGCTTTCATTACACCTCTATCTGCACAATGCTACTTTCATTACACCTCTATCTAGGCTGCCTCTATCTACTTTCATTACCTCCTATCTGCTGTCCTCTATCCGCTGTCTGCCTGTTCTCCTTTGTTCTTCTGTTCCCCCCCCCTGTGCCCCTGTTCCCCCCCCCTCGCTGTGCGCTCACTTCTGTTTCCTATTTCCCCCAAGCTGTGCGCTCCTTCCTGTTCCCCCCCCCCCTGTTCCCCCCCCTCGCTGTGCACTTCTATTCCCCCCCTTCTGTTCTTCCTGTTCCCCCCCTCGCTGTGCTCACTTCTGTTCCCCCCCTGGCTGTGCGCTCACTATTCCCCCCCCCTCGCTGTGTAAACTCCTTCTATTCCCCCCCTCGCTGTGCACTCACTTCTATTCCCCCCTCGCTAATAACTCACTTCCTATTCCCCCCCCCCTCATCTCACTTCTGTTCCCCCCCTGCTGTGCGCTCACTTCTGTTCCCCCCCCCCCCTGTGCACTCACTTCTGTTCCCCCCCCCTCCCCTCACTATTTCCCCCCCCCCCTGCTGTAAGCTCCTTCCTGTCCCCCCCCCCCCCCCTGTTCCCCCCCTCTCTGTGCGCTCACTTCTGTTCCCCCTCTCTGTGCGCTCACGCTCACTTCTGTTCCCCCCCCTCTCTGTGCTCACTTCAGTCGTCCCCCATCTGTCCCTCTATATACACACATACACACAAATATATATATATATATATATATATATATATATATATATATATATACATATATATATATATATATAAATACTCTCATATATATATATATATGTATATACACACACACACTTCCATTTCCCTCCCCTCTTTATATATAATTACTTCCATTTTCTTCCTCTCTCTCTCTCTGTACTTACATCCATCTCCCACTTCTTTTTCTATTCGCTTCCATCTCCCTCAGACCTCTCTCATTGCACCTGCTGACATCACCCACTCATTTGTAAATAATGATATATTCATCTGTTTATTTTTATCAGTTGTTCTAGTGATCTTTTTTTATAGCCATTACTAAGAGTGACAAAGGGCAAGAAATGGTGGCGATCCATTCTTTGCCAATGTACTCAAGGGACATGGCGTGGTGAAGAAAAATTTACCTTTCCTTTTCCTGATGAAAAAAAATAATTAAGAAGTCGATACTTTAGTGATTATTTTGTTTCAAGCTTAAATTTTGATTTGTTTCATTAAGCACACCAACTCACTTGGTATTAAATAATTTTTTCTACTATCATCACATCCAGGTTTGAACTCTTAACCAACTTAGATTTGTAGTTCAGCTAGTATATTTATAAAATGTTTGTTCTTTTTCTAATATGATCAGTAATCAGTTATTTGTTACTTTTTATCTCCCTTTGATAGCACTTGATAAATTATTTGAAGCACATTCCTCAAATTCATTGTTACTATTTTGTATAGTGTAACCTTTTTAGATTCAGGGGTTTTTAAGTGGGCTCTTTTGAAAGATTGTTACACACCTCAACTGAAAAAAGACTTTTTATTGCAGGCTCAATAGTTAGGGCAACTGAAAGCCAGTGTATATTGGAGAATCCTTTGAGAAAGAAGGTTATCACAGTACAGTGAATCACATGTTGCTGTTTCAAGTTCCTAAAAATAAGCTTTTATCTTGAGGGAAGTGCTGTATAAAGTCCTTTTGCTAAATTTACTTTTTGTTCAACAAAACGTTGAATTTTTTTTTTTTTTTTTTTTTTTACTTCATTGGAGATCCTTGGTGTATACCTATAAAGTTAATTTGAAAGATGTTTTTTGTTTTCTTGTACCTTTATATAGTGGCAGTACATGTAGTGTAACTGTTATTGCTGTGAAAATTGGAATCAGAAAGTAGGGTTCAAGTCCAGTCCTAGTCTTCTGCATTCATTTCACATGAATGCCAGCTTACAGCCAAACCACCTTGAAATACCAGTTCCTGTACAATCACTGAAGTTAAGCAAAGTTGAGCTTGGTTAGTACGTAGATGGGTGACTGCTTTGGGAATATCAGGTGCTGTAAGCTTGGATGTGCAGGTGGAGCAATGGATAATGATTCAGAATTGTTAGAGAACCAAGTTCAAATTCCAGTTGGATTCATTATATTCATTTATTGGCAAATACCATTGGGAAACGTATGCATCCACCTCTTCTTCCCCCAGCTATGGGTTAATTAGTAAGACTTGTATTGCTAAACCATTATCATTACAAAAATATTTCTTGCCATGTAAAAATATTTTCTGGTTTTAAATTCCCTGCAGAGAGTTGATAAGCCATAAATATCACAAATGTAACTCTTCTTCCTCCCACCTATGGGTTAATTAGTAAGATTTGTATCACTAAACCATTATCATCTCCCTCCCTCAAAAAAAAATATACTAACTAAATGCCATACAAATTATTTAGATTTTGCCATTAAATATCCCATAGAGGTTGATGTGTCACTAAACAAAAACACTAATGTCTTTGTGGAAGGTAGAAATCGATTTCTTCTCTCCTCAGCTATGTGTCAAATAACAGGGTAGACTAGGCTCTCTAGCCTTGGATGGCAACTTGTTTGTGGATAAAGCAACTGGAAAGCCCCTTTCCCAAGTCATGGCAATTCTCACAGGTTAAAAGGAAGCAATGGGGAGCCATGATTGCCCACATAATCTGATGGATCATAACATAAAAAGAAATGAAAAAATAAGTTATTCTGGTGATCCTTAAAAGCACAAGAGAAATGTCTGTAAAAAACAAATTAATGTTTTCTCAATTCTTCTTTATATGAAAGGGATGCTAAAACATATTTTATAACTAAAAATAAGCATTTGATGTTGTGAAGTTGAGCAGGCATATTAAGTATTGAACATTCCTGTGTTGTAGGTAATACAGGTGAGGATGTGGGAACATGGAACAGGTGAGGATGTAGAAACATGGAATTCTCATTTCTGACAAAAGTCGCATGCTTTCTGCAGACTCTTGATTTGATTACTGATTTTCAAGTTGCTACCAAAGTTGTCTGTTGATGGTTCTCAAATAAATTGAATTCTTGACTTCAGACACAAAAGACTGGAAGAAAATCTCATGTAACTTTTTTATGTGACAACCAGAATCCAGTTTGTTGACTCAAAACTGAACTTGTTCTGTTATGACTGAATACAGATTTTAACTGAAAGGTAACAGTCATAAAAATCCTGAGAAAAATATATTGATGACTGAATAATGATGTTGTGAATTTATATGAATAAATGACTTTTTTTGTAAATCTGCTAGAAGCGTTTTTATTGGTATAATAGTATTTTTATATTGCTGTCAAGATAAGGATATTGGTGAATGGAGTGCTTGAACAAGGCTTCACAGATAGGAAGAATTTAAAATATAAGGATTAGAATCTCAGTTAGGGGCAGAATTCCAGCTATATGTTTAGATTATTGGTAAAATAATGAAAAAGAATTAGAAATTGGCAATTCAAAATGGTGGAAGAATTAAGAAAAGCAGGTATCCTGATGAGGGTGACCTGGGATTCCAAGAACCACAGCTATTGTAAATTGTTTTCAATACATTCCATTCATACAGTGATTTTCAAAAGAGAAACATTTGACTCTGAGGAGAGGAATTTCAAACCTAAGAAGAGGAACAGTCACTTGTCTGTCATAAAGATACCCATACATACATAGCCATGCCTTTTTTTTTTTTTTTTTTTTTTTTTTTTTTTTTTTTTTTTTTTTTTGAGGCAGGACTGAGATTTAATCTCACACAAAGCAAGGTGGGGGGTCCTGTCTGAAAAAGGATTTGTCATAATGATTTGAGGCAAGGTTTTTTACAAGGCCAAATGCACTTTCTGATACCCAACAGAGACTCATGATTATCCAAGTATACACTCTAGGAAGGTTGCCATTCAAGCCTTATATATATATATATATATATATATATATATATATATATATAAATTTCAGGAAGATAGAATCTAAGTAGAACTCAATGGCCAGGACCTTCACCTTTAGGCCTTCCTGTTCTTCTTTCTTCTGTTACCCTCTCTAGAGCTTTCATACATTTCCCTCTCACACTTGTTTCCCACTCCCAGTGGGAAACAAGTGTGAGAGGGAAATGTATGAAAGTATACACTCTCACTAAAATTTTATTTTTTATACCCAGTTATGTTTTCCGATTTCTTTTTGAATTTGTCGGTCTGATGAATTGGATTGTGATTACGATTCCATAAGTTATAACCATGGAATATTAGTGTTTGAGCCTTTTTTATTATATATATGATAATCACTTAGCTGATTGATGTTTTATTCGGCACTCTGACTCTTGAGTTTCATAGATAAACCTTTTTGTAATCATTTGATTCACTTGTTAGGTTTCAGCGATTGACTGCCATGAAGTTAAAAAAATAATTTATGCTCTATTTATTGGTGTTAGGCTGATTTTTTTTTTTTTTCCTTTTCCTCTTCCTTATTTTCTATGTGTATGTGTCCATGTTGGGCATTGGCTCCTATAAGAAGCTAGTCCCCCGCTTTGACAGGGTTTTATTTTTTGTCCTGTATGCTGATATGCTACCCACCTCCTCACCAGTGGAAAAGTTAGTGGGCCAGCTGGTTTAGACACCAACCACCTGTCCATGTGGCAGGTTGTACAGGGTTACATGTTACCAGTAGCAGGCCTAAGGCTAACCCGACCATATAAGTCATAAAGGCTAACCCGACCATATAAGTCATAAAGGCTAACCCGACCATATAAGTCATAAAGGCTAACCCGACCATATAAGTCATAAAGGCTAACCCGACCATATAAGTCATAAAGGCTAACCCGACCATATAAGTCATAAAGGCTAACCCGACCATATAAGTCATAAAGGCTAACCCGACCATATAAGTCATAAAGGCTAACCCGACCATATAAGTCGCAAAGGCTAACCCGACCATATAAGTCATAAAAGGCTAACCCGACCATATAAGTCATAAAAGGCTAACCCGACCATATAAGTCATAAAGGCTAACCCGACCATATAAGTCGCAAAAAGGCTAACCCGACCATATAAGTCATAAAGGCTAACCCGACCATATAAGTCATAAAGGCTAACCCGACCATATAAGTCATAAAGGCTAACCCGACCATATAAGTCATAAAGGCTAACCCGACCATATAAGTCATAAAAAAGCTAACCCGACCATATAAGTCATAAAAGGCTAACCCGACCATATAAGTCATAAAAGGCTAACCCGACCATATAAGTCATAAAGGCTAAACCATATAAGTCGCAAAGGCTAACCCGACCATATAAGTCATAAAAGCTAACCCGACCATATAAGTCATAAAGGCTAACCCGACCATATAAGTCATAAAGGCTAACCCGACCATATAAGTCATAAAAGGCTAACCCGACCATATAAGTCATAAAGGCTAACCCGACCCATAAAGGCTAACCCGACCATATAAGTCATAAAAGGCTAACCCGACCATATAAGTCATAAAAGGCTAACCCGACCATATAAGTCATAAAAACCTAACCCGACCATATAAGTCCTAACCCGACCATATAAGTCATAAAGGCTAACCGACCATATAAGTCATAAAAAAGGCTAACCCGACCATATAAGTCATAAAGGCTAACCCGACCATATAAGTCATAAAGGCTAACCCGACCATATAAGTCATAAAGCTAATGATAAAAAAAATTACTAGATGACATTTCAAAAAATGTGATAGGAATTAAAAAACAAACAAAAAAAAACAAACTATGATGTAAAAATATTTAAAATGAACCACATTAGTACATAATCTTCCTTATCTATGTAATGTCATTATTCTACTAAATTTCCCTTCATTTATTGGTTGTCAACTCACAGAAAAAATATCAGGCATACTTACAACTATACACACAGGCAACTCTACTCCTATTTAATGTACTTGTTAAAATTTGTGATATTTAAAGGGTGTTTCATTAAGATGGATCAAAGTCAGCAGTAAATAAATCAGTGTTATTGGTGAATATTTATTTATTTCTCTATTGGATCATGTTATTTAAGTCATGGCAATTATGTGTGAAAAATAATATCACCCAAATGTCCACCAAGGCTTCAGCAGCACACGTTCACTTGATGGTCAAAATTTTTGATGATGTCTCTGCATAATTGCTCCTCGATCTTACCAATATGTCTTATTATCTCATCCTTCCACGGTTGAATTGTTGTTGACTTGTTGGCATAGACCTTACTTTTGAGATGATCCCAAAGGAAGAAATCTAAAGGTGTCAAGTCGCACGGCTGTAGTGATCAATTGACTTTGCTGTTTCAAGAGATGATGCAACCTGGGAACTTCTCATTCAAATTCTGCTTGAACGTCCATTTTTGTAATAGGCTTCAATAACTTTAACACATTGTTTGTTAATCTTTCCATGGTTGAAATTACCAAAGACTTAAATGTGAAAGAAAAAGAAAAAAAATCATTAGACACTTAAACTTAATTCACATTTAAAATATGTTCAATTTATTGGAACACACTTTATAGGGGAGGAGTATTCATTATTAGAGTTAGGGCTTTTTTTTTTTTTTTTTTTTACTCCATGCAAAGGTATAATGCCACTAAGACACAAGGGGTTACTAGGTGTGAGAGAATGTGAGGAAAAGAAAAAAAACACTAAGGAGTGAGAAAAATAAGTGGAATCAAGATGATAGAAAATAACGATTAACATAGCATGTAAATTTTTGAAGATGTAAGTTGACTGGGAAGAAAGAAGGCAGAAGAAAGTTCCATAAGGAAGAAGTACAAGAAACAGCATAGAACTTATAGTTGCATCTAGCCATTTAAACTGTAAAATGATGAAATCTTGTCAACAATCTGGTATGTCACTATCCTTTTTTATTTTTTTTTCTTGTTCATTTCCATTTTCATTTAACCTTAAGAAAGGCAATAAAGCCACTAAGAAGCAAGGGGGTTACTGAGTGTTAGAGAATGAGAAAAATTACTATTAAGGAGAGAGGAGAAAAAATACTATCAAGGAGAGAGGACAAT
>CAHIKZ030000302.1:4970000-5070000 GCA_903632075.3 Acanthosepion pharaonis
TGGTTAGGAAGCTGTTCCATTTGGACGGCTTCTTCCTAAGTGCCATGGCCTTATGTAACGGGCTCCCAATAGGATGTTTCCCTAGCCTCTACAGTCTTCAAGTCTAGGATCAACCATTATCTATCCTACATATCCTCATAAATTGTTTGTTTCTTGTATTACAGGGTATGAGCTGAATCAGTATATTAGCCTCTAATTGCAGTAAAAAGAAAAAAGATCCCTTCTTTTTCTTTTGATTTGTCAGCCAGGTGATATTGCCTTGATTGCATGCCTGAGAAAGCTGTAGAATTACTTTCAAATAATTGTACTAACTACAAAAGCAGTATAAAGATTGCGGTCAATAGTCTTAAACCACTCCTCTCAAATTTATAGACAGTAACTCCTGATCAAGTTTTTGCAAAGATGGAATAAGAAGCTTCCATCTCTCTGTATGCATTTGCATTGTGCTGATGTCAGTCAGGAGCCGATGACCCCAGGTATTCATTGTTCAAGCTTGGTAAAGAGAGGAAACGATCACATGTTCACTGTCAATTGCTTATTCGACTAAAAATGACGTTTTCTTCTGCCGTTTCCTCTGGCTGTTCTGAATCCTGCTGTTACTACCACAGACATTTAATATACGTACACTCACAATGTATGTGTGGTGGGAAGGCATGTAATAATGATAATTCCCTATCTCAAAAGTTCTGACACGATTCTTCTTTGTGATGCCATTTTTTACTGAAAGAGAATACTGTATACTGGTATATATGATTTCTTCTTTATGAATGTCCCTTTAGGACATTGGTGATCATATCCCTCCACAACTTCTTCTCCTTTAGACCTCTTAATAAATTTTATCTTTCTCCTAAACTTTGTTCTGCCACCCATTTACTTAAGCTCACTGGGCAGTTATGTATTGTTTTCTTCTGTCCATCTTGCCTTCAATCTGTCCTGTGTCTATTAAATTTTCTAAGCCCTCTTTTCTCATGTGCCCTAAAAAATTCAACTATCTCTTCCTGATGTTAAGTATAAGTTTCCTTTTTGCTTCCATTGTTATTTCATTTGTTTCATTGTTATTTCATTTGTTTCATTGTTATTTCATTTGTTTCATTGTTATTTCATTTGTTTCATTGTTGTTTCATTTGTGTTTCATTGTTATTTCATTTGTTTCATTGTTGTTTCATTGTTATTTCATTATTTCATTGTTGTTTCATTGTTATTTCATTATTTCATTGTTGTTTCATTGTTATTTCATTTGTTTCATTGTTGTTTCATTGTTGTTTCATTGTTATTTCATTTGTTTCATTGTTGTTTCATTGTTATTTCATTGTTATTTCATTTGTTTCATTGTTGTTTCATTTGTTTCATTGTTGTTTCATTTGTTTCATTGTTGTTTCATTGTTGTTTCATTTGTTTCATTGTTATTTCATTGTTCATTTGTTTCATTGTTGTTTCATTGTTATTTCATTTGTTTCATTGTTGTTTCATTTGTTTCATTGTTATTTGTATGTTTGATCCATGGTATTCTCAGTATCCTTCTGTAGAACCACATGTCTGTTGCTTCATGTCTCTTTGTCTATGAGAAGTTTGTCCAGTATTCAATATCATTTATATTAAATACAAAGAATTTTGGGGGGAAAACCTACAGTTGTATTTGAAAGATTTTCATTGACCAAAAATACAACCTGGCACTTTAAAAATTAGTAGATATTGTTCTAAGCACCAAAATATGAAAATATAAAAAACAAAACCAACTTTGCTATTATTTAGTTCTTTACATTCACCTATGCGCAATTGGGAAAGATATGAATCCATCTTTTTTTCCCCTTCAGCTATGGGTTGAATAGCAGGACACTGGGTTCTATAGACTTGGTTGGTGATATAATGGAATAACCTGTCACCCCCCATGAGTGACTATAGGTAGTAACTGCCTATAAGTATCTGTAAGTCAACAGACTACAGAGACTAGCTGCAACCTATTCCAGCTAAACAGTTGAACTCTCTGCCTGAAGGAAGAGATGAACCCGGACGAGGCTCTGCCAAAGGGCAGTCTCTTGTTCGGGGAGGTAGATTGCGCCTGAACCCGTTTATGCAAGTTCAAAAAGGGAATATTTTTGGCCCAGCCTGCAGGCTCAGAGAACCCATGCTAAACCGGCTTTGTGCCACATGCAACCCTCATGGGGGAGGGGTAGCTAAATATACTAGCTGGAATCTGTTGAGTACGACTCAGACTTACGTGAGAACTACCAACCTTCTAATAGTAGCACTCACTACTGGATTGACTTGCAATGACCTTGTGAATAACTGTTACCTTTATTCTTATTGTACTGGTTTTTATAATAAACTTTTACTTATTTTATCTACCTTGTTTTTCAAGTATATATTCCTATTAGCATGGAATATAACAGTTGGCAACCAGTTTACTGCAGAAAGAACTGGCAATCTACTGTGGGAAAATCTTCAAACACTTTCTTCCAGCATGCATTGAGACAGCATGAAAAAGTAGGCTCATAGAATTAACATGAGAATAATATTTCATGTTGATGTGCAGTCTGTTGCAGAATAAATGTTTAAAAAAAAAAATGTTCAGATGTACAGGTGATGAAATGGATAGTGGTTCAGAATGAGAAATTTGAGAGCTGATTTAAAATTCCATTTGAGTTCATTACTTTCACATGCACAAGTACCCTGAGGAAAGGTATGAATCCATCTCCCCCCTCCCAACTATGGTTTAGCTCAGTGGTTCCCAAATGATTTTGGGCCATGCCCCACTTTGGTATTTCTAAAATTCTGGTGCCCCCCTGTAATATTTAATTCTTACATATTCAAAATTTTACCGCAATGAAGGAAGCTTAAAAAGTCATTAACTTGGTCTTTGAACAAGCCTCCAAAGACAGTGGCGTCCATGAAAGAGAAAAATTAAAAAACAAAAAGATATTTAAATATATATAGTTTAAAAAAAAATATAATAGAGAACTGAAAATTAACTTGGTCTCTAAACAAGCCTCCAAAGACAATGGCGTCTATGAAAGAGAAAGATTAAAAACACAAAAAAACAGTTAAATATTTATATGGTTTCAAAACATAAAAGAGAACTGAAAGGCAGAAATATAAAATATTTGAATGAAAGCTTATTCTGTAATATACTTTGATCATTTTAATCATGAAATAATAATGCCAAATGAAACTTGAGCTCATGTTGGTATAGTAAGCTGAAGGGTGCATGTCCTACACATGCCCCATGTGGGGAATCATTGGTTTAAATAGTAGAACAGAATGTGCTCTTTGAAGTTGATTTGCAGGCAATCTAGGAAAAGTACAACTCTGAATTTAAAATCTCTATGTAGCTCTGGTGAAGCACATATTATATGTAGCAGAGTTTATAATGACTATGATCCCAACAGTGGTTGGCCTTGGTTGCTAGTTTGGTTCAGGATCTATAAAATCCTCATTGATTTCACTGTCACTTGGAAAGGTTTCATCATTGCATTCAATGTTAAAAGAAAGTTTTCCTTGGTCCTATCCACTGTGCTGATTTTTTTTTTTTTTTTTTTTTTTTTTTTAGATGCATTATAGTTATTAAGCATTAATTTACTATGTTTGTTAATTTCATCTTTATTGTTATATTTTTGATGTTGTTGATCCTGTCCTTGAGGTGTCTATCGTATTCAATAACCTTCTGGGAATTTTAAACTAAACCCTTTTATACGAATCTAGACCACTTTGGATCATTAGATAAGGAAAGTGTCCTCAAAACCTTCTACAGAAAAATAAATAAGACATATAATTATATAAAGATGAAAGATGCTTAAATAAATCCGCGTCCTGGGTAAGATGATAAACTACGGCCAACAGCAAGGCCTCTGATCAGGAGGTTTTGAGGATCATGGAACCACCTCTTAATTGCTGGATTTCCCAGGTCCACCCTGACCTGGGGTGGTAGCACCTGTTAGGGTCCCAGCTATGGGCAAATAATTGACACCCAAACTTATGTAAAAATAGGTTTTAATACCGGAAATACTTTGTAATAAAAAAAAAAAAAAATTACCAGCAACAATTTTTGAAGGAAAAATTATTATCAGCAATACTTTAAAAAAATGTACCAGCACTGCAAACAGCTATACATTCTTTGAACAAAATATGACCAGCTATAGATTTCTTCAAGGAAAAATATTCCTAGAAATACATTTTGTCGGTATTAAATAATCCATTGAGGTTGATATGCCGTAAAATAAAATTAACCAAACCTTAAATAAATCTGTTTAGCAAATAGTGGAGATTATACCATGAAACTCAGCTAAGAGATGGACATAAATGAACAAATTTCTTATATAGACACACTCACATTATCTGATCCAGCAGGCTTTTACTATTCAGTTATGAAGAGCTACACAATAACAAATGGTTTTATTTTGCCTTTAAAGGACACTTACTTTAGACTTTTCTTAAAATGTATAACTGCTCAATTTCATATCTCGAAGAATAGATTTTATATTTTAAACCAGTATATGATTTTTTTTATTACTTCAAATGTTATTATTAGTGGATATTCATATTGAGTAGAGTAGAGGCTCTGTTTATTTTAAGCAGTGTTTACTTTGAATGTCTACATACTCGACAAAACTTGAAGGAAGTGTGCCCTCTAGGTGCTGGAAAGTTGTCGGTTAGACCCATATCTGACAAAATAACCAACTATCAAATTTTCATTTATTTATTTTTTAAGAGCTTTTAGATTGGTTCTGTGAACTTTTGAGGACCCACACTAATGGCATTTGAGATATATATATATATATATATATATATATATATATATATATATAATTATTTATTATTTAAAAAATATGATTCCAACTCACAACATAAGAGGTCTCATGTTTCAAAACAAGAGCCGAAAACTACAATGTCGACATCATCAGGTTTATGGTTTGAATTATTAGCTAAGAACAAGCATACAATATAATAACTTTCATAATCCATAGCTCAAATAAATAGTTTAAATAACCTACAAAAAAGATAACCCTTTATGAAGTCGTCAAAAAAACAAACGTTACGGCAGTTTTTATATGCACAAATCCTTTCATAAAAAAAAAATAAAATAAAAAATAAATAAATCTCCATAGACACGCATGCCAGACTAGGGATAATACATCTTCCGTTTCAAATTTAGACACCACCACCTTTCCCTGACTTGACATCCATGAAAGTAACTCTATATTGATACTTATTATTAACACCCAACACACGCCTACCCAATTTAAACAATTCGCCCTAGCTGTTACCATGGAAATTTTAATTTCAATTATTAAAACACATAAATTTCAGAAATACGTTATTCCAAAAAAAAATTTCGCTTGAAGATGGAACAGAGCTCACTTTAACTCAATTTTTTCAAATAATTATATTGTAGTTTTTGGCTCTTGTTTTATAACATGAGACCTCTTATGTCGTGAGTTGGAATCATATTTTTAAATAAATAATTATATTTATGCTCTACTTTTGTATCGAGCACTATTTTTTTAAAAATAATAACTAAAATACTAAGGAACTTTGGATTATTTACCTAACCCGTTCCTTCCTATTTTCTATATATTTTCACACACACACATATATATATATATATATATCAAGAATAGTATTGGGGAAATTGTATGACAAAGTGGAAAAAGTGTACTTGTGACACATATTGTCCTTCAGGACTTCATCAGACTAAATTTTGTTGTGTTGGTAGAACTATACATGTACATGATGGAGGGATGTTGGGGATTTTAGAATTTAAAAAAGAATTTTTATTTAGCTGAATTCATTTGGAGTCTTTCTTTTATTTGCCCCATCATTTTTGTAAGTAGGTGTCCCACACTGTGATAATAGATCTGCCAGGAATGGTGAAATGTAAGAGTCAGGGCGCAAATTTACTATAGATGACCTTGCGGTTAAGGCACTCTCTATACATTTACATCATAGTGTGTTATTTTCTCCTTTGATCAGAGTAGCATTTTTTATGTCAGAATTGTCATCAGTCCCATTACGGTTGGCAGTTAACACATTTGAAGTATTATTTTGTAAAATGTCCCTCTTGTGTTCATATAATCCTTTTAGATTCCTTGGTGGTTTCCTTGATTAATCTGGTAAATGCTGCCATAATCCTTGCCTTCAGTTCATCTTTTGTGTTACAAGGAGTTAGTCTCTCATTTAACTGCAGCCTACACATAATAATCTAGGGAGTTGCAGTCTCTGGAGTTTGGTGGCCAGATGTAAGGGGTGATGTGGTCACAGAAATTGTCATGACTGGGTTTTCCTGTTTGTGTGGCATGGTAAAGAGTCCTGTCACTTGACATAAGGTCTTCCAGCAGCTACCCTCTTGATCCAGGGCAACACTACCTCGTTAAGGCACTTGGGGTAGGCCTCCATGTTGAGTCTGAAGCCCTGTCGAAAGAGGAATGGAGGCATAACATCACTAGTGATCACTCCAAACACCTTTGTAATCAACATTATTCATCCAACTCTTTCCTCTGCACTGTCCTCAGATCTGACACCCAAACACTCTGAAATTTTTGTATTGGATATTCCAGCGTGAATACCAAGCAGTACAGTATACTGTTTCAGAATTTCTGGCAGACTGAATTGCATCATGGTGCCCCTTTTTTTTCGTAGACAGTGCCCAACTGACCCTACTATACTGTGTCATCAACAAAAATCAAAAATAGTGCAATTGCGTGAAATTAAAAATAGAAAATGGTGAAATTTACCCATTTTGTGTGTGTGTGTGTGTATATTGTGCTCTGGCACAAGGGCTCTTGGGACTCTGTATTGTTCAACACATTTTGCGGCTTGCATTCTGCTCTTTTACCAGGGTCTAATAGTATTTGAAAATATATTCTAATCAGGATAGTGAAAGATGTCTCACAAAAACTAAGTAAAGTATTAAGAAACGGAAATTTTCTTATAAACAAAGAAAAGTATACTGAACTCTTGTGTTATATCGGCCTTCCTATATAGCAGTGAATGCTGGACAGCTTCATCACAGATGAAGAAAAGACTTGAAGCAATAGGAATATGGCTCTACAGAAGGATACTGAGAATACCATGCTCTGAACTTGCTAGCAACATCAAAGTTTTAACAAAAATGGAAACAAAAGGTTTACTTACACTTATCAGAAAGAGGAAGCTGAAATTTCTTGTGTGCATAATGAGAAAAGAGGGCTCAGAAAATGTGATGCTCTCAGGACATATTGCATGCAAAAAGGACAGAGGAAACTCTGTGAATAATCTACCTAGTGAGTGTGTGTAAATGTAAGGCAGAACAGGGAAGGAGAAGAATAGTAAAAAGAAAAACATTGCTAAGAGCTACAAAAGAAAGGAAACTGTGGAGAGCCATGATCCTGAAAGGATACAGTTGGTAGAACAGGGACAAAAGGGAAAAACCTTGCTTAGAACTAAAAAGCATAGGAAGTTGTGGAGTTTTAAAGAAAATGGAAACAAAAAGGACACTTATATTTAGCATCAGAAAGAGGTGAAATTTCTTAGGAACCTAACGGGGGAAAGAAGACTTAGCAAATTTGACACTCACAGGACATATTAAATGCAAAAGGAACAAAGGAAAGCAATGAATAACCTAGCTTGTGTAAATGGTTGTCAGAACAGGGATTAGTAGAGGTAGTTAAAGGATTAAATTTATAAAAGCTTGAAAGGGCAAGAAATTGTGTAGAGCCATGATTGCCAATGTCCTAAAGGGACATGATGTATATAAGTTGGAGATTTAGGGGTTTTCTTGCTTTATACTCAAATAGCAGTGATTTCTTTAGCTATTCAATTCTCAGCCGTATGGGAATTACCCTGTCAATTATTTTAGGTGGTAAGTACATTATATATATTTACCAGTTACCTTCATTATTAACACCTTGAGGTAGCCAAGGGGTATAAATGCCAATGTTACTGAATATATTTAACTTTCACAATATATTAATGAGCACTTTTTTTTTTATGAAGTTACAACTATATACTCCTAATGCCATCTGATGAAAACTAGACATACTTTTCAATATCAGGTCTTACACACACACATACACACACACACCACATAGTGGTTAACCATTCACTGATTGATGGATAAAAAACCAATCAACAGAAAGAGACAGGAGTAACTCCAGACAGTTATTTTTTTTTTTTATTTTTTTTTTTTTTTTATTTATCAGTAGCATGGCTTGTGTAGGTGGGAAATTGAATCAAGCATATGAATTTGTGTTCAAGATATCATAGGTTTTAATCAGCAGCAGAATAAAGGAAAAACTGAAAATAAACAGATGGACTATTTTCAAACACAGATTTTTCAGTCTCTTCTAGAATTCAGCAGTAAACCGAACTTCAGAAGAGGCATTTATGTCTCATTGCTGGTAAGAAGAGGAAAAAGTGTCTCTTTTAAACAACTCCAACAGAAAAGAAAACCTCAAAAGAATGGTTGTTGTGAAGAAAAAAAATAAGTGTGGAGATGATTTCACACAAGGAGAAATAAAGTGTTTCCTGCATTTTCCTTCTCAAAAGTTTTAACATTAAAAAGAACTTTCTTAAAGAAAACAAGGTTCTTTATTTTCTTTTTTAAATATGTGTTTTAAGCAAGTGGTTAGAAAGTTTACCTTCTGACCATGAGACCAGGGTTCAAATCTCACCAGGGTCGATTTGTCAGGAAGGTGACTTCTTGATGTTATCAGTTTTGGGGGAGGCGATTCCATGGGGCGACACCTTTGGAAAATGCCTGAAAACCATCCCATTGGTTGACCAAACTGTTATAGCATACAATAATGCGTATGTCCCCATTCACATAAATACAGTAGTAAATACTGTATGTTGGTCTGTAGTTGGAGTTTCATTATGGAATTCACTTGACTTGCTTCTAGCAGTTGACTACTACTTTTATGCACCGCTGGCAAATCTTATATGTGTTGTTTGTGTCCTAAGTATTATCGTTCATTACCTACCTTTGTGTGATTATTCTATTCAGTAACCTTCCCTAGGTTACAATATAAACCTTGTGAGTAAAATTGGGTAGATGGAACTCTTTGGGATCTGTTGATGGTTGTTCTAGCACAAAGTCACAAGTCATTTTGATCAAGGGTTTGAGTGTTTTAGCCTTGTTTAGACAGTTGATCATGCTAGATAATATGTCCTCTCTCAGAAACTGTAACTAAGGCCTGCTTAGCATAGTTGCATATATATGTATTTCTGAAGAAATGATGGATTTTTATTTATTAATCTGACAGATTTTATTACTTAAATATTTTTACTGGATACCGATATTTGAGTAGATGCTCCATTTATTTATTAATTTATTTATTTTCTTTTACTAGCCTGAATATTCAATAAATCTTATTAAAGAAAAATGTCTCCTGTGTCCTCCTCAGCAGGGAAACCTGTTGTCGGATCCAATATGCTTTAGGCTAAACTTGGTCAGTGCTTCTGGTAACTACAGAGTAAACACATTTTATAATATTGTCTATGCCTTAAACCTCTGAATCTTTACAATATATTTTCTGTCACTGGCAAACATTGACTTTCATGATCACAAAAAAACAAAGTGTCAAAAGTATGTTTTTTTCCCCATGACACTATTATATTTATAATATTCCAAAAGTTAATACAATTTAAGACTAATGCAATGCAATATTTATCATTTACCAGTTTATAAAAAAAAAAAATAAATATCAAAACAATTTTTTATTCATAAATTTATAAACATTTATTAAAATATGTGAACCAACTATAAAGGAAATCCTTATTATTTACCATTTAATAAAGTTCAAATCAATTAGAAATTAGACAATATTTTGCCAACCATTCCAATAAACAATATTGTAAATAAACAATCTAATAAACAGTGTTTATTATTTTTGTTGTCAATTCTCAAGAACAAAGAAAATGTATAAATTCACTTTCAACTGTTTAGGTCATATTGCAATTCTAATCGTCACTTTTTAAAACTAACATTTACCAAAGAGTGAAGGTAGTTAAAATAAAAGTGGTATCATGGAAACAAACTGTCCTTTTACCACTGTTTTTGTTTAGTTTTTGTTTTGTTTTTACTTTTTTGCAAGCATGAAGGTCTACATTTGTCTTATCTATATGGATAAGATAACATGACTTTCTCTAGATTAAATTATTTAACACTTTTCTGAATTCAAAAACAATGACATTTTTTACTATATCTTTAAAAAAAAGGTGATTTTCATATTGTTGTTACTGCAACATAGAAAAACAAAACTTCATAGTTTTATTCATTCAGAACAGAGATGATCATAGTTCTCCACATCTTCCTATCCTTTGTAGGTTTTAGTGTTTCTCTTTTTACTATACTTCCCCCTTCCTGTTCTGCATTCCATTTAGACAAGTTTATTAAATTAATTTTCAGTTTAAAAGTATTTCTTATTACTTTAAGAATTATTTTAATTGAAACACCGGTTTAAGTAGATACTCTGTTTTTATAAACAGTATGAATTATGTCTACCAGCCTGTGCATTCAAGATATTTGATAAAGATAATGTGCTCCCCAGCAGGGTTCAAACATATATCCTACTTTGTAAGGGAAATCATGGTTTGTTCTGGTATGCTTTCTCAGACCAAGTGGTCTAAAGTACACCAGATCAGACAGTTTTTTCCCTTTTAACAAAGGTGATGCAGGTTCAATTCCTACTGGAGAGCACATCTTCCTTATTTTAAGTTTTTCTAATTTCTCTGTCATGCCTTCAATATGTCCTGTGAGTGCCAAATTTCCAAACCATCTTTCCTTCATTACATGTTCTAGAAATTTAAACTCTTTCTGACTCTAAGTGTAAGTGTCCTTTTTGTTTCCATTTTCTTTAAAACTTTCTTATGCACATGTTCAGTCAATGGTATTCTTATCCTTATCTAGACCTCCACCATTGATGCCTCAAGCTTCCTTTTTATTTGCGAGGAGATTGTCCAGCATTCATTGCCATATTTGAGTACTGATATTGCATAACAGTTCAGCACTCTTGTTTTATAATTAAATTTTTCAGTTTCTTAATACTTAGCTTTTGGAGCGTTTATTTTGCTATTTCACTGCTGCTCCAGATTTTGACGACTTATTTTCAGTTCTGTTAAAACATTTTCAGATATTTAATTAATCATACTTGCTTATTTTTAGCATCTCCAATTTGTAGCTTTTATAGTACAAGTTATTTTTGGTTTTTTTAAATAGCACAAAACTATTAAAATTCCTTAAGTTGAAAAAGGCAATTTCCAGTATGATTAGGTCACTTTTTACTGACTAATTTTGAATTAATTATAAATTGGCCATAAAATGCCTGTCCAAGGGAGATAACTCCATATCTATTAACTGCTAATTGCTGAATTGTTTCCTGTTTTCTTAAGAAAATAAGCAAGAAAAAATCCTTGAAGCTTCTTAATAATTAACATTTGCAAGTCATTATAAATTCTATAAATAGCAACTAGATTGATGTCAGGTTTAAACCCTGCTGAAGATGGCATTCAGATGATTTTAATAATTTTAGTTTTCACAATAGCATCTTAGCATATTTACTAGTCTCTATGATGGACAACTCTTATGCTTGAAATCTCCAGATAAATTTGATTATTGAAAGTCTAAGCAATATATTTAAAGTGTTGCATTGATGTATATTGTACAATATGCACTAATCTTAAATGCTAGAAAAAATGTGTGAATGTTCTATTAAACACACTTCCATCATTACCACTTCTGTTTGTTTTGATATTTATTCCCAATACATTTTTCTCAGTATTATATCCAAGCTTTCAGGTTTTACATTCTTAATGTTCAAATAAATTCTATCCCTTTGAATTTGTTGCAAATTTTTCATGAAATGAATAGCAATTTGTTCACCATTTTGTTTTTTTTACAGTAAGTACCCAGTACAAGGCCCAGGTTATGTTAAGGGGTAGTTTATATGGATAGGGGGGAAAGATAATGGTTAACTCTAGATCTAAACAGGTTAATATTCTAGGGATTGGGGAAACATTTTCTTGTGAGTCTATTCCATAGGGTAGTGGTTTGCAGGAAGAAGCTGTCTGAGTGGAACTTCTCACTAATGGAATACAGAGGGGATGTGGGTGGTTTACTACTATGTAAGTGGCATGGCAGGACCTAGCAGAACCAGGATATGCAGTTTGTCCTAGCACTTTCCATTGTAGTAGCGATAGAGCAGTGAGGCCTGGGCAGCTCCTTCCCAAATATGGCAACAGTATTCCATTTTCTGCATGATCTGGTTCTTATAAAGGTAGATGATAGCTTGAGGAGTCCGGTACTTACTGGAGTGGTACAGGGAGCCAATCATTTTACATGCATCTTAAGTGGTAGATCATATATAAGAGTTCCGCTAGAAGTTGGGTGTGAGTTTGAGGCCCAGTAAGTGTTCAATCGGAAACTGCCAATCTCTGATCAAGAGTTTTTGAGGTGTGCCTGTATATTGTCATATCATCAGCATAAATATTTAAAAATGATTGGAGATCATTTATATAAATCAGAAAGATGGCTGGTCCAAGAAGTTAACCCTGGGGAATGCCTGCATTGGCTGCCAGGGCCTTGGTAGACTGGTCGTTAATAACTACCTTCAAAGATCTACCTGTTAAAGATTTTATAATACAGAAACCCTTCCAGTGATTCCATAGCTGGAGAGATTGTGTAGCAAAACTTTGTGCCACACTTTATCGAAGGCCTTCAAGATATCTAATGTTATGGTCCTTGCAGTATATGTCTTGGCAAGGGCCTCACTAATTCTGTGTGTAATGGTAGTTAGGTTGCCAGCAGTGGATTGGGCTGATCAAAATCTATACTGCTTGTCTCTGCAGTATCTGATGTTTGTTAACATGCTTTATCTTTACAAGAGTTAGATTAGACCAAAAATAGAGTATTGCTAATATATTTGGGCCAAAGCTGCAAAATGCTCACTTTTCAGCAGGAGTGCAGCACCTGTTAGGGTCCCAGCTATGGGCAAATAGTGAACCCCCTAAACTAAAAGCAAAAAAACTAGGAAAGACTGAAAATACAAGCAATACATTTTTATAGAAAATAATTACCAACAATACATTTTCAATAAAAAAATTATCAAAAACTCATTTTTATAGTAAAATGATAATCAATACTTACATTGTTAGAAAAATTTAATAAAACCTATTTGATATGATTAATTTCATGTCTTGTAAGAAAAAATAAATTTTCACTCATTTGATTTTAAGATTATTTGGTTAAAAGAAGTAGCTAAATAATTATAATTTAATCATAAAATCATGTCATTCTCTTGAATTAATTATAAAGTTAGAATTTTCATATTTAGATTTCAGCATTAAATAACCCATAAAGGTGTTGATATGCCACTAAACCAAACCAAATCACTTTTCAGCAATTCAAAAGTCTAATATATGAAAGTTTGCTGTCATATCTGAACTGCAGCTTCCAAGGCTTCAGCTTTAATATTGTTGAAAATTGTTTATGCTGTCTTGTAGGAGATGAATTAATTCCCACTCTACAACCTCTTTCCTCACAGATACAAAGTTGCAAGCTTATTGCTAATCTGTTGCTATTTCTATGACAAATGCTCAGGTGAGTGCCACCTTTTAGTTGTACCAGTTCAGTCCTTTATTGCTGTGACACTTCCTTGCTATGTCCAACATCAAACCAAACTTTCAAGCTCTTTCTCCATCATAGGTGGATTGAAACAAGAGTACATGCTCAATCCTACTCTCATATCCATGTACTTGACATCAATGTGTCATGAGATTCCAGACGACAACCCTGGAATTGACCTTCTATACTACACTGATGGTGGCCTCTTCAACATAGTTTGCCTCCAGCCCCCAGGAATCGAACAACAAATGCATGAGTCACAGAGCTCCAATATGCCAATGACAAGTGCACCCTGGCCCATGAACTCAAAAACCTCCAAAACCTAGTAGAGAATTTCTCCAGAGCATACATGTGCTACAGACTCAACCTAAATGAGGCAAAGACCATGGTTCTGCTCCAACAACAGCTAGGACATCAGCTAGCACTTGGAGTCAAAATAGCCATCACAGACTGGACTCACAATGGCCATCAACAGTTGTAAAAGCGTTCCGTCTACCCAATTTCATTCACAAGGTTTGAACAACTAATAGAATGTTTTTCAGACGCTTTCCAAAGGTACCACACCATGGAATCACATCCCCCAAGCTGATAACATCAAGGTCACCTTCCTGACAAATCGACCATGGTGAAATTCGAACCCTGGTCTCATGGTCAGAAAGTAAAGTTTCCAACTACTTGCTTAAAACACATATTTAAAAAAAGAAAAATAAAGAACCCAGTTTTTCTTTAAGAATGATTTCTATACTTTGATAGTGTATTAACATCAAATACATCCACTGAAAAAGACGTTGATAAGTGAATGAAGACTGCCTACAGAACATATAGGAAGCTATTCAAAAGATTCTTCAGCAATACTAGGATAATACAAATCATCAAGCTCATGGTCTATTGAGCTGTTGTAATATCAACTCTCCTGTATTCCTGTGAGACCTGGGTACTATATCAAAGAGACGTCCATAAACTTGAAAGATTCCATCAAATGAAACTTTGTCAAATCCTGCGGAACACATGGCAGGACTGAATCACTGAAAAAAAAAATCATGACAACTCACTACCGACTTCAATGAGCTGGATACCTTTGCTAAATGCCAGACATCCGACTACCCAAAGAAATCTTCTTGGAGTTTGCAGCTGGCAAGAGACCATGTGGAGCCCCACTTCATTGATTCAAGGATCAGCTTAAAAACAGCTTGCTAAGGACAGAAATTGATTCAGTCAATTAATAGATGGAAGCTGCAGAAAGAACCAATTGGAGAAGAGCAGTCCACCAAAAAAAAAAAAAAAAAATCCTTTCAAAGCATCAGAAAACAAATAGAAAAGATGAAGAAAGCCCAAAGAAAGGTCAGAGCTCCCCATCCCCTGAACCCTCCTACCCTGCTATGCAGTGATTGCAGATGTCTCTACAGTTCCAATTTCATTTTATACAGAACGAAATATTGATGAGCACCCCAATACTCTGCAATGAGTTCTGCTAATGACAACCATGGAGTTGAATCTTCCACATTTCCTCTATTCTATTTGCAAGGACAAAGTTCAACTCTGTTTTTATTTATCAAGCACTACTATATTGTGGAAGAAGCTCTCATCTGGATACGTCCCTGAACACTCGTCTTAACCACTAAAAATAACATTTTAGTAATAAAATCTGTTGGATTGATAAAATAAAAATCCATCACTTCTTTAGAAATTGCTTTGTTTCTGTTAGGATATGAAACTAAATGGACATGAATGTTTTGAGAATCTGAGAAAGAATTGTGTTTATAAGGCACTATTAAACTTTGCATGGCTGAAACAGTCTAAAGCATCTCAGATTTAACGTTCGTTTCTCCTACCAAGGGGAATGCAGATATCAAATCCTGCTGGAGAGTGCATATCTTTCTTTAATAAAATTTCTCAAATATTCAGGCTGATAGATGAAAATAAACAAAACTACTGATTTGTAAATAAATGATGCGTCCATTCAAATATGGGTGTCCACTAAAAATAATTTTTAAGTAGTAAAATAATTTAAATATTCAATTATCCAGAATTTTGAATTATCCAAATTTTTTTTTTTTTTTTTTTTTTTTTTTCAACCCATGTCTCAAGGTACCCAGATAAACTGTATTAGTGAGTTGGGCTAGGTACATATACTGGTTGC
Source organism: Acanthosepion pharaonis (assembly GCA_903632075.3). NCBI lineage: Eukaryota > Metazoa > Mollusca > Cephalopoda > Sepiida > Sepiidae > Acanthosepion > Acanthosepion pharaonis. The sequence goes on from CAHIKZ030000302.1 coordinate 4,985,735, forward strand.
CTATGGTGTCTGGTTAGACATTTAACTTATCATATACATCAGCTTCACATCTAAAACCCACCATTTACATTTAATATTACATTATGATGGATTTAAGCTAGATATAATTATTCAGAGTTTATGTCTGTGTAAACATTAGCCTAGCATATATCTGAACATATAAGACCCGAGGATGGGGATATTTTGGAGCCACATATTTTGTAGAGGAAGAGTGAGTATTATGTTATTAAATATAGTGTGCATCCTATTCCTCTAAATTTGAATAAGTTTTCATTGAAAGAAAAGCAATTTATTCACCATTGAAAAATATTTTCAGCTTGAGTAGATATAATTAAAATTTCCTGTAACTTGTGACAACGTTTGAAAGTTGCATTGACATTGGGTGATGATTAATGAAGTTAATCTGTTTGATTATTACTGAGTATTGGAAAGTAGTTAAATTCTAGTTGAGTTCATTATGTGCAGGTACCCTTGAGAAAGGTATGAATCCATTTCTTCTCCCTCCCAGCTATGGGTTAAATAGCATTGTACTAGAAAAGTAATTGTGATCTCAAAAAAACTGTTAATGCAATATTAACTCACAAAAAATTTTTTTTTATAATCCAAAATATATTTTGGTTTTAAATAACCCATAAAGGGTTGATAAGCCATAAAAAAGAAGAAATTATTCTTGCAATCCAAAATATGTTTTGGCTTTAAATAACCCATAAAGGGTTGATAAGTCATAAAAGCAAATCAGTCAATACTCTTGTGTACTGTATTTGATATTCTGGTCAAGTTCATTACATTCACTTATGTGCAAATACTCTTAGGAATGGTATAAGTCCATCTCTTCTCTCTCTCAAGTTATGGGTTAAATAATAAAATTGTATCTGAAAAAATCATTATCTCCAAAAAATTAACGCAAAATTAACTTGCAAAAAAAAATTATTCTTACAATCCAAAATATGTCTTGGCTTTAAGTAAAATGGTTAATAAGTTGCAAAAAGAAATCGGTCAATACTAATGAGTACTGAACTTGATCCTCACTGGGTTCCCCCGTGTAAAAACTGGGCATTAAAGAATCTAGTAGAGATTGGCAAGTAAAATTAAGTTATGGAAAGGTGGTAAATTTAACAAGCCCTATAGATTTAATATGGTCATGTTCTGCCAAGAATAGATCTATGGGATAGGATGCAGCAGGGTTTCATTCTTCAAGAGTGAGAAAAAGTATGACAATACTTGCACAGAAATTATAGATTCAATTTCACAACTCTTCAACTGCTATACAATAGTCATTATAGCATCAAGGTTTTGTGAATAGATTTGATTTCTTATCTTTTATTGCATTTTCATGATTTCTAAACCAAGTTCTGAATAATGATTATCATGTTATCAGCCAAATTTGGGACAATGGCACAACACTCCACACAAAGGAATCTAGAATTCAATTCTCTGCATATTCACATATCTTATCCCTCAGAAAATTTTTGCATAATGTTCATAAATTAAGTTTGTAAAGGGAGTGGTCATGGTAAATGTAAATAAATGGTAGAACTGCCCAACAAACAGAATTGCCAGTTTTTAATAAACAATAACAAAAAAAGGAAAGAAAGGGGCAAAAAATAATATAAAGCAAGCAAACAATATATACAATGACAAATTAACAGCAATAAGGCAAAGCAACAGTAATATAACAAAAAGTTCCCAAACTATGAATTGGGGTTGACACACAAGAGCAAATTTGGATAAGTGAACATAGACTGGGACTGAGTCAGATAAAATCGAGAACTGGCCGATTTTATTGATTAGAATTAAATCCCAGCATGCATTTGTGGAGAAGAAAATGTTTTGCTGTCATTCCCCACAAAGATTTTGATTTTAGTTTCATTATTGGACTCCTACCTCATTTAATGTCATCAAATTTTTATATATTTTGTTAAAACAAAAACAAAAAAATCTCCCCCTCTTTTTTTTCTTTTTAAAAAAAAAAAAAAAGAAGACATTTTGTATAATATAAAATTTGTATTTCATGGGCGTTTTTGTAAAGATCCCTGTGAATATGTGGTATTGTGGTATATGGCAGATTGAATGGTGATGGATAAGTTCTTGTGGTGATTGAGTAAATTATAATGGATGAATGGGTCATGAATTTGACTAGCTAGGTTTAGGATAGTTAGTGTAGACTATCACACTCCATCTCTCCTTCAGCCTCATGCCAAAATTTTAAATAATTTACAATAAATATACATTCCCCACAAAGATTGGAACCAACATTTTATTTTCCTTCTCGTATTTATTAATGCATGTCAGTACGGATGCAAAAGAGGCCACAAGCCACATGCAGACATGTCTGTCAAAGACAGTCACATCTGGGTTTTTTGCCATTAGCAGCAGGACAGCTTGGCACATCCAGATACAGGCCTCTCTGTAATTTGTCCAAATCCTGATCTTTGTTAACCATCTCATATCAAGAAAAATGATGGGAAAACCAGCAGTCTACTTTTGGTGTGACTTGCTTTGCTATCGTCAGAAATTCTGTTTCTTGCAAAGACGTTCCCTTGGCGCATTTTGTTCCAAAAGTTATGCACCATTGGCTGTGCTGTGGATTTTGAGGCAGCAGCCTCACTCGTCATTATTTACTTTTTTCTTTCTTCCCATTCTCTCTCTCCTTTCTCTGCCTGTTTCCCCTTAATTGTTAAGAGAATTATCCGTTACCTGCTAAGTGTTTCCTCCAACTTTAATATGCACTTGCCTTATTTTCCTACACATTGCACACTACTTCAAATGAAATGTTACAAAGGAAAGATATACTGGAAAGAGCGATAATTTCTACTGGACTTAAGAAACCTATTTTCCTGAAAAATTGTTCTGAGAGAAAGATTTTATAAATTTCAACAAACACCAGCTGCTTGTTAAATTAATGCTGAATGTTTCCTTATAAAGAAACTGCTAATATTACCATTACCATTAGCGAGTTAGGCTAGGTGTTAGTCAACTATGTTTGAGTAAAAAGTAGTCTTCCAGTTAGCTAAACTTCATATATAAAAGCTAAAGGGAGAGAATATTTTGGTGCCACTTTTTAACGTAAGAAGACATGGGTGTTACATGGTAGATTTTCTTATTCTTAAGATCTTGTTTCAAAATCTCTCTTCTTGAAATTGAGGTAATTTTGCAAGAAAAGTTGCATCTGCTAATGTTGCTTTCATTCATATTTTACCATATTGTTTGTATTATTTTTATTTGTGAATTCAATCCCTGTTACAGGTAGTGACAACTTAGACTCAGTAGAAACAGGGCAAGCATTAACTGAGCAGTAGTAGATAAGAAAAAGACAAGATGTCCCGAGACATAGGCAGCAGAACAATCTACTGCCATAGATTCTGATCAACAGTTGTATAATACCGGGGTGTTTGTAGTGCCATGTCGCGCATGGAAAGGTGTCCCTGCAGTCACCTCTGGTGGGCAACCCTGAGGCCACATTATGATGCAGGTTGTGCCAACTCCTCTCTGCCCACGTCACGGTCGAAACTGTCTGCTTCTTTTACTTTGGGCCTTCTCATCTTCCAACCAAAATTCCACATGACTTACAAAGACCGAAAAAGTAATCCTAAACCAGCCACTCAAAAATCACCTAAACCCCTCAACATTTCGTTCTCCAACATCCATGGCATTAGAACAAACTTCTGCAGTATGGAATCTTTCCTCACTGCAAACTGCCCGGATATACTGGCTCTCTGTGAGACCAACCTTGTCTTGTCTATCTCCTCCTGATCTCTCGATCCCAGGCTACCTTCCTCTCCTCAGAAAAGACTCTATAACCCACATGCATGGTCTTGGTGTCTACGTCAAGAACCATCCCTCTGGCCAGAGAGTTCTCTCTCGAATCACCAGACCAGTCGTACATGTGTCTCCAACTATCTCTTCTCAATTCGGTAAGCTATCTCTTCTTCCTTTACCGCTCTCCATCCTCTCAAAACTGTGGGATACTTGATAGCATTTCTGACAGCATAGACAAGGCTCTCTCCCTCTACCCGTTTGCTCACATATTTATGTTTGGCGACTTTAACGCCCATCATACCATGTGGCTTAAGAATGCTACTACTGACCACGCAGACATTCAAACGCTCAATTTTTCAGTCTCTCAATCCCTCACGCAGATAGTTAACTTCCCCACTCATTTTGCCTTCAACCGGGAAGGTAAAGCCTCTCTTCTCGATCTGTGTTTTACCTCCATCCCTGAGTCCTGTAGTGCCATGCAACTCTGCCCTCTTGGTAACTCTGATCATGCGGTAGTATCTGTTAACATCGCCTTCACTCCACCCCCTGTGAAGAACCTCCTACCACTAGGACTTCGTTCTACTATCAACAAGCTGACTGGGACGCGTTCCGTGATTTCCTCTGCGATGTCCCCTGGGATGGTGTCTTTACGCTCCCGGTCCAAGAATGTGCTTCTGAGGTCTCATCCTGGGTTAAAGCTGGAATCGACGCTTTCATCCCCTCAAGGAAATATAGGGTCAAGTCGCGCTTCTCCCCTCACATCCCATAATCTGCTCTCAGACAAGCAATATGGCTTCCACTTTGCCCGATCTACAGCTAATGTGCTTATGGCCATCACTGAAACTGTCTACCATGCTCTTCAAAATAACGGGAAAGCTTGTGCTGTGGCCCTAGACATCTCCAAAGCATTTGATAGGGTTTGGCATGCCAACCTTCTTCGCAAGCTATAGGGTTATGGCATTACGGGTCGATTGTTTGACCTAATACAATCATTCCTGTCAAACCGTGAATTGAAGATCATTCTCAATGGATTCTCCTCCAGTTCCTATCCCACAAACGCAGGTGTTCCTCAAGGCTCCATTCTAGGCCCAACTCTATTCCTTATCTACATAAATGACCTACCTGACACCATAAATTCCCAAGTTGGCATCTATGCGGATGACACCACAATTTATTCCTGCCTCAAAAACAAATCTAGTGTCACTGACAAAACTAACCTGGCCGTGCGTCTCGAAAAGGACCTCCAATTGGTTGTGAACTGGGGCAGGAATTGACTGGTCAACTTTAATGCTTCAAAAACAAAACTGCTCTCTATTAATCACCACAGAGATCCTTCCCTGCCCTCTATTAGAATGTCTGACGCTATCTCACGTTGACTGCTGACCTAAGATGGAACAAATATATTGAGTCAATTGCTTCGTCCACCGCAAGGAAAGTTGGCTCCCTGTGCCATGCCAGGAAATTTTTCTCCCCGGAATTGATCCTCCAGATCTACAAATCAACAATTCTACCTTGCATGGAGTATTGCTGCCATATATGGTCTGGAGCCCCTTCTGTTTGCCTCGGGGTTCTTGATAGGCTCCAGAGGCGGATATGCAATATAATTGGCCCTGCTCTGGCATCTCGTCTACAGTCACTTTCTCACAGAAACGCCGTCGCTTCTCTGTCTGTTTTACAAACACTTTCATGGCAATTGCTCCGAGGAGCTGCATTCACTGGTTCACAGACTTCATGAGTTCAAGCGCCCTACGAAGCTGGCATCTCGCTCTCACCCCTTCAAACAACAAATCTTGATCTCTGTCTGGTGGAATTTCCGAGGAGTACTGCATTTTGAGCTTGTTCCACACAGTCACACCATCAACGATAAACTGTATTGCCAGCAGCTAGACCATGTGTATGACATACTAAAGGAGGAGTATCTTGCTTTGGTCAGTTGAGGTCAAGCTTTGTTTCAGCAAAACAATATGAGGCCACACATTGTATGGTTGAATAAGGAGAAGTTCAAATAGCTGGACGATGTTGAGATTCTTCCACATCCACCATTTGGTCCCGATGTTGCCCCGAGTGACTATGGCTTATTCCGCTCAATGGCACGCTTCCTCCACAACCAGCGATTCAATACTTTTGATGAAGTAAAGGAAGCTTGTTTACATTATTTTTTTTTTTGTTTTGTTTTATTATTATTATTATTATTATTATTTTTTTTTTTTTATTGAAACCCAGCAGCTGGATTCTGGGAGAGATTCAGATGCTGGCTGATCACTGGCAGAAGATCATTGAGAATGATGGACATTACTTTGAAGAATAAATGTTGGCATTGTGCCATGAAATTTTGTTGTTTTCTTTCCACTTCCTAAGTTAGGTTGGCCAGAAAGTCCTGACTAATATTTTTCCGTGACGTTACTTCAAGGAACAAAACACATTGGTATAGAAAAGTTTTCCTTTTGTTGTATACTTTTATCTAGATTCTCTTTACAGATAGATTTTATTTATATATGAATTTTTACATAGATTCTCATCCCAGAAATTGAGCCGAAATTTGTTTACTGTTTGCATCTTGATAATTATTTTAGGATTGAAATTGAAAAGAATAAATTGTTTCAAATAAAGAATTATTTCTCAGCTCTTATATTGAAGTTCAAATTGAATCTCGACTAATTCAATAATACTGTATTATTTAATGCAAATGGTTCTGATATGCTATCAACTATAAATTATATATATCAAACTGCAGCCCAATGGCTATTTTTTTTTTTAATCAGTATCACCCCATGCAAGGCAGTAAAGCTACTAAGACACAAGAGGTTACAGGGTGTGGGAGAATTAGGAGCAGAAACAATAATGAGCAGGAAGAAAAAAGAGTAATTGGGAGGACAAGTAGATAGCAATTGACATTGCATTTAAATTTTTGCAGATTAAAGTTGGCTGGGAATCATGGAGCTGGAAGGGAGTTCCACAAGCAAGAAAAGAAACTGTTAGCATAGAACTTATGCTACATCTTATTAACTCAACTGTAAATTGATGAGATCTTGACACCAGTTTAGTATTACACTTAAGTTCATAAAGTCTAGTAACCATAGCTCATCTGAACAATTTCCATAAAAGTATTTATAGAAAAGGCACAGAGAGGCACCCTTATGGTGCTGGGTAAGTGACTGAAGCTGAGCTGCCAGATCAGGACCAATAATATTGCTGATTCTTCTTTGGATCCTATCAAGGAACTGAAGGTAAATAACAAAGGTACTGGACAATATGTGGTGTGGATGAATGGTAGATTTATAGATATGTAAGATAGATTCTGGAGAGAAAAATTGTCTTGTATGACACAGTGAACTGACACAGTTTGACTTTCTGAACGGCACACCTAATTTCTTGAAGAAAATAAAATTTATTTAATTTTTTTTTTTTTTTCTTTCATTCTGTTGTGATATGGAGTCTGGCAAAACAACACTTAACTCGATCAAGTCGGTCATGATAGTAATATTCAATACTCAGCTAAGACAAGTGTCACTGCAATAGCATTATCTTCTTTTTTTGTAGACAATTACCCAGGACTACTTATCATGAATGGATCAGTCCATTCACTGGCTCTTACCATAAGGCATTCTCACGTGTTCATTCACACATTTTGTCATGCATAACCACATAACATAAAAAATGATTAAGTACAATGTTTATTGAATTTTCTAACCTTTTTGTTGAAGGTAACATTTATCAGCATATTAAACCATTGCCGATTTTCATTATGGAAGATCATACATGTTTGCTTTAGAAAATGGAAACTTCTATAATCGTTTTTTTTCCCCTCTAGAAAAAATATAATTTTAAAGATTATTTTTCTGTATTTTTAAATGAATGAATAAGAAAGAAATCACGCACAGCAGCACATGTTAATCACACTTATCAGTGATAATATTAGACCAAGACTTCAGTTTTTTTTAATTATAAGCAGAATTGTTTGACCAAAGAATAACAAAAATCGACTTTTCCCATTTCTAAGGCAGATGCTTACACATATGGTATTCTGTGTTGAAAATGGCTGAGGTATTTTTGAGAATTTTTTTTTTTTCATTTTATTAGTACAGTCCACCTTATGTGGCCCACTGCTTGAAAAAGGTTACCCATGCCTGCACAATGCATAGTTTTATAAATAGTAGAAAACACTGCAAAAATGAACTTTTAGTAATTAAAATTTTAAAATAAATAACAATCTTCTTATTCCTTGTCTTAAGACGAAGAATAGGTATATTGTTATTTAAGACGAGGAATAGGTATATTGTTATTTAAGACGAGGAATAGGTATATTGTTATTTAAGACGAGGAATAGGTATATTGTTATTTAAGACGAGGAATAGGTATATTGTTATTTAAGACGAGGAATAGGTATATTGTTATTTAAGGCGAGGAATAGGTATATTGTTATTTAAGATTTATTTAAGGCGAGGAATAGGTATATTGTTATTTAAGGCGAGGAATAGGTATATTGTTATTTAAGACGAGGAATAGGTATATTGTTATTTAAGACGAGGAATAGGTATATTGTTATTTAAGGCGAGGAATAGGTATATTGTTATTTAAGACGAGGAATAGGTATATTGTTATTTAAGGCGAGGAATAGGTATATTGTTATTTAAGGCGGGAATAGGTATATTGTTATTTAAGGCGAGGAATAGGTATATTGTTATTTAAGACGAGGAATAGGTATATTGTTATTTAAGACGAGGAATAGGTATATTGTTATTTAAGACGAGGAATAGGTATATTGTTATTTAAGGCGAGGAATAGGTATATTGTTATTTAAGGCGAGGAATAGGTATATTGTTATTTAAGGCGAGGAATAGGTATATTGTTATTTAAGGCGAGGAATAGGTATATTGGGCGAGGAATAGGTATATTGTTATTTAAGGCGAGGAATAGGTATATTGTTATTTAAGACGAGGAATAGGTATATTGTTATTTAAGGCAGGGAATAGGTATATTGTTATTTAAGACGAGGAATAGGTATATTGTTATTTAAGGCGAGGAATAGGTATATTGTTATTTAAGACGAGGAATAGGTATATTGTTATTTAAGGCGAGGAATAGGTATATTGTTATTTAAGACGAGGAATAGGTATATTGTTATTTAAGGCGAGGAATAGGTATATTGTTATTTAAGACGAGGAATAGGTATATTGTTATTTAAGGCGAGGAATAGGTATATTGTTATTTAAGACGAGGAATAGGTATATTGTTATTTAAGGCGAGGAATAGGTATATTGTTATTTAAGGCGAGGAATAGGTATATTGTTATTTAAGGCGAGGAATAGGTATATTGTTATTTGTTATTTAAGGCGAGGAATAGGTATATTGTTATTTAAGACGAGGAATAGGTATATTGTTATTTAAGACGTTGTTATTTAAGGAATAGGTATATTGTTATTTAAGGCGAGGAATAGGTATATTGTTATTTAAGGCGAGGAATAGGTATATTGTTATTTAAGACGAGGAATAGGTATATTGTTATTTAAGGCGAGGAATAGGTATATTGTTATTTAAGACGAGGAATAGGTATATTGTTATTTAAGGCGGGAATAGGTATATTATTTATTTAAGCGAGGAATAGGTATATTGTTATTTAAGGCGAGGAATAGGTATATTGTTATTTAAGACGAGGAATAGGTATATTGTTATTTAAGGCGAGGAATAGGTATATTGTTATTTAAGGCCGAGGAATAGGTATATTGTTATTTAAGACGAGGAATAGGTATATTGTTATTTAAGACGAGGAATAGGTATATTGTTATTTAAGACGAGGAATAGGTATATTGTTATTTAACGAGGAATAGGTATATTGTTATTTAAGACGAGCGGATAGGTATATTGTTATTTACGAGGAACTGTTATTTGGGGGGTGGAATAGGTATATTGTTATTTAAGACGGGGCGGAAATATTGTCATTTAAGACTGGGTGGGGTGGATGGGGAAATATTGTTATTTAAGACAGGGGAAAATATTGTCATTTAAGACGGTGGGGAAATATTGTCATTTAAGACGGTGGGGAAATATTGTCATTTAAGACGGGGGGAAATATTGTCATTTAAGACGGGGAAATAGGTATGTTATTTAAAATGAGAAATATTGTTATTTAAGACAGGAAATAGGAAGATTGTTATTTAAGACAGGAAATAGGAAGATTGTTATTTAAGTGACAATCTTTCTTCTTTGGTCAGTCTTTCTCAATGCATTTTGCATCAAAAAAGAAAGTAAAATTATAGTATTACACATCATATTTAATTAATAAATACAACCGTTAATAGGTTTGCCATATCAATCACACCAAGTTTAGTAATATTTCCTTGAGACGTTTTGACTGTCATAGTGATTAAAAGAAAATAGATGATGACAATAAAGTTGCAATATTATTGGTCACCCTTAGAGGCACCTGAAATTCTTGAATAATAAATGAATGTACAATCAGTTTGTAACTTTTACAGAGATTGCAATGTGAATGTACACAGGTGAGAGGCTCTCTATTCCTCGTGTTATTACAGCTGTGTTCTTGGACAATTGAGCAACAATAGATGAGTTTTTGTATTTGTTATGGAATCAGGACAGAGTGAAAGGAGGAGAAATAGAAATAGGAAGGCTGAAAAATTGACCAGTGCTACTCAACAAATCTATACAATTCTGTACAAGGTTACCTGGCATTGCCCAAGTTGTTATAGCTTTTGAAATCAATGTTTATTGGCTAAGTTTAGTTTGTTGAATAGTAGTTAATAAAACGTGTATACTGTGGTACCTTATTGAAACAATAGATGATCTTGTTCAACTTTCTGTTGCCTTTTTTCTCAATCCCTTTGTGTTTTTTATAAAAATATAAGTATATTTAAATATATATGTAGCAAAAGAGAAAATCACCAACCTCAAAAAAGAGTTTGTGTTTTGAGCGTCGTCTGCTGAAGGAGAATTAAAAAAAATAGTTAGCAAAAACCTGCAAATTTAAGAATCAAAGAAACTATGCTAATGTTCTTTCCTCCTTTAATGGCATGGCCAATCAGAAAAATCCCTCGGTGAATAAAGGGCGTGGCTTTTTCCTTGCTGGGAGAATGCTTTTTGAGTTTGGTGGGCAAAAGTGCTTTTTTGCTGTTGCAAAGTGAGGGTTGGGTTTCTGGCCCCTTTTTTTTATTTATTTATTTATTTTTTTTGGTTTTGACCCCATTGGTTGATACTGAAACTGCTGTGTTGAATTGGCTACAAGTGTCGCAGACGAGAGTGACATAAGAAGCTGATTGCAGGCATTAATCGCTACAATTAGTTTAAAGATTTTTTTTCTTTTTTTTTTTTTTTGCCACAATATAATATTTAATAATATAATAAAATATATCCTTTTAATAAGTTTAAATTAAAGTGAACACTAAAACTGCTATAAAAGAACCACTATTCTGGGCTATTTTGACAGAGAGGACAAAACTCTTTTCCTCCCACTAAGCAACCTATTTTTTATACTATCACTGCAAAAATGGAATTAATCAGATGAAAATGTTTCCGTAGTCAATGTGGTAGAAAACGTTTTTGATTTAAGCTTTTCTCTTTAACATCTGTTGACTCCAATTGCAAGAATATTGAGAATATTTAAAATGATTAATTTCATATTTTCCTAAAATGTCAACATTTATTAAAGACTTGCGTTATGTATGTCACTTTTTGTTTTTTTTTCTCATATTTTACTCTTTTGAAATATATTGCAAAGTTTTGTTGATTCTGCCAACCGTGGATAAGTAAAACCACTTATGGTATTTCTGCAATTAGTGAGATTCTACTGTATAAATATATACTTTTATAAACATTTTTTTAATATTAGATCATTGCAAATGTTTGTGCCCAATTTTCATTGTTTTTAATTTCCTAAAAAGGCACAAATTTTTGCAATGATCTAATATCTGGTTATTCATATACCTCTGCATCTAAATCTATTGGTAATATATGAATAAGAAACAGTTTTGTTTAGTAAAGTAACATATTTAAATACATGAATTTTGGCTCGTTTATGGTTTGCTTCTGGCAGAAAAGGGTTAAGCTATAAAATTTAATTCAATATTGTGTGTCTATCTTAGGATTATTTAAAAGAAGGCTCAACATATACCAAGCAAAATTTGTGGCAAGATCTCATTTTACAGTTGAAATGGCTAGATGGAACCACAAGTTCTATGCTAACAGTTTCTTCTTTAGCACTTCTCACTTGTGGGCCTCTCTTCCTGCTTCTTATTTTCCAATCAACATTTATCTCCAAAAATTTAAATGCAATGTCAATTATTATATTGTCTTCCAGAATCCATCCATCCAATAATTGGCAGCATCATGAAAAAGCATTGAACTGTTAACCAAAGTTAGTGGCATCAGCAGTTGAATGAAGGTGCTTTGAATTGAGCAAACCAAATTATGGCGATAGTTGACTTCAAATGCTATCTGATTGGCTAGCAATGATCAACAGGAATTTCATTATTGATTCCTTGATATGTTAAACTTTGCTGCCAAATGAGATCTGGAAAAAGAGCAATTTTGGCATCAAAGTTGTTAGAGGCATATAATCATATGAATGTCAGAGATGATCAGAGATTATAAATAAAGAAAGAATAAACAAAAAATGTTTATTTTCTAAATACTTCTTCTATACACTTTCAATTACAGAACCTAACAAAATAAAAAAAAATCATTAGAAACAAATGAGTACTGAACTGTTATGTAGTATCAGTCCCCCTATATGGCAATGAATGCTGGACAATCTCCTCATAGATGAAGAAGACGCTTGAATCAACAGAAATATGGTTCTACAAAAGGATGATGAGAGTACCATAGACCAAACATTTGAGAAATGATGAAATCATGGAGAAAATGGCAACCAAAAGGGCACTTATACTTAACATCAGGAAGAGATAACTGAAATTTCTGGGGGAAATATTGAGGAAGGAGGGCTTGGAAAATTTGATACTCCCAGGAAAGATTGAAGGTAAGAGAGAGACAGAAGAAAGTAACACACAACCTACGTGGTGAGCTTGAGTGAATAGATAATAGAGTAGGATTTGGGAGAGATGGCAAAAAGACAAAAATAATTAAGAGCTACAAAGAACAGGAAGTTGTAGAGAGCTATGATTGCCAATGTCCTGAAGGGACATGGCACATGGAACAACAACGTAGCTTCCTTGTGCCTTTTCTACAAAAAAGACATTCCCTTTCTTATTGAAGCATGGTTCACATGTGTCAGACGCATTTCCAGAGTTGCATAAGCCATAATTTCTAGTGTAACCAAACTATGATAATTCAAGTTTATAGCTTTTTTTTATGAAAAAGAAATTAGCAAGAATTAATTGATTTGATTTTATAAGTTATTCACATTGTGAACTGGTGCTGCAGAATCACAAAGAAAGATCTGTATCAAATAACAGAAACCACATTGAGGACTATTAATAGCAGCAACAACTAAAATGGATAGCAGATGTAATGCGAAGAGAAAATGCTTATTTTGTTAAATAAATGCTTTTCATCATTTCATTATGTAGACTTATTTGTCTATCTTCTAACCTCATGGACTGGAGCTACAAAACTATAAAGTAATGTACCAAATAACAGAAACCACATCACTTGAGGACTATCAACAACAACATCAGCTGAAATAACACATGTAACTCTAAGAATGTTAAGAGAATCTATTTTTTATGAATTAAACTTCTAATTCTGGGTCATTTGATGTGGACCAATAAACTTACTCGTAGAGGTTTTTCATCCAGGCATTCAAATTCATTGGTTGGCGCCAAAATTAAGCCAGTCTTTTGGCTAAGTCAGTTGTTGCCAAAACTTGCTTCAGTGCTTCCTGTTTACTACTCTTTGTTGACTTGACCTGTAAATAATACCCCAAAACCCAGCCACTTCCAATTGAAGTTATTTTGAAATATTTCTAACTTCTTGCCGATAAGCATTTTGTTTTTGTTTTTTTCATTTTTAGCCACTGTGACCAAATCACTAAATTTAAAATAAAACTTTTTTTTACTATAAAACCAACTTGGTTTTCTGGTCATTCAATCTGCTTTTCTTTATTTTATTTCTTTTGATGTACATGTGACAGAGAAAATAATGACACAATAAAACTATTATAATTCAAAATTTTATCAGCAGTATTTTAATCAGAAATGCCAAAGTTTCATTTATGCATTGTGGTGTTACAGCTGATGAAAAATGGGTTTCACATATCAACAGAAAATGCAAAAGTCAGTGATTATTTTAAGACATGTTTATGTTTAACATTCTTTTTATAGATACAAATATTTAAGTAAATGCTCTGTTTATAATAAACAACATTTACCAGCCTGAATGTCTGAGAAATTTTCACAGAAAATATTTGTCCTCTGACAGGATTCGAACCTGTATCCTATACGGAACCGTCATTTAGCTTGACGTGCCTTTACCGATTTGGCCACGAAGGAGCATTCAGTTAGCAAGGTCGAATTTACTTTATTTAAACTTCAGCCTTCCATGAATCTCTCGCGTACATTCAAGTCTGCTCATGACGTATCAAATGTAAACAAATGACGTCACACATTATGAAATGGACAAAGTCCGACAATTATTTTAAGACATTTTTATGTTTAACATTCTTTTTATACAATTTTATAAAAATGTCTTAAAACAATTGTCAGACTTTGTCCATTTCATAAGTGATTATTACAAAATAAAAAAACTAATGGCAACACCAAAACCAGCACTCCATCCACAGAAATTCTTCCTGTATGTTTGGTGGAATATGACAGTTGTCATCAATTACGAGTTTCTAGATCAGGGAATGACCATCATTGAGGATTTTTATTGTTAGCAGTTTGATCAGTAAACAAAGCATTGTGTCAAAAGTGTCTTACTTTGGTTAACGGAAAAGGTGTTATTCTCTAGAATAGTAGTTCTCAAATGGCACACTGGTGCATCCTGGAAGATGTCTAAGTGTGTCCTGGCATTCCCAAGAAATATGTGTCCAGATATATAAGAAATATATTTACTTTATTATCATATTTATGTGAATTAAGCTTTTCTGCTCTCACCAGGATTAACTGCAAAAAGGGAGAAACTCTTCAATCTATTGACATAGAAATGAGTTTGATATCAAATATATGTCCAAACATTGAAGAAATCACTGAAACTTGTCAGGCTCATGTTTCTCATAAACACAAGAATGAAATATACTTAATGTATGTTTCATTTTATATATTTTTTTTTTTTATTTCATTATTTCTTTTCTGCAATATTTGACTTCATTACAACATATTTTTCCGAAATTTGTATATAGTATGCCTACAATTATTGGTGGGATTTCAAGTGCCCCCCCGGCTTCAAAAAGTTTGAGAATCACTGTCCTCGGATGACAATTGCAAGAGCACACTATGCAAAACAAACCCAAGAAAAAAACATAGATCAGATTAATGGGATGGGAGGTTCTTTCACATCCTTCATACTTACCAGATTTAATGCGTCCTGTATATGACAATAAACTACATCTGTCAGCAAAGCTTCTGATGAGATTTTGAGGAGTGTGGCACTATCTCTTAACTGCTGTTATTCCCAGCTCCACCTTTGTTATAGTGGAACACACCTATTCTATTGTTAATAGACTCTCCCACCCATAAGTGAGTTGGTCAGTCAGTCGATGTCGGATGACCGTTAGTTGGATACTAAAAGTATCAGCGACCACCACTAGATTTCTCTGCATCATTACCTATTATATCAAGTTCCTAACGTTTTGTACGTCGAACCTATTTTAGGACCGACTTAGTGAAATACAAGCCTCCACTGTGAAACTACTCTACAACAACCTTGATCTGGAGTGGTAGCACCTGTTAGGGTCCAAGCTATGGACAAAAAGTAAACCCCCAAACAAAAATCAACAATACATTTTTATAATAAAATGAGCAACAAGACATTTTTATAGCAAAATGACAATCATTGCAACACTAAAAAAAAATATAAATACATTTTATAGTAAAAGTGCCAACAATATATTTTATGATCTATAAACTATATATCTAAAAAAAAACATACCTTTACCCTGAAAGTATAAAATCAGATTTAGCACCAACTGATTTTCATTTGTCTCAATCACTTTGAACATTTTCTTAATAGCAGAACACTCAGAAATATAGATGAAGTTTGGAGGCAAAAAACACCCCTAGATTTTGCTAAAAATAGAATTAGAAATAGGCCTCCCTGTTGAGCTGCAGTTGAGCTTCGGAGGATTGGTGCAATTGTGTCTCAATTAAGGAACAAGCCTCGTGAAATGGAGTGGCTCTTACAGCGTATCTCACTGGCGATGGTTCGAGGTAATGCTTTTCAGTCCAAATTGGCTGAAAAAAATGTTGAAGGCGAAAATCAAAAAACTGATTTTGTATATTTGTACAAAAATCAAAGGCAAAATTTAATGTCTATAAAAAAAAAAAAAAGTGTACAATCAATTTAGAGGGTTGAAATCTAATGCAAAAAATTATTAGAATTCTAAAAAAATTATATTGTAAATAAAAATTATTGTATATTATTATTATGAGAGTCCATGGAAGAGGTTCCATCCTTACAAGATGGTGACTGCAAAAATGGCCCTTTTCAGGGCCACCCACCATTCAAATTGTTAATCCCCCACCATTTAGGGATGTGCCTCAGTTGCATCCAAATGTTGTTACTAATATTGATTTTCAGGTGGACTGTCTTTAAACTTAACTCCAATTGAATGGCAAAAATTCCCAGTAATGAAACATCTTGTCGAAGACTGGTTATACTGCTAGTTTACAATAAATAATACTTTTAAAAATTACTTTTGTTATATCATTTTTAGCAAAATGTCATTACTTTCCAATCACCCTAATATTACTTTAATTACTATAAAGTTGTTAAGCTTAAATATTTAACAATGCAATAAAAGAATTTCAAGGAACTTATTAACTTCAGAATTATTATTCCCAAGAAAATTCTAATAGCTAAACCATTAATTCCACCTGAGTTCATTATATTCACTTACGTACTAATACACTTGGGAAAGGTATGAATCTGTCTCTTCGAAAGCTATGGGTAAATAGTAGGACAAACTGGGTTATATAGTCTTGGTTGGCGACCAGTCTATGATGAAAACTCTGAATTTAATTCTATGGCAGCAGTTCATGTTGTTCCCCTACAACTGTAATAGCTTATGGAACTTGTGGTCATGAAAGCATGCGATACTGTAAATGCTGCTTGGGTTTATGTGTTGAGGTTATCAAATGTAATTGCATGTTCTAAGAGCATTTATCTATTATACATTTAATGATTCAAGAAAAAAAAAATGAGACTCCAATTGTGCATCAACAATAAAATATATATTGAAACAATAACATACAAAACAATCATGCAATGTTGTGTAGTAATTAAGGGAGAAAAAGTTGCTTCCCTTCAACTGTATTCTGATTAAGATTGAATGTTCAAAAGAATTTCTCTTGAATAAGAATGTTCAGGATTCTATGTTGAATAGAGAGTCAGGTGTTAGATTAAAATACAGTTAATTAAGAAGTATGTTGTTTTGAGTAAGTAAGAGAGTTCTGGTTCATGAACTTGGCTTAGTCACAGAGAGGAAGAATATGCGTAATGTGATACAAAAATCTGTGTGTGCGTTGTGAGTAAAGTTGTGGATTTGTGTAGACAGGCATAATAGCTGGACTCTACTGAAAGTTGTGGAAACAAACCACTTGTTTATAAAGTTGCTGGTAGGCTCCAGGCGACAACTCGGGAAAATTGATTTAGCACAAAAATGTTTGATTGGCTAAAATTCGACCAATCACTGATTTTGTAACAAAGAACATGTGAGCAAGTTCATGGCAGAAAAAATTCAAAGTGGTGACTGTGATTGCTAAATTGTCTTATGGAAAGACAGTATCGATTTACTAGCCAATTGCAGACGAATAAATTGTGGGCGTGGAAAGCGTAGCAGTCGCTACAATACTAATTATGAGCAAAGTTCAATTTTTTACACTATTTATATTCAGGCTATTGTCCTCATCTTTGCTATCACAATGTTTCAGCCATTATGCCTGCCGGCCTTCCTCAGGTGTATGTTGATCTGGGTAACCTACAGGGAATTCTGAACTGAACCCTTTAACTAATTGACAGGGGTAAACTGTTCTTGTTCCACTGATGACGTCTAGGGATATTGTTTATTTCTTATTTTTAGTTCGTACTGTTATACAGCAACAAAGATGAGGATAATAGTCCAAATGTAAATAGTGTAAATAATAACTCTTTCAGAAATATAGACAAAAAATTAAGTTCAATTTCTTTCATTGATTTCAACTCTTTAAACTTTGTTCAGTCATGAATTGGTAATTTTGAACCTTGACACTATTGTATTGAACTTTGTGGCGAATTGCTATATAAAACTAAGGGTATTTTTTATTCATTTGGTAATAAGCACTACTTAGGTCCATTAGAGAGAACTAGGGTAAGACAATTCACTTCACACCCTATCCAAGAGCCCCTTGTCCTGTTGGTTCATTTCTCTTTTACAAGGTGAGCGATATACATAACTTACAAATTTAAAAAATTAGCTTTCCAAGATAAACCATATTAAAATATTGTTTTAGGAACTCTTAGACTTGAATATACTAACCAATAAAGCAAGAAATATAATTGGTGTTTCTTAACAAATTAAAGTATAATAGTACCAGATGATTTTGGTGCTAATTGTAGCATTAAATTTATTGGTTGTCATGGTACTAACTATAATATACATACCTGTTCTGTTATCACCTTTCAACTTGTAATAGAAGAAAGAACAACTTATGTAATGGTTAATAGGAGCCTTCACTTTATTTGAATATAGCCTTGAGAGTGAAGGGAAACAAGATAGGTTTCTTTATTCTATTTTATTAGTAATTATTGGATCATTTTCATGAGTACAGCTCTCCTGCCAGAGTGCTTCAAGTTCAAAATGAAGAGGATAAAAACTGCACACAGATGTTTACTGGTTGGTTTTGAGATATATATATGTGTGTGTGTGTGTGTATAATATATAAAATTAATTTATCACTTAGCTGAGTGGTGTTGGTTCAGTCATGCCTACTATGTAGTTTTGTGAGCACATCAAGATAGCATGTTCACTCTTCTCTGCTATGTGTGGTTTTTCACTTAATGCATGTTGTTATTACTTAAGGGGTATGGGGTTTCTTGGGGTTTGCTTTGTATTGTGGTGACCTCTTTTTGACTGTATTTTACTTAATTGTAGGATTGTTTTTTGTTTTTGTTTTTTTAACTATTTTGAGTTGACCTAGTTGTGTTGATGTGTATGTCCACTTGTTTTGTTTTTTTTACATTGTGGTAAGGTGCTTCACCTTGCGTGTATGTGTCTGTGTGTTTAAGTGTTTCTGTATGTGTATATTTTTTATCTGGTTTTTATTCGAGTGTGATTTGGTATATTTTGTGACTATCTGATTATATTGGTATTTAAGTATCTGCCAAGAAGAGCCAACTAACCAATAGTTCTGGCTCTGCTATTGCTGAGCATATAATAAATAGTAGGAAATGTGTGGTTAATTTTAGTGCGGACCATTTTTTGATTTTATCTAGGTTCCACTCCACGTTTCACCTCAAGGTTCTAGAGTCCTTGTATATCAGATCCCATGAGCCTTCCCTTTGTAAAAAGAGGGAATGCTTACTGGGTCTGAATGCTATTGAACTCTAGGTTCTTGAAATTCATTTTTTTTTCTTCCATTCCATTCCATTCGTTAATTTACATGCTTTTATAAATTTTCTATTCCCAGAAAAATAAACTTGATAAGTCCTGGGACGAAACCATTGTTGTGTTTTTTAGCTTTTCTTTTAAAAATGACTTATAAATTTTGTCTTTTCCTATCTAGTATTTAAGTAGCAAAGTAGATATTTATTTGAATGTCTGCATTTCCCCATTATTTCATTTTTCTTGTTTAATAGTTTGCTTTGATTTTTAAAGGTAACTATTGTTAGTTTCTCTTCTAGGCATACTTTGCAGTTTCTGCTATTACTATTATGTGGGGGTGGTGTTTTTATGATTCTATTAATGCTCTATCCTAACTTTTGATATCAAGCACTTTGACAAAAACCTGCCTGCTCAAAAGCTTTTCCACCTGGAAAAAGAAGCTGTAATTCTGGTACTTAATACTAAATGCCCGGTGATATGTCTGTAACTGTCTATATTCTTTAATCACATGATGGTACTAAGTATGAGAAATGAATACTTTGATTACACCAACCATAATCTTCTGTCTCATGACATTCTTCAATATATGAGCTTATCAGTTTTCCTGGTCTTCAAAAGACAGTA
The DNA here is from genome assembly GCA_903632075.3 of Acanthosepion pharaonis. Lineage (NCBI taxonomy): Eukaryota > Metazoa > Mollusca > Cephalopoda > Sepiida > Sepiidae > Acanthosepion > Acanthosepion pharaonis. The sequence continues at coordinate 5,005,827 of CAHIKZ030000302.1, forward strand.
GAAGAAGCCATAGTGTCTGATTCCAATAAGATGACTTGACCTGCCTGGACAAGGGCTGTAGTTACTGCTAATTACTGCATCTTCAATTAGTGTGTAACACAGATGTACAGATTAAGAAAAATGACAATTGGTTCAGCTAGTATGCTTATTAAGGTTTCTTTTTTTTTGCATTCTTACTTGTTAATTGCCATGTTCAATATTGTCGTCATTAGGTCTACAATGGTTTTGGCTCTCGAGTACACAAATTAAGTGTATATCTTTATGCACAAGGATGTGTGAAAGGAGATTTTAGAGCTATCTCTATACATATATATAATTTATTTTAGGATATTACACTGAAAATATCAAAATCGATACACAATTGCAGTTGTATTTCGATGCATATCAATGCATCTCATCAGGGAATTGTAAAATACTGGTGAGTGAACAATTTAGATTTAAAAGCAAAATACAACCTATTTTACGAAAAATTTGCCAATCAGATATGACCTACATTAATATCAAATTTTTATAAATGGGTCATGGCCTGTAGATTGAATGGCAACCAGAGCAGATGCAAAGGGTTATATAAATTATACTAACTAGACAATGTTGTTTCCTGAGAAATAAAAATGGGGTGGAGGAGTAATTTAATGAAATGCTAAGCAAGTTATATGCTTTGTAAATTTCCTACATAAATTTTTGTTTTTATAGTTGATAAATAAATATTTTCTTTAAGAAACTAGTAAATAAATTAAATATAGAATTATTTGGTAAATTAATATACAACTGTTAAACATTCTTCATTTAAGATGTTAATAACACTAACCAATCAATCTAAAATGTAAAAAATACCAACCAAATACCAATACATCCATACAAGATGTTACTAATACTACCAGGAGCTTAATACAAAATTATATTAAATCCTAATTAATCTTACAAATAGAAAGATAAACCATATATTGTGCAATGCAGTATAATATAAGAAAAAGCCTAAACGAACTCCAAAGTTTAATTGTAAGGTAAAAGGTAAACTGTGCTTACAATTAACTATTAATTCATTCCTTTGACTTAATAAGGAACTTTTGTTGAACCTGATAATTTCCAATTTTTCATGTAAGCACAGAAAACGGGGTTCATATAAAGATCTACATGTCATTGGTATTTTTAAAATTTTCCATTTCACCTTAGGAGTCTTATCTTTTAAACTCCAAAAATATTTAGAAAGTGATGTATTATTTCTGTCAGTCCTATTGGCGAAGGACAAAGTATGTTGATAGCACCTAGTCTTGAAAGAATTCTTAGTATTACCAAGATAGAATTTTTCATCTTAACCTGTGTGTGTGTATATATATATATATATATATATATATATATATATGATTATGTGCACATACATGCAAGCAATTGTATGTGTATATTTATAAATATGTAACACCATGTGAAAACAAGTTTTTGCATCTGTGCAAACCTACACTATATATATATATATATATATATATATATATTTTAAAAAAAAAGTAAAATCGCCTGATAAGGGACAATTTTAAAGTTCTTAAACATGGAAATTTTTGTGTAGCAATGTAAAAGATAAAAAATATAAAAAAAAAATATTTTGCTCTGTTGTATTGAACAATGTTTCAAAAAAGTAAATACTAAGAACTGTGAAGTCTTAATCTGTCTGTTCTTTTCTTTTATTTTGTGTGTGTGTGTGTGTATATATATATATATATATATATATATATATACACACACACACACACACACACACACACACACACACAAGTATTTTTGGTTCATGATATGGTTGACCAGGAGGTGGTGTGAACATTATATTGGTCTTTCTCAAACTGATAGTAAGTTTAAAAGACTGGTTTGCATATCTTCTTTGATATGAGCCATGAGGTCAGCATCATCAGCATAAAGATCACAAATAACTTGTTGAAACACCTTTGTGAAAGTATTAAATCGATGCAGGTCAAATACTCTCCCAGTAGTTCAGAAACGCAAATAAACAACAATGCTACAGTCTCTAAAGGCATGTGTGTGCATCCCTGCATAAAAGATGGAAATTAAAGTAGGTGCAGGTATATCACCCTGCTTCTCACCATTCTCAACAGAAATTGGTTCAGAGTACCACTGAAGTTCAACCTAGCTTTCATGTTGTTGTGCAGCTCTTCAAACAGCCTGACAAATTCAGATGAGCAATCTAATTTTCATAGCATTGTCCACAAGGTGTTCCTATTCACAGTGCCAAACACCGTAGTTAGGTCAATGAAGACTTGGTAAAGCAAAACACAGTGTTCAATGTGCTTTTCTACCAGTTATCGAGCTGTGAAGATCATGTCCATTGTGCCTCTACCAATGTGATACCCACATTGACTCTCTCTGATGGACATGTGTTTGCCATTCCAAACATCTGAAATTAGGTGGTTTATTTTTCATGCCATTTGTTTTGTCTATATAAGAGCACCTCAACAGGAATTCCATCCAGTCCTGATGCCTTCTTAGTATTGAACTCTCGAATCGCCTTCCTAGTCTCCTCATATGTTGGTAGAATTGCCATTTCATGCACATCTAACTGAGGCAGATTGTTGATTATGTTCAAATCAACAACGGAAGGATTATCAAACATACCTGAGAAATGTTCAGTCCAACATTGTAATGTTTTTGGAATCCTTAAGAAGATTGGTCCTTAGTTTTCAGATGTGTTACAGATGTTGACTGAGGCTGAAAGGCCTTTCTTACAAGGCCATACATTACCTTGAAATCTTTACGATTGTAAGCATCCTGAATTTGTTTGGAAATATCATGCCACCATTGATTCTTTAATTGGCGTGATCTACATTGAAGAGAGGACCTACAGGCGTTAAAGGACTGACAAAATGATTGACAATCACTGTCAGATGCACTTTTTATTTATATATATATATATATAAGTTGTTACCTAGGGAAGGTTACTGAACAGAATAATCGCACAAAGGTTAGCAATGAACAATAATACTTAGGACTAGGACAACATATAACATTTGCCAGTGGTGTGTAGAAGTAGTTGTCAACTGCTGGAAGTGTGTCACATGAATTTCATAATGAATCTCCAACTGAAGACCAACATACAAATTTACTACTGTATTTATGTGAATGGGGACATACCCATTATCATCTGCAGGTATGCTACAACACACACACACATACACATATATATATATATATATATATATATATATATATATATATAAGCAAATATATGGATATAGATCTGACAGTATGAAGAAAAATATACAGAAAAAACAAACAAAAATCTTAATATGCAAATACAGCATAATTGCATATTAAGATTTTTGTTTGTTTTTCTGTATATTTTTCTTTACATATATATATATACACACACACACTCTCTCTCACACATACAAAATAAGTATGGAGAGTAATTTTGTGCATAATTGTTGTTTTGGGCCAGCCCATAATTGTTGTTTGGTTACACATTATACATACATACACACATATGTACACACATTTTCTTTCCTAACTATATATGATGTGCGATATTCTTTCTCTCAAGTAGAACTTTGCTTTCATTTCTCTGCATTTTCTTTCTTTGCAGAAGTTAATATTCTAAATAGACAACTGATATCTGTTCATATCTTCTCAGCAGTAAATGATTGACTCTTCAATAGACTTCCCATCTGTGCATATCTCACTGCACACCAATATCTTTGTGCACAAATATATTTTGATTGTCCCATAAAAACCAAACAATACCAAAAATTGTTTCATATGTAACAGGCTTTATTTGAAATATTATTTTAAGTATTACCCTTACTTGTTTTTATGAAAGTAGAAGGGTTGCTCTGAAAATAATGGCTCTGATTTTAATATGTTGGCCCTTAATATATGTTGTATCATCAAGGTAAATGATACACACAGAAGAATGAGTGCTTAATATATTTATTTAGCACCAGTATCCGGTGTTAATGGATACATACAAAAAACACAACAATAAGTTACACAACAATTAACAAGACAACTTAAAAGGAATAGAGGAGGGTCAAATGCTGTATAGATCAGTCCAAATATTAATCAGCTTAATATCAACTTATTAATCAACTGTTGGAGTCCTTAATTGTAGACTATTTAAGGCTATGAGCCAGGCCATTTGGTAGAGTGCTGAAGGGGTGCTAGCTACTCTACAATATCAGAGGCTTATATATACTTGTGGTATAGCAATAGAGGTTGGGCCATCCTAACAATACCCCCTCCCTTTTTTATAATAGTATGTATAAATGAAAGTAATCCCTCCTATTTTACTGTATTACAATGTCAGAAACAGATGTTGGTGGTATGGCAGTAGAGCTTGAACCTTCCCAATAATAACCTATCATTTTTTTTATTTTTGCCTTCTTTCAGGTAGCACTGAGCAGCAGTCTGACAAAATGGCATATAGCATGAAAGTGCTTCCTTATTGATATTCATTGATACTTGCTGAATATTTGTGGAGACCAAACAATGGATGTTAGCATAGTTGATCTGTGGATCAACTATGCTGATACCACTGCATTTCAGCAATGGTATCAGAGAAAAATGATATCTTCTTGATAGTTCTGTACAGTTATCAACATACAAAATGAAGGATGTGTCAAAAATGCATTGTCAGTGATGCTGACAATATGTAAAAATAATGTTTTGGCACCTGAAAACATTCAGTGGTTTTATCGTACTACCTGCATCTGTTGTAGTTTTTATGGAAAATTCTGGAGTGTGGCTCATCTGTAAACAATTCTAGGATATAGTACAAGTAAGGTTAGTATAGTTGGCCATTAGTCATGAGATCAATCAGTGCATATCCAACACAGTGGTAATGGTAAAATTAAGTTTCTATACAAAAAAAATATTTGGCATTCATTGACTAAACAGATAGTGTTACTATCAGTTGGAATTTATAAAATCTTTATTTTTTCAGGAAATTAAACTTTTCATGTCCATTAATTGTTATAGCTCTTTCTAATATTGATGGGAGTTTCCTTCCAATCTTTTTGTTTTTGGTAGTGTGGAAGGTTAACAACTCTGATTATATAATGGATTTCTCTTTTTAGTTACATATGCTACTAATTTTAGTTATTGCCTTTGAAAGTGTTCAAGTGATGTAGTTTTTATTTGATAAAGCTCTGTGATTTTTTTGTTTTTTTATTGAAAATCAATAGGATCTGACAAAAGATTATCATCTTTAATCCTATCAACTCTGAAGAGATTTGAATTGTTAAATCCTTGGAGTCCTGACTGAACTCTTGAAAAATCAGAATATATGATGTCAGTCAATTAAATTGATATATCTCAAAAGCCATTGACAATCAAGTTGATTTTATATGAAAGTAAAATGATTTCTCTTTGAAATGATTTAAAATTTAGCCTCCTTGGTATTACTGGTTATGAAATATAATTTTTTAAATGTACAACTTTTACAGAGTTGTAGATTTCTGGTTCCTTTAGTTGATAATGTGAAAAGTGTTAATGTTGTGTATTGAAATACAGTACAGTCTTCTATAGGACTCCTGTAATCTAAGAGTGAGAGTCAGTTATGTGCCATGCGTGATACACTCTTAGGTGATCATGTATCTTTCAATACATGACTGACGAGGCAGATTTTTTCCTGCAGTAGGTTGCCTTTTCTTTCTGTGGTAGACCAGTTGCCTTTCAAGGCTATAGAACCCAGTCTGTCTTGCTATTTACCCATAGCTGATGGGAGAAGAGGATTCATACCTTTCCCAAAGGTATTAGCATGTAAGTGAATGTAATAGATTCGATTAGAATTCAAACTTGGCTATCTATTACTCCACCATGCCTCCTAAGAGTGAGAGACCTGTGGTCGTAATTGATCATTTCAGGTTTTAAAGTGCTAAGATTTTCTGTTGAGATAACAAAATTCATCAAGCCAGTATTGAAAAGGATTGAGTTGCTTTCCATGGTTGATTTAATGTACATGTTGGTAGCTGCAAAGATTATCCAGTCTCTTGCAACAAGTGCCAGAAATGTTTCAGGTTGAAATATAACGTTGTCCTTTAATACAATGGGGAGGTAGAGATTTAGTGCTGGAATCTTCAGGAACAAGTCAAATCAACTTTTGCCTCCAGTTTGTCCAGAAGACACAACAGAATTGATCTCAAATTGAAGGCCTGCAAAACTACTACTATTATGGAACTGTCTTGAAGATCAAAATATACTCTGCTTGAGGTAGTTTTGCCCAGCACCACACATTGCTACAAAACCAAAACATTAACCTAAAAGCTCAAGTCATGTTCTGAAATAGCCTCATCAGATCAAGACTTTCATACGGATGTCATAGATGGCACCAAACTCGTTCAGAAATATCTAAACTGTTAGCTATATACAACCACTATCTTAGAGCAATAGCTAAAAATGGCTTCAAGCAAATAGTCTTTTTGAACCTTGTGGACTAGCGCTACCAAATAACAGAAAACACATCACTTGCAGACTTTGAACAGCAGCAACAACTAAATGGATAGCACCTGTAACTTGAAGAGAAAATAATGACGTAATTCAAGTGTTGATATTTAACTTCAAGGAAAAAGGTTAAGAAGGATCTCCCATCAGAACTGGAAAGAGTAACAATATTTTCCAAAATTGTTTTGATAGAAAAATTTATAAATTTCAATAATAGCACTGGCTGCTCGGTCAATGAATGCCAAGTGTTTATATATAACAAAACTGCTAATGTTACTATTATGATTCGAGATGAGAACAGATACTACACTTTGATCCCAGCTCAATGTCCAAGGAATTAAGAAAAGTATAACTTGAGTAGCACTGGCTGTTCAAAGAATGCCAATTGTTTCCTTATGAGGAAAAAGCTTATATTACCATTAGCATTCCATAGCTAAATTTGTATGTATTTTTTGTATATATTTGCTAAAAGCTGTATTATTTATGTTTGTCTTCATTATTTTATCCTGTTAAAAATCAATTAGTTTTAACCTGTGAAAATTTCATGGTTTTCCTATTTCAATATTCTGATTAATTTTAATTAAGTTAATGATTTAGTAAACTCATGGTGAGTTCTATGACAATAAAATATCTGTAGAAATTCCCTTATCACATCATTAAATATTTGAGCTTAAAATCTTCAACAAAATATTGCAATGACAATCATAAATATGAATGCTGGTCATTATTTTAAGAAGTGGGTACAAATAAAAAGATTTGGGATTTTTCTATTTCACTGTAACAGCCGTTAAACACTTCTATCTGCCTTTCTTTGTTTCCCCTCTTTCCACACAATCAAAATGGAAGAGTCCATTATACATGCGGTATTGGCAAGAGACGTTAAACACTTCCCTTTCTTTAATTTTTTCACTGAAACAAAGTCGTGTCTTCCCCTCTTTCCATATGATCAGAACGGAATAGGCCATTATTTACTAGGTATTGGCAAGGCATAACGGTCATGCAAACCAGCAAATGGAAGAAAAAGTACAATTATAATAAGATAATCTGAAATGTGTTTTTGTTAATGGAGTAGACTTCTGGCCATATCAGAATGAAACACCAATTCTCGTATGATCACTGAAGTTAAGCATTGTTAAGCTTCGTCAGCATCTAGATGTGTGACCAGTTGGGAATACCAGGTGCTGTAAGCTTGGATATACGGGTGGTGTAATGGATAACTGCTTGGAATTGGAAATTGGAGAGCCAACGTCCAATTCTAGTTGGGTTTGTTATATTTACTTTCACATAAATACTCTTGGGAATGGTATGAATCTACCTTTTTTACCCTCCCTCCATCTGTGGGTTAATTTGTAGAACTTATCAGTAAAATATTATTTTCAGAAAAAAAATCCTTACTATCTAAAAAAAAAAAAAAAAGTTTTCTGGCTTTAAATAACCTGCAAAAGATTGAGAAACCATAAAAAGAAAACCAAATCAATCATCAAATCAAGAGTTTATCATCTTTCCTCCTTATCACTTCCTAACTCCTCCTCTTCCATTCATATAACAACTCCGTCATCTTTTGACTGTAATCCTCTGTCTTGTGTGTCTTTCAAGTCTTGTATTTGGTGAAATTTATTAATAAAAAAAAATATGGAATCAACACCCATGACCACCAGAGTTAAGAAGTGTTAAGCCTAGATGGATGACTGCTTGGGAATACCAGTTTGGATGTGCGGGTGGTGAAGTGGATAATGGCTTTGAACTGGAGAGCAGAGTTCCAATTTTATTCGCGTTTATTATATTCACTTGCACACAAATACCCTTGGTAAAGGTACGAATATACTGCTTCTCCCCCCAAAAAACTATGGGTTAATTAGTAGGACTACTATCAGTAAATAATTATTTCTCAAAAAAATTCTTAGAATCTAAAAAAAGAATATTTTCTAGCTATGAATAACCTACAAAAGGTAGGTAATTCATAAAAAACAAATCAATCTTCAAATCATGTGTTAATCATCACCTTTCCTCCTTATCCTCACTTCTTACCACTCTCCTTTCCATTCATATAACAACTCCTTCATCATTACTCTTTTGACTGTAGTCCCCTACATTGAGTGCCTCTCAAAACTTGTATTGGGTGAAATTTATTAATAAAAAAAAAATACAAAATCCATACTTAAAGTCCTTAAAATTAATGATTAAATCCCTCTTCTTATAGTTCTGTAAATCTTCCTTGCAATAGAAATATTTCATATGAGTCAATTCTAATTTCCTGGTTTGTTTTTTTTTTCATATTTTGGCATAGATAAATCTTATAAGTAAGTTATTCTTTTTCCTCTATTTCTTTGTGACAGAAGCTAGAAATAAGCCAAACACCTACACATTGTATTAAATGCCAAGTTAGTGAGTCAGTGACATCTTTAACAAGACTAGACATTCTACACAAAAATAAAAATGAATTGTCAGATCTGACATAATACCATATTCAACAGTGGCATAAGATTTATTGATGATTGTTCATTTGTTCTCTTTTGGCATTTGGAGAAAAACAAATGTTGGTTCAATTCCTGCTTAAAGCAACAAATTGATTCTGGTTTATTTTTATTTTATTTTTTTAAATTTACTCTTTATACCTCAGAACTACTCTCCAGTGAGAATTAATGAGATAATCTAATTATTTAATTTTTAAATATATCTGTGCATTGGTCAAGCACATTAAAGTGATTTGAGGTTCTGGAAACTACTTTATTTATCTGGCCTGATGCTGTAGACAATACTTTGCTGCATTTCAAAATAAACTTAAATTGATTGTAATGAATGTTTTTTTGAAATTGCTAAAATTGTCTGCTTTTCACTATATTTAACACTAGGATGGCCGAGGTGTTGTTTTCGACACCTTCAAATTTTCAACAAATTACTATGGAATAACTAGTTTTGGTTCGATGCTGAGGCTTATGGACAATTATTGAATTTTAGCAAAGATGCTTAATAGACTTAATTCTTTAAAAAATATTCAATGGAATAGCTGATATTTGAGGTTTTACCTTGAATGGCCAAGGTGTCGTTTTTGACACCTAGGCTATTTATAGGGTAAATGCATTGAAAAATTTCTCACAAGCAATAATACTTGTGTTTATGTCCCCATCTATCTATCTATCTATTTATCTATACAGACACACAATATATATATATATATATATATATATATATATATATATATATATATATATATATATATATATAAAAATCACTTTCTTTCAGTATGAGGTATACTAATATTTGTGAATTTCTTTTCAGACTTGTTATTCCTGACTTGAATATTGAATATATTAAAGATGGCTGCTTCACGGCGTAATGTCAATAAAGATCTCGAAAGAGCTGGCCATCCTAGTGTTAAAGTTCTTTCATCACAACATAATTCTCTTTTGAAAAAATCCTTAAAAAATAAAATATACTTTTCTGAAACTTTATTTTAAGATTAGTTGATTTAAAGTTTAATCTGATTTGAAACAAATATTACATACTTTTTGTTTAAAATATTGCAGAAAAGTGTTTTTTTTTTAAACATGGATGGAAGTGTTTTTATAAGGTGTTGATAAATATTGCAAATTTTTCTATAGGAGATGTATCTGTAAAAATTACTTAAATATAATTGTTTTTTATATAATTTTTTAATTATTTAGTCATCTTGGAAATTTTGGAAAATATTCTAAGTAATCTAAGAATTTCAGATACATGCTGAAAAAATGCTCCAATATTAATAAAAAAAAACAGTTTTATCATCAAATTCTTTATTAAGTGGGAAGACCAAAGGATTTTATGATTATTAAATTTTAATACTTTTTAGAACCTGCAAAATTTTGGTTAAATGTTCTTCTTGTGTCATTGGATGAGCATAAATTACTGTCAGAAATTTTTGTGGTGGAAATTCTTGCAAAAATCAAAATTGTTAGATTTTAATGAAACTTTCAAGATTCACTTACAAATGAATGAAGTTATTTTACAATTGTTTCTTTAGAAAATTTTGGTAAAAAAATTTTTTTTTTTTTTTTTTTTTTTTTAACATCTGTTACCCCCAGATCCCAAAAATCTGCTCTGAGTCATAAAATAAAAAAAATCAATAAAACTGTAACATTATTTAATTAAATATCTATTTGATTGCTTTTAAGAATAAAAAAAATATTACGGACACTATTATCTTGAGAAAAAAAAAATTTCAGTGTATAATGAATTTTTAAAAATTTTCGTTTTTTAAAATTTTAATTAGATTAATTTATAAAATTTTAAATCTTTTAAAATTCTGTATTAATTTGTAGCAGTTAGATAAGTGTTATTAAGTAAAAACTATACTGATCATAAATGAAAAAATCTTATTACAATTCAGCACCCCCCCCCCAAAAAAAACCCAACACAAGTATTTTAAAAAGAATTTTGTATTTTTTTGTGTGTGAATAAACATTCTGATTTTTGTAAATATGGATGTCCATACACAACATTATCAGAAAATAAGAAAAGTAAATATAGGGAATTTAAAGCGAATAATTCAATAAAACATTAGATGACTTAGAATATTTTTGTAATTTTTTAAGATTACTGAGTAGTTAAATAAATATACAAAAAAGGTACTCCAGTTATATTCATCAAGTAATTTTTATGGATATATCCCCATAGAAAAATTTGTTAATTTTCCCAAACATCAGCCTGTCAATCAGCCTGAAAACCTCATAAAAACACCCACCTCATGTTAAAAATGCTTTTCTGTAATATTTTAAACTAAAAGTAAGAAACATTTGTTTCAAATCAAATGATTAAACGTTGTATCAGCTAATCTTCCTCAAAGTTTTATTTTTAGAAATATTTTTTTTAAAGAGAATTACATTGTGCTGAGAAAACTGTAAATATGGCTAAAATCAGTTTTTTTTTTGTTAGTTTTTTTTTTTTTTTTTAAAAAAACTCATTCCAGTCAATTTAAATTCATTTAAAGTCTTTTGCTGATTGAAAATATTAAATTTAATCTATTACAAGTAAAATAATTGTTAAATATTTTTCATTTTTAAAAATTCATTTTATACCTTAGGTATTGCTTTTCTTTGGTCATATCTAGTTTATAGTAATATATATATATATATATATATATATATATATATATATATATAAAAGGAAAATTAATGACAAATATAGGGGAAAAAAATTTGTATGACACATTTCATCTTTTTGGACATCATCATCAGAGTAAAATGGTTTATGTTAATGTAACTACACATGTGCATGAAGGAGAGTAGATGCTGAAATTTTCAACTTTTAAAATTAAAGTTGAAAATGTATAAAAAGAGATTTAATCCTTAAATCATCCACAGTAAATTTGTTCCCAGTTTCTTACAACATTCCACCATTCTTGGCAGATCCTCTCTTATCACAATATGGGATACTTAATAACAAAACTGAAAAATATATAAGTAAAAAGGAAAAGAAAGTAAATGAAAATGGCAAGACTTTATAAGCAAAGACATATAAAAATAAAAATGTGTAAAATTTCAGCACCCTTTCTTCATGTACATGTGTAGTTACATCACCAGAAACATCACTTTAGTCTAAAGGTATCCTCAAGTATGAAACGCATCATACAAAAATTTTTTTCTAATTTGTCATTATCTTTCCTAATATTGTTTTGGTATGTAAAAATTTATATATAATTTTCTCATATATATATCTCAGATTCCAGATTAATTGTATGTTATTTTCACTTATTTTAATGAAAGTAGTAGTCATTTTATTGAAAGTTAACAATAAATAATCAACTTGGCCCATTATCCCTTCTTAAAGTAAGTGTACATTTGAGTTGTTCATCTGATCCTACTTGTAGCCACTTTTCAAACACCTGTTTGTTCTTTTTTCTGTTTTCTCTCTTTCTTTTTTCCGTTTTCATTTTTCTTTTTTTAATATCATCTCTGTTTCATGAAGAATTCACACTTGATTCCAGACGAAACTAATAACCATTATTAATTGATCTGCTTTGATCTTTACAGAAAGACACTTTTCTGATCTTGACTGTGTTTTATTTAATCAACACCTCACATTTTCAGTTTGGGTTTGTCGATATCATTTAAAGCATTTTTCTTTCATATTCCATCTAGTGACAAACTAATTTAAAAAAGTATAAAGGAAGAAAAGCTATATTAAAATTCAGCTACACAAATGCGATATTGATAATTGACTATTGTTTCAATAGATTCAGTGTAATACTAAACAGAATTTTAGTTATATAGCCATTATATTATCAGATATTATAATGGGAATCGATGGAATCCATAAAATCTGAGGCATTGTTTGAATTTACAACATACTTGTAATTTTAATCTAATTAATTTTTATACTGTAATTATTCATCAGCAAATATATTTAAGAATAATTCTTTTGGTTTCTTGCTTATAATACATATGTTCTGCATGTCAAATTTAAATTCCTGACCATTGACAATGCCTTTTTAAATTTTTAATGGAGTTTAATTTATATTGCTTTCTTTAGTAAAATCACTAGCAATTTATTTTATATAATGGCAGTTTTATCAATAATGTGTACTTTTATTTCTGATCAATGACAATCCCTTTATCCTGATTTTCAATGTATATCTATAAAAATAAAATCATTAGAATAAATTTACATTGTATATCTCTATATGAGCAGTGTTCTACTGGATGTTGGTAATCATGTTCTCCATGCCTTCCTGTCCCTTGTAGCTCTTTACAATATTGTCCACTTAATCTCCCTTCAAGTTCATGTTTTACCATCCATTTACACCAGCTTGTTAGGTAGGTTACTCACTGTTTCCCTCTACTCCTCTTGCCTTCAATATGTCCTGGAGTGTCAAATTCTCCAAGCCCTTTATTATCAATCCCAGTCCCCCTTCTGCCATCCATTTACAGAAGCTTGTTAGGTAGGTTACTCACTGTTTCCCTCTACTCCTCTTGCCATCAATATGTCCTGTGCGTGTCAAATTCTCCAAGCCCTTTATTATCAATCCCAGTCCCTATTCTGCCATCCATTTACACAAGCTTGTTAGGTAGGTTACTCACTGTTTCCCTCTACTCCTCTTGCCTTCAATATGTCCTGTGAGTGTCAAATTCTCCAAGCCCTTTATTATCAATCCCAGTCCCTATTCTGCCATCCATTTACACAAGCTTGTTAGGTAGGTTACTCACTGTTTCCCTCTACTCCTCTTGCCTTCAATATATCCTGGGAGTGTCAAATTCTGCAAACTCTATATTATCAATAAATTCCATGTTGAATACTGAACTTTAACAGTCAGAAAGTACTCAACCTGGAATAAAATGTAGCAATAATAACAAAGAAAACAAATCAAGAATTAATATTTCAGTTTGTTTGAATGTTTGGTTTTGTGCTTTATTTTAGGTTCAATAAATGTCGGAACAGAATTAATGTTATGAAATTTATACACTGATGGACCAAAAGTTATGGGATGAGGTTTGAGATCCCTTGGTTGAACCAAGGATCTTTTCTACTATAAACTTTCATATGCATATCATTAAAACGCTATATGCGTATATATATATATATATATATATATATATATATACATAATAATAATAAATACACACACAAATTTCCGAGAGGATAGAATTCAGGTTGTCTAATTATTCTTGATTTCACATCATTTCTCTTATAAATGCCCACATTTTTAGTCGGCCCCACTTTTTTCCCCTCTCTCTCATCTTCTCTTTTCATGTATACATAAGGTTAGTAATGCAAACCAGACGGAAAATTATCATATATACGTCGGCAGTATGAATTGGCTGGATTTTAAGTTTAGATAATATAATTTTTATTGTACCTAATGTCATCACAAATGTATCCATACGTTTCCGGTGTCTGTTTTTTAATTTCAGGTCAGCGAATCTGTAGTGATTTATGGATCTGAAAATAATTCATATTTATCTGTATCTCACTCATTTAAACCATTATGTAACTTCACTCTCTAAAACTTCTCTCTGTTAAATTCTAATCCTCACCTTCACCTTTAGACCTTCTTGTTCTTCTTTCTTCTGTTATACCTCTCTCTAGAGCTTTCATACATTTCCCTCTCACACTTGTTTCCCACTCCTACACATACACTCTTACTAATTTTTTTTTTTATACCTGGAGTTATATTTTCTGATTTCTTTTTGAATTTGTAGGTCTGATGAATTGGATCGTGATTATGATTCCAATCTAATAAATTATAACCATGAAATATTAGTGTTTGAAATTTATATATATATATATATATATATATATATATATATATATATATATATATATATATATATATATATATACAATAAAGTCACTATTGTATTACTTAAAAAATAAGCAATAATAAATTAATTGCCTATACTGTTTGAACTGCAAGCCACCTGCCTCAATGCTTTGCTTTTTATTATAAGTAACTGTATAGTGACTTTATTGCCATCCTGTGTGTATTTTATATATATATATATATATATATATATATATATATATATATATATATAATCTCAACAAATAGTATTTAAAAAAAAAAAAAATGACAATTTGTGAAAAAAATTTTTTGCTACGTTTCATCCATGAGGATTTCATCGGATATTTCAGTCCGATAAAATCCTAGTTTTCTAGTGTCATCAAGCTTTTGAAGGATGTCCTGATGTTATATGGACTGCAGATCCTTTGTATTTTCTTTGATAACCCCTTCACATAAGGCAAGCAGACTGTTTTCTGAGTGTTGTTGTCCTCCTCCTCTTGTACCTGCCTATCCCAGTTTTTGGGGGCTGCTGCCATGTACCCAGGGTAGTTGTTACTTATGCTGACCAATTCTTTATCTAATGTCTCTGGGTCGCCACTTATGACTTTTGCTCGGTGTTGTAAGCAACGGACGATCCCTTTCTTTACGCTGCATGGATGGTGGGAGTTGAAATTGAGGTACTGTCCGTGAAATGTCGTTTACCGTTATACGGATGTCTTAAACCCATGCTCTGTTCGAGATATTAGAACATTCAGGAATGGGAGTGTGTTGTTACTCTCTTTCTCCATTGTGAACTGTATCGAAGGTCTTATTGAGTTCACATGGTCCAGTAGAACCTGAACCTCTTCCTGGTGTGGCCAGAGTATGAAGGTGTCATCTACGTACCTTAACCATAGAGTTGGCTTTAGAGATATAGATTCTAATGCCATTTCCTCAAAGTATTCCATGTATATATTCACCATTGCTGGTGATAATGGCAAGCCCATTGCTAAGCCCTCATCCTGCTGATATATGTGTGATCCCATTCCGAAGTGTGTTGTTTGTGTACAGAAAGTCAACATCTCCATCAGATTATCTATTGGAATACTGGTCCGTTCTTCTTGGGAAGAGTCAGAGGCCAATCTGTCTCTGACTACTGAGAGTGCCTCCTTCGTGGGTACCTTGGTGAACAAACTCACCACGTCCAAGCTCACCATTTGGTTGGATAGGATGGGGGCATCTTTGATTATTTCCACAAAGTGTTTCGGACATATGGAGGAGACTTTCCAATCAATGGGTCAATTATATCTACAAGGAAGCGACTCAGAGGGTGGCACACAGAGCCTTGGTGACTAACAATTGGCCTGAGCGGAATACTGTCTTTGTGAATCTTAGGGAGACCGTATATGTGAGGTAGCTTGGTGTATCGCTGCGATAACTGCCTATACGTCTTAGGTGCGAAGTGATCGATGTTCTTGATTAGGATCTGTGACAGTTTGCGTTCTGGTTTCATAGTAGGATCCTTTTTCACTTTGCTGTAGCTACCATTGCTAATGAGGTCTTCCAGTTTTCTTGTATAATCTGATTTGTCCATCACTACAGTCGCATTACCTTTGTCAGCCGGTAGTATGATGATGTTTTCATTCTTCTGTAGGGATCCAATCGCCAGCCTCTCCAGTTTTATGTTAAACCTGGGCGGCTTGGCTCTCTCCAAGGTCTGTCTTACTTTCCATCTCAGTTCGTCCGACTGAGCCTGAGGGATGTTCAAGGTCACCTCCTCGACTCTGGTAATGATGTCCAAGTATGGCACCTGCCTGATGGTTGTGGCGAAGTTGAGACCCTTATTCAATACTGACTCCTCAGAGGCACTCGGCTGATATTGGCTGATGTTGACTACTGCTTTCACTGGTGGGTGATGGACCTTGTGTGTCACCTTCTGATCTTTCAATCTATTTAATTTTTGCACTTGGCAAGCCTTGACTACATCAAATTCATGCCTGAAGGATTTATCCAGGTCATTTTGGATCCTTCTCTGTTCTTCTTCATTAGTAATTCTGTTGAAGAAATCTTCGAGCGTCTGGGAGATATGAGCTTGTAGTCGATGTTTTATCCAACGATTGTACTGGATTCTCTCTCGGACAAGGGCGTGTCCCGCTTTCTCTGAGACCCAACGAGCTCTCCTTGAATTGACAGGAAGTCTTGGTGCCATGCCCGAAGGGATGAATTGTAGGTCTCTGCATCAGTGTAGGAATGTCAGATGGTTCGATATTCGTGCCAGTTTCTGGTAGGAGTGTACAACGGCCGAAACATTGTGATAAATATGGCAACAAAGATGAGGACATTAGTCTGAATAATGTAAATAGTGTACATAATACCTCATCTCAGAAATATAGACAGACTTTAAAGTGAGATATTTATATATAAATACAATTTTTCTGTATAAC
The DNA here is from genome assembly GCA_903632075.3 of Acanthosepion pharaonis. Lineage (NCBI taxonomy): Eukaryota > Metazoa > Mollusca > Cephalopoda > Sepiida > Sepiidae > Acanthosepion > Acanthosepion pharaonis. Next base: position 5,022,948 of record CAHIKZ030000302.1, read on the forward strand.
AAGAAGAGTCCACTACATAGAAATGTATTCCCTTCAGGAAATGAGTGATCATGTGTCTCCACAACATCCTATCCTTTGTAGCTCTAGGAAATGTTTGTCTCCTTATCTTTTGCAGTTCATATTCTGCCATTCATTTACACTAAACAAACATCCTTCTTTTTCAATGTGTTTTGTCCCTTCAGGATTTTGATGATCATAGCTCTCCACAGCATCCTATCCTTTTAAATCTAAACAATGGCTACTATCCCTTGCACTTCATATTCTACTATCCTTTTATACGACACAAAGATGCTTTCTTTTTTTTTTTCATTACTTTTAAAAAAAAATGGGGCATGGGTGATCATGGTTCTCCACAACATCCTATTCTTTGTAGCTTTAAGTAGTGTTTATCTCTTTACTATCCCTCACAGTGTATATTCTGCCATCCATTGCACAAACTTGTTAATAAGGTCACTTAATATTTTCAGCCCCACTTGACCTCATGATGCCACAGTTTTTTTAAATGATGTTACCACTATAATTTCAGAGATACTCTACCTGGCTTGCAATATCCATGTACATATAATAAAAAGCTCTGGTTGGTAGATATACCCTGCTTGTGTGAGTGACTTGTAAACCCCACAAAGCCACTGGTTCCACTTGTTATAAAAAAGCAACTTGAATGGTTGTTGATGTCCAATATTTTGAAGAACACTGAAGACTAGTTCTTCCATCAGAAATAATGGCAAAGTGGTTTTGACTCAATTCCAGTCGCTGTTTTGCATCCATCTGTTGATGGCATCTTAATATCACTGGAACATGTATATGTGGATAAATAATTTTTTTTTCTTAGTGTGAGCTTAATCTTGCTATAAGCATGTTACAATTTTGTGTGAACATCTTTGTGTATTTGCTCTAAATGTTGTGTGAATTATATGGTACAAACCACAATATTAATTATGTTAATTCTCATACCTAGTTCATAGGAACTGGAATAAATTTTGAAGCAATGTTAAATTTAGTTGTTAAAAATACTAAAACACAGTGATTATTAGGCACGATGGGTATGCCGGCGTGCGTCCATTAGGCATGAAAGATGTATTGCCATATACCCATTAGGCACAAGAGATGATTTCACCAGAATGTGCATATTATACATAAATAATTACAGTGCTTATTGTCTGAACAATATCAACTTAATATGTAAGAAATCCCAAAATTAGACATAGTACATAAAAGAGAAAAGTATATCTACATTTTTTTTGTCTTTTTTTTTTTTTTTTTTTTTTTTTTTTTTTACTGACAATAAAATAAATATTAGTATTTTCATTGTGGATAGGTGCTGTTTTAATTATTCTCCCAAGAAAATAGATAAAAATATGGAGGAAATTTAAGAAACAAATTACTTAAGAAAAGCAGCAGGTGAAAGGTAAAATTGTGTATTGTGTCTTCAAAGGTTGTGAATCTCTCCTGCTGTTAGTCTTCATCTCTGAGCATCATTTGTGTTAAGAGAGAACACGAGATGGTGCTTCACATTATTTTCTTTCTAATCCAATCTTTCAGTTGTGCATTGTTCATTCAGCCTTACTTCAAGCAGATGACCAGTTTCACTGCTGTAGTTAGACAATTGTTGATGAATTGCTAACTTTACTTTGGGCATTTTTAATAACAGAAATGCAGGCATAGTATACTTTTGTCTGTGTGTTCAATTATTTACAGAGTGTTGCTTAGATTTTGCACAAGGTCTCAAGTGTGGGGTGCACAGTAAGGATCAAACTCATAACTCGGTATAGATAAGTTGTGAGCTTGTTAATCATAATAGCAGGACTCCAATGTGCAAAATGTGGACTAGAGCTGGAGTCCAATCCATGAAATGCAGACTATTCTAAGTTGGTATTCTTACTAGAAATTTCTACATTATTGAACCATTTGTATCACATTAAGGTACTCTTAGTGATTTGTATTACTATAAGGTACTCTTTTGCCCAACTCCCCAATAAATGACAGGGAGTATCCTCAATGCCAACTCTGTCTTTATATTGTACTTGTTTCATGTTGATTTAGCTTGCAAATTTTCATGTTTTTATATTGAAAATAATATTTTACATATTTTTACTATTATTGAGCTATTTGTATCACATTGAGGGTGGTTCCTTTAATGGGTCTTATTTTCATCTTTTACTTTTCCTCTAATGACTAAAGTTCAGTATGTTTTGGGTTTTTTATTATTTTCATGGATTTAGTAATTCTGGTTATAGATGTATTTGTTTGAAAATGTTTTATTAAATGAGACAGACGAGGAATATTTGTTACATTATTTGGCAAATTTTTCCTGGTGTTGATTAAGTTTAGTTAAGGTTGTAAACCTGTAATGGAACTTGCTGAAATTGTGTTATGTCCCAAGGTACTTTCATCAACCACTGATACTTTTCAAAGAAAGAAGATAAATTTTATAGACACACAAGCACATACAGGATTTGACTTAAGCAGTACATAATTGAAACTTTAATTTTGGTCCCTATAATAGGCCATTCTTTTTTAAAAGGATTTCATAAAAAGCAGTATCTGATTTTAAAAAATAAATAAAATTAAAAAAAACCAGTTGATTCTGTCCCTATACAATTGATTCTATTGTTCTTTTAATATGTGCTCCATTTAATCATAATTCATTGAGATGTATATATAATCAAATGGATAAATATAGGTAAATGTAAATTTCACCTGAAGTTTGCAAATGGTATGAAACTTTAAGTTGTGCAATCAATGTAGATTATTAATGTATATTTTTTAATACGCACACACACACACATATATATATATATATATATATATATATATATATATAAAATTATGAAATGGACACAGTCCAACAATTATTTGAAGACATTTTTATGTTTATACATTCTTTTTATAGATACAAATGCTTTGTTTATAATAAACAGTATTAAACTTACTTATTTACTTAAATATTTGTATCTATAAAAAGAATGTATGAAAATAAAAATGTCTTAAAAAATATATATATATATATATAAAACAATAAGAAAGAACAGTAAGATTTATAATCCAGTGTTCTTAGTAATTATTTTTATTTTTAAAAAAACAGTGCTCGATACAAACAGTAGTGCATAATATTATAATTATTTTGTTTTTTTATTTGATTCCTAACATTGCTTGAAAATGGAAGAAAACTGGATTTTAAGTTTAAATTTCATAATTAAATTTACAACTTTAGTTTCAGTTTTGAAACAGAAATCTGTCTCGTGATATATTCTTTTTTTAAAAATGATTATATATATATATATATATATATATATATATATATAATGTATTTTAATACATGGATGTACCCATGTAGTAACTGGTTCACCAAGCAAACAAATTTAATAACAAGCAATTTTGCTGAAAAAAAATAAATTTGCCTAACAGGTTCAAATTTGAACAACAAACTGTGAGTAGTCTACACATGCATAATAATAAACTTTATTTAATATCAGATTTAAAAAAAAAAATACACAGACTTTAAACAGAAGCAGTGACATACCTATAAGGTACTCTTCAGCCCAACTCTCCAATAAATGACTGGGAGTATCCTCAATGCCAATTCTGTCTCTATATTGTACTTGTTTCATGCTGATTTAGCTTGCAAATTTTCATGTTTTATATTAAAAATGATATTTTACATATTTTTACTAAAAACATCGCCATTAGCTTTATCATATATCAGAAAATTTCATTTCTTCTTTGCTGATCATTCCATTTATGGTGATGAAGTTGATGGTTATGTAGAGTAATTCCTGCATGGAAGAGTCTATGGCATTGACTGCATGGTAATGTTGGTGAAGGACAAGTTTTTTTTTCTCAAGTCTTTCTCCCTTGTTATTTGACTACTTCCTTTTCTCTTTTGGTGGCTTCAAAGTTTTGGGTTTCAAAGATGAAGGAATACCATCAGTTGGTACGGTTCCAGGCTTGTATTTCAAATGATTTAGGTTCAAGTTCAGTGGCTTTTAGTGTTGAGTTGGTCCTTGTATCTTTGAAGAAAGCAACCTCTGAAGTGAAACAACATGGAAACCTTGACTCTTCCATTCTTGCTACATGTCTAAAGACTGTATTTTATGAACAGCTCTTGGATACTTTGACTGTTAGCTCTTTTCAGGACTGGTGTTAGTCACATAGTATTCCCATTTGATGTTCAAAGCTTTTGCTGGTGAAAGCATTTTAATTTCATGATGGTTGCTCCTTGTCATAGTGGAGAGGTTTGCATGATCAGAGAGCAATGATGTCAGGAGTTCTAAATTCCTGGTAGGACCACTCTTAGGGATGAAGACAAGGATCCAGACTAAGCACCACCAACCCTCAAAGACCCCAATGGTGTAACTAAAAACATAATCGCATATCAACAGAGATAAGTGAGAAAATCGATTACTGTAGAAATTAAAAAGGAAATAAATTTTTAACATGAAAATAGAAGAAGTATTAACAAATTTAGTGCAGGGTGTGGAATGGTGAAATTAACAATCTGTGCCATTTTTAAGAACAAGGATGAATTAGTATTTAGATGGCTAGTGAAATAACCAAACTTTGTAAATCATGTAATTTTATTGTAGCAATTTTATTGCATGCATTAATTTCAACTCTTCTTTACTTTTGATGGGGATTAAATAAAAGAAATTACCAATGATAAAGTTGGGCATAAATTTATACAAAGGCCAAAAACAGTTTTCTGATGGCCTAAGACCTAATGCTCCCAGTAGAAATTATATGACAATGTCAGATTTTCTTGATTCAATATATTTCTGTATTTATTTATTTGTTCTTTATTTAAATATAGATTTATGTATTTCTGATTTAATTTTTTTTTTTTATGTAGACTTTAGGTGTGGATTGTGCAGATTACTCATACTTAAATGTATTTTACTGATGTGTAGATATTGTAACAGGCAAACAGAATTGGCAATCAGAGTTCAAATCCCAGGCCAGTCTGTTGTATTCATTCTAACACTCTGACCTTGGGAAAAACCCAAGGATCCATCTCTTCTCCTTACACCCAGCTATTAAATAGCAGGATAGACTGGGTTGTCTAGCTATGGGTGGCAACCAATGAAAGAGAAGGAAAATTATCAATTCAAATTTCTTGAGAAGGCAACAGGAAATCACTCCACTATATTTCCCAGGAATGCATCATAATTCTTAGTTAATAACGAAAAGGAATAAAAAAATAATGACTGGAGCAGTTAAATAATGTGTGGACTGGCCTCAAATGGTAAACTACTGGTCAGAACTCTGACAATCCAAAATGAGTTGGGCTGGTTTGAACAATATAGGTGTGAAATTCTGACAATGCTGGATTAATTTTGTTTAAATTTTAGTATAAAACCAAAAACATATGAAAGTAATCAGTATAGCTGCAAGGATAGAAGGATCAAGATGTGTCACTTTATCCAGATTTCTTAGTAAGACAACCCTGCATGTGGTGATGAGAAGTTGGTCAACTGGCTCACATCTCTCCTCTCTATCCCCATCTCCCAAAAAACAATGCCACTGCTACTTTCCCTCAGGAAATAAATCAAGTAAAGAGAAAATTGCCTGTCATTGATTCAGTCTGTGATGTAGAATTAAGGCCTGAAGAATTAAACCCAGAGATGACACACAACAAAATCCCCCAGCATCCTATATGTGAAACTGAGGCTTTTTCTGTAAATTATTATATTTGTAGTTTACAGAAACAATGCCCCAGTTTCACATATACATTACAGAAAGATTTTGTTGTGTGTTGTCTCTGGTATTAAGTCAGAATGCATGGTTGTCAGCAAAAGGAAAAGCTCAACATGCAAATTATAATTTGGAGATACCTACGTCAAACAAGTAATAAATATCTAAATGTTTTAACAGAGGAGAGAAAGTGCAGCACTGAAATGTGAAAGTGCATTAAGATAGCCAAAGATGCTTTCCAAAAACTAAGCAGAGTATTAAGAAACAGCAAAATTTTATTAGAACAATGAAAAGAGTACTGAACTATTGAATTAAAATCGGTCCTTCTGAACTGTTATATAATATTAGCCATCCTATATAGCACTGAATACTGGTCAGTCACCTCACTTGAAGAAGAGACTTGGTTTGATTTATTTTCTTTTATGACATATCAACTTCAATTGGTCATTTAATACACTATTTACATTGTTCAGACTCTTGTCCTCGTCTTTGTTGCTATATTTATCGCAACATTTTGCCTATTGTACACTCTGGCCTTCTTCAGGTGGTTGGAATGTCGAACTGAACTCTTTATTTCGCTCACTGGGGTAGACTGTTCTAGTTCCATGTGCCATGTCTAATGGATGTCAGTTATCTCCTGTTAATTCCCTCTTCAAGTTCTCTACTTCCTTAACCATGGCACAATAGATAAAGGCATTGGTTAGATCCAGTGACAGGACCCAAAGAGTTGTGAGTTCAATGCCTGGTTAAGGTAGTGGAGAACTTGGAGAGGGAATTAACAGGAGATAACTGATAACTGACATCCATTAGACATGGCACATGGAACTAGAACAGTCTACTCCAGCGAGTGAAATAAAGGGTTCAGTTCGACATTTCAACCACCTGAAGAAGGCTGGAGTGTATAAGTTTGTATGAATAGAATATATATTCTTTGCAAGAAATCAGTTTGTAGGAGATCAGGTTTCATTGATATATTTTTGTAAAGAAGGTTTTTGTTGAAATTCAAATGTATTGCTGGTAACTTCACTATAAAAATCCATTTTTAAACTTTCATAATGTTTTGACCCTAGTTTGAGATTTAACTATTTGCCCGTAGCTGGGACTGTAACAGGTGCTATCATCCCGGGTCAGGGTAAACTTTGAAACAACAGAAATTAAGAGGTCATTCTATGTTCCTCAAAACCTCCTGACCAGAGGCGTTAGTTTATCGTCATACCCAGGATGAAGAAGAGACTTGAAGCCTCAGAAATATGGTTCTACAGAAGAATGCTAAGAATATCATGGATTGGACATTTGAGCAACAAGGAAGTTTTCAGGAAAATGGAAGCTAAAAGCATGCTTATACTTAGTATTAGAAAGAGATAATTGAAATTTCTAGGGAAAGAGGAAAGAGGGCTTGGAAAATTTAATACTCACAAGATACATTGAAGTCAAGAGGGACAGAGGAAAATAACTCATAACCTTGCTAACGAGTTTGAGTAAATTGATAGTGGAACAATGTTTTGGAGAGATAACAAAAAGACAATTTATTAAGAGCTACAAGGAGCAATGGAGAGCCATGATCACTAATGTCCTGAATAGCAATGGTGCATAAAAGAAGTATACAAAGGTGGGTTGAAAAGTTAATAGGCTGATTAGGAAGGAGTGATGCTAGAGCTGTGAAATCTTGCATGCATTAATTTTAACTCTTCCTATGAATAACTGCACTGTTACTTTCCAGATAAAATGACATCTGTTCAAAGACAACTGTTCATCATATTGAGGGGGGGGGAAATCATCAACAGTAAAGTGTTTTTGATGTTGGGGAACAGATCATAGTCAAATCAGGAAAATAGGGAGGGTGATCAACCAGTTCAAAGGCACAGTCATGCACAAGGACTTGTATGCTGGAGCATTGTCCTGATGAAACAAGAGCTCTTTTGTAAGTTTTCCTGGGCATTTCGGCTTGATAGCTTCCTGTAACTGCCTCAGCATGTTACATAGTATTCTTTATTGATGGTGTAGCCCTTTTGAATATAGTCAATAAACACAATGCCTTTTGCATCCCCAAAAACTGAGACCATCACCTTCAATGTAGTGACCTTGGTTTTCTTTGGAACAGGTAAGGAGAGATATTTCCACTGCATGGATTGTCTCTGGCTCAAAGTGATTAACCCAATACTCATTATGGATTAAGAAACATTCAAGGAAATCATCTGGATCTGTCTTGAACAATGTCAGATTTTCTTGCTATGTGATCAGCTGGTATGCTTTTGATCAGTTGTCTGATGTAGCACCAACCAAAGCAGAAACCTTCATTGTGTCAAGTTCAATATGCAGAATATTCTTAACTTTTTCATGAAATAAGCTAATAGCATTGGCTATTTGATTTATAGTGAAGCACCCATCATCCATCACAATGTGGTAAGCATGATCAATGTTTTCCTCAATAGTGGCAGTTGCAAGACGTTCTGACATATGGTCATCTTCAACATTCTCCCTCCTTCTTCTAGATTCAGCTACCCACTTTCGCACTATTGATAAAGTTGGAGCATCATATCCTAATGTAGCATCTATGTCAGTATGAATATCCTTGGGAGCTAAACCTTTTTTCTGTACAACAATGCCAGATTTTGTCAATTTTCAAGAGAAGTTACTGCTAGTTATATTTGAAAACATCTTTGAACAGTCAGATGTCCATTTACCTGGAAAGAAACAATGCAGTTATTAATAAGAATTGAAATTAATGCATGCAAGATTTCACAGCTCCATCATCACACCTTCATAGTCAGCTTATAAAGTTTTCTGCCCACCCTCGTATTTCTGCACTGGGGGCTAAAATTTTTTTGTTGCATATATTCTGTTCTATATATATATATATATATATATGCCAACAAATATACACAATTGTTTTAGAATGAAATATAATTTCTTTTATGGATCTTCTGCAGGTGATGGAGTATTCCTGTATGGAACTTGCACTAGAGGGTGAGCGCCTCTGTCGAGCTGGGGACTGTCATGCTGGTGTTCAATATTTTGAAGCTGCAGTTAAAGCAGGAACAGAAGACTTTGCCACATTGAGTGCCATTTACAGTCAGCTTGGCAACGCTTACTTCTACCTGCAGGAATATGGAAAAGCTCTTGAATTTCACAAACATGATCTCAATCTAGCAAGGTAAGTTTGTTGTTTTTTGTTTTTTTTGTTTTGCTTCTTTCTTTCTTTCTTTCTTTTTTTTTTTTTTTTTTTTTTTTTTTTTTTTTTTTCAGGGTTTTATGAAAACAGTATCATTGAATGATATAAATATTACTGTATTTCCTGCCATCAAAAAAGACACTATTTTTTTTTTACTCTCTTAAAATAAGTTTTTAAAAAATTTCTTTGAATCCTACAGTTGCAGTCTGTTTGAGTTCACGTTATTTTTTTTTTTTTTTTCTTAAAATAAGTTTTAAAAAAATTGCCTTGAATCCTTTAACTGAAGTCTATGGCTTGATTTCACATAATTTCCTTTTTTTTTTTTCCTTCAATATTTTGCAAGTCAAAAAAACTGGTGTGTTCTTGAGGCCAGAATGTTGTCAACACTGCAAAACAGTAAATTTTCAGAAAAATAATTGCTAATATAAAATGTCTGTGTTATCTTTTTTTTTATTTCTTTTGTTAATTATTTACTTTTTTTTAAATCAGACGTTGCTCAGTTTTACACATTTCTCCCCCACTAAATTGGTATTTGGTGCATTGAAAAGGGACCTCAAAATTAAAGTAGAAAAAGAATTATGTGTTTAGAATATTCATAATGCCTTTCTCTGGGGGAACTGGAAGGCATGAAAAGAAACATCGACTTGATTACATCCAGTTTGATAAGAAAATTGGCACTAACTTAGCACAGGGTGGGGGGTGTGAATGTGAGTACATATAAAAATATATCAGCTTGGTCCTTTGTCCATGGATATGTAAGAAAATAACCATTACTGTCCCTAACACACAAATAACTGTTACTGTCACTTGTGATCATGAGTACCATAACTCATTATGGTTGTACAGGCACCACATGTACTGCAGTAGCAGTGTTGTGTCTTGGGAAAGATAGTCTGACAGAGCTCAACTCTCTCCAAGCTGGTTTGAATTCACTTTTCCTTCTCTTAGACTGGTTGTCTTGCTCAATGGGAGGAGAAGTGAATTGATTCATACCTTTCCCAATGTTATTTGCATGTAAGTGAATGTAATGAATGTCACTGGAATTTGAACTCTGCACTCTGATTTCTTATTCTGAGTCACTATCCATTATGCCACATCATCGTCCACATTATTCTCCTTAATATGCAAATAAACCTTACCAAGACGAACAATGTTTTGCAACCAAATAAAAAAAGAAAAATAGTCAAAGAATTGTCAAAGAGAAGCACTGGAAATTTGTGTTAGCATCAAGCTGTGGGGGGAATTGTTAAATTTGCAAGTTGATGTATTAGCTGGGAGAAATAATTGTTGGTTCAGTTTGTTCTGAAGTCATATATTCATTACCATTAACAGAGAATTCAGCTCCATTCATTGGTAAATCAAAAAAGTGCTGACTAGCTTCACATTCTGGGATCTAAGAACTTTGCTGAACTGATCAGATAGTTTTCTTAACTATCTGATCACTTTCAATCTATAACATCAAGAATAAAAGTAATAACACTACTGCCAGACATATTAATAGGCAGAGGCAGTGATATTAATTGGTTGTAATTAGGTTTTATTTACTAGAGAATGAAATAAGAAATTTGATAGAGTAACCAAGATGTTATAAGTATATGATAAGTACATTAGTAGAAATGTACTTGTTGAATAACATGAAGGAATATTGCTTTAAGCATATCCCGCATCAAAGAGTTTTGAGTATTTATTGAAAAGTTAAGTTATTTAGTCTTCTATCTCACATCAGTTAAATGACTTAGTTCACAAATGTTCTGTGAATTAGACATTATTTGATTAGTTAGGGGTCATATTAACTAGCCATTTGAAAGACACGTGAAACCAAGCTTACTAGTGGAAAATAATTTTGTATGGTTTTTGAACAGTGAATAAACCATATTATTGGTCCTGACCTGGCATCTTGGTGTCAGTCACTTTCCCACCATCCTCATGTAGCCTCTTTGTGCCTTTTCTATAAATACTTTCATGGTAATTGTTATGAACTTTCTTCTATGGTTAAATATTCATTAGGGTTTCATTTTTAAAAGGTATGTTTTTCCCCACCTCCTCCACAACAAATTGTACATATGGGAACTGGTTAGGATTTCATAGAGACTATGAGGTATTATGGTGACTGTAGTGAGAATGTGTTGCTTCAGTTTAAGAAATAGTGTGGCATGTTTGGGTCAGTAATTGTGGCTAGCTTAGTTTAAGATAAGACAGATTGAAGATCAGCCTTCCCCTCCCCATTTTGATCATGTGCCATTACTTTCCTCTATGGTACCTCAATTATATGAATTTAAATGCAGTACTAGGTTGGTAGCAAGGTCTCAACATTTTATAGTTGAAATTGCAAGATGTAACTGAGTTCTATGCTAACAGTTTCTTCTCTTACACTTCTCGCTTGTGTAACTTTCTCCCAGCTTCTTGCTTCCCTGTCAACTCTGATCTTTAATAATTTAAACACAATATCAATCGTTATCTTCTGTCTTAATTCCCGTTTCTTTAGTGTTCTCTCTTCTTAATAGTTTCTTTTTCTCATATTCTATTACAGTCAGTATGCCTTTGTGTCTTAGTGGCTTTATTGCCTTGCCTGGGATAAAATAATAAAAAAAATAATTACATAGTACTCGATTAGAAGCCATGTCTCATCATTCTACTGTTTTCTCTCACATTTCTTGGCCTATAGAAATCTCTTCTAGCTTCTTTGTTTCCTTTTAACTATGATCTTAAAAAATTTAAATGCAACATCAATCATCAGCTTCTCTTCTTGTATCCTCTTGTTGGCTTATGACTATATCACAATGAAACACTGGTTCTTGCATGATTACTGAAGTTATGCAACATCAAGTCTGGTCAGTGTCCAGATAGGTGATCATTTGGGAATTTCAAGATGCAGTAGCTTGGATGTGAGGGTGGTGTAATAAAAAAAAAGCTTGGAACTGGAAATCACAGAGCCGAGTTTCAATTCTATTCAGGTTCATTATATTCATTTATGTGCAAATACCTTTGGAAAAGTTATGAATTTCCTTCTCCCCCAGCTATGGGCTAATTAGTAGAACTTGTCAGTAAATCATTATCTCCAAAACATTCATACAATCTAAAAATATTTTCTAGTTTTAAACTGGTAATGAATTCCAGTGACATAATTTTCTTTTTCTTTGTTTTTTAAATGTTGTATATGACTCTATGATAATCTGTCACTCATCACTAGCTTTTCTATCTAATAATTGTTGTGGATCCCACGTGAAAAATAGGTATCCAATAAATGACAAACGCAAGTATTTGAGCTAAGAAATTAAATGTATTTACACAAAATACAAAAGGTAATGCTGTTAGTAAAATCCAGGAACACAGTTAGTAGCAAATGCAGATAGATATATACAGTCTCGAAGTAGGACTTCCTTAGAGTCTACGTGCTTATAACTGACTTTTACAAGAGGTTACTTCACCCCATCCGACACTCACAGATGACTCCAGTACGACTCCCTCTCTCTGCCTGACTGTGGCTATTTTATGGCAGCAGGACGAGTCCATTATATCCGAAAAGGGTGGACCCCATAACAATAATACTATCAACAGTTTTGTTCCAGTGAACAAGGGTTTACAGCAAAATCACATTGAAAAATCAGATCTCATAGGATCATCAAAGTTGAGCAATATCATGCCTGGTCATTACCTAGATGGGTTACTGCCTGGGAATACCAGGTGGTGTAAGCTTGGATGTGTGGGTGATGTAATGTATAACGAATCGGAATTTATTCACTTACATACAAATACCTTTGGAAAAGATGAACCCACCTCTTCTCCCTCCAGCAATGGGTGAATTATTTGGACTTGTATCAGTAAATTTTTATTATCTCCAAAAGATTTTTACAATCTAAAAATATTTTCTGGCTTTAAATAACCTGAAAAACATTGATAAGTCTCTTCTTGACTTATGAGTAGATTGTCCATCGTTCCCTGGTATATCGGTGGATTGATATTACATAACACTTCAATACTCTTTGCTTGTTTCTGTCAAAATTTTCCTGTTTCTTCATACTTTGCTAAACTTTTGGAAGACATGTTTTGCTATCCCAATGAGCCTTCAGATATAACAGATACTTAGTTTTTTTTTTAATGTTGTATATGACTCTGTGATAATCTATGGATCATCAGCAGCTTTTCTGTATATTCATAGTATCGCTAACTTTGTTCCTGTGAACAAGGGGTTACATCAAAATCATGTTGAAGCACCAGTTTTCATATGATCACCAAAGTATGTGAGGCAATTTTAAGAGAATTAGAATTCCTACTAGAAGAAAGGAAAAGGAAAAAGTGGAGAAACTACCCCCCCTTCCATCGTTGGATAGTACGGGGAGAATATGAAGTTGGAGAGTGGGGGGATATGACATGTAGGAGAGAGGGAGAAAACTACGACACTACTGAAGAGAGAGTGGAAACTATAATGTTGTTGGGGAGATTGCAAACTATGACATTTGGAAGAGAGAAAGAAAGTTTTCTTGATTTTATGATAATTACTTTAAAGATCTGCAACCTGACAATTATAAGCTAAATTTTTATCTGATGTTTTTGCTGTATAATATTTGATGTATGTATGGAAGAACATTGACCCAAAAGGAAATTATATGGAAAAATAAATGTATATTGAGTAAAATAAATTTTTTGAAGGAATTGTTAGGTAAGCTTAGTATATTTGAGAAGGATATTAGAATAATCCAGAACTTATACTTGGAGGAAACCACCTGAATGCTAATAAAAAATGAATTCAGAAAATATACAAAAACAGAAAGGTGTGTAAGACAAGGATGGGTCTTCTCACCAGATTTATTCAACCTTTACATGAAGTGATTCTCAGAGAATTCCTACCAGGATTCATTAATGGTGACAACAAATTTAAATACATTAGATATGCAGATGATAGTGTTCACAGCAGACATAGAAAGGTAAATACATTAAGTCTTCCAGATGTAGCAAAGGAAAATGAGAAAAGATTATATTCACTTAATAATTTCAACTCTTTCTGATGTTAAGTACAAGTGTCTTATTTGATTCTGTTTTTTTTTTCTAAAATTTCATCTCTCTCTCACTCTCTAAAAGCATTATAGTTTCCTCTCTCTGCATTATAGTTTGCTGCCTCTCTCTCTCTGCATTATAGTTTGCTGCCTCTCTCTCTCTCTGCATTATAGTTTGCTGCCTCTCTCTCTCTCTCTCTGCATTATAGTTTGCGGCCTCTCTCTCTCTCTCTCTGCATTATAGTTTGCTGCCTCTCTCTCTCTCTGCATTATAGTTTGTTGCCTCTCTCTCTCTCTCTGCATTATAGTTTGCTGCCTTTCTCTCTCTCTGCATTATAGTTTGCTGCCTCTCTCTCTGCATTATAGTTTTGCCTCTCTCTCTCTCTCTCTGCATTATAGTTTGCTGCCTCTCTCTCTCTGCATTATAGTTTGCTGCCCTCTCTCTCTGCATTATAGTTTGCTGCCTCTCTCTCTCTGCATTATAGTTTTGCCTCTCTCTCTCTCTGCATTATAGTTTGCCTCTCTCTCTCTCTCTGCATTATAGTTTGCTGCCTCTCTCTCTCTGCATTATAGTTTGCTGCCTCTCTCTCTCTGCATTATAGTTTGCTGCCTCTCTCTCTCTCTGCATTATAGTTATAGCCTCTCTCTCTCTCTCTGCATTATAGTTTGCTGCCTCTCTCTCTCTCTGCATTATAGTTTGCTGCTCTCTCTCTCTGCATTATAGTTTTGCCTCTCTCTCTGCATTATAGTTTTGCTGCCTCTCTCTCTCTCTGCATTATAGTTTGCTGCCTTCTCTCTCTCTGCATTATAGTTTGCTCTCTCTCTCTGCATTATAGTTTTGCCTCTCTCTCTCTCTGCATTATAGTTTGCTGCCTCTCTCTCTCTGCATTATAGTTTGCTGCCTCTCTCTCTCTCTGCATTATAGTTTGCCTCTCTCTCTGCATTATAGTTTGCTGCTCTCTCTCTCTGCATTATAGTTTGCTGCCTCTCTCTCTCTCTGCATTATAGTTTGCTGCCTCTCTCTCTCTCTGCATTATAGTTTGCTGCCTTTCTCTCTCTCTGCATTATAGTTTGCTGCCCTCTCTCTCTCTGCATTATAGTTTGCTGCCCTCTCTCTCTCTGCATTATAGTTTGCTGCTCTCTCTCTAGTTTCTCTGCATTATAGTTTGCTGCCCTCTCTCTCTCTGCATTATAGTTTGCTGCCTCTCTCTCTCTCTCTGCATTATAGTTTGCTGCTCTCTCTCTCTCTGCATTATAGTTTGCTGCTCTCTCTCTCTCTGCATTATAGTTTTGGCTCTCTCTCTCTGCATGATAGTTTGCTGCCTCTCTCTCTGCATGATAGTTTGCTGCCTCTCTCTCTCTGCATGATAGTTTGCTGCCTCTCTCTCTCTCTGCATTATAGTTTGCTGCCTCTCTCTCTCTCTCTCTGCATTATAGTTTGCTGCCTCTCTCTCTCTCTCTGCATTATAGTTTGCTGCCTCTCTCTCTCTCTGCATTATAGTTTGCTGCCTCTCTCTCTCTCTGCATTATAGTTTGCTGCCTCTCTCTCTCTCTGCATTATAGTTTGCTGCCTCTCTCTCTCTCTGCATTATAGTTTGCTGCCTCTCTCTCTGCATTATAGTTTGCTGCCTCTCTCTCTCTGCATTATAGTTTGCTGCCTCTCTCTCTCTGCATTATAGTTTGCTGCCCCTCTCTCTCTCTGCATTATAGTTTGCTCCTCTCTCTCTAACCATTACAGTTTGCTCCCCTCTCTCTCTAACCATTACAGTTTGCTCCCTCTCTCTCTAACCATTACAGTTTGCTCCTCTCTAACCATTACAGTTTGCTCCCTCTCTCTCTAACCATTACAGTTTGCTCCCTCTCTCTCTAACCATTACAGTTTGCTCCCTCTCTCTCTAACCATTACAGTTTGCTCCCTCTCTCTCTAACCATTACAGTTTGCTCCCTCTCTCTCTAACCATTACAGTTTGCTCCCTCTCTCTCTAACCATTACAGTTTGCTCCCTCTCTCTCTAACCATTACAGTTTGCTCCCCCTCTCTCTCTAACCATTACAGTTTGCTCCTCTCTCTCTAACCATTACAGTTTGCTCCCTCTCTCTCTAACCATTACAGTTTGCTCCTCTCTCTAACCATTACAGTTTGCTCCCTCTCTCTCTAACCATTACAGTTTGCTCCCCTCTCTCTCTAACCATTACAGTTTGCTCCCTCTCTCTCTAACCATTACAGTTTGCTCCCCTCTCTCTAACCATTACAGTTTGCTCCTCTCTCTCTAACCATTACAGTTTGCTCCCTCTCTCTCTAACCATTACAGTTTGCTCCCTCTCTCTCTAACCATTAAACTTTGCTCCCTCTCTCTCTAACCATTAAACTTTGCTCCCTCTCTAACAATTAGTTTGCTGTCTCACTCTCTCTCTCTAATCATTAGTTTGCTTTCTCTCTCTCTAACCATTACAGTTTGCTTTCTCTCTCTCTAATCATTACAGTTTGCTTTCTCTCTCTCTAATCATTACAGTTTGCTTTCTCTCTCTCTCTAACCATTACAGTTTGCTTTCTCTCTCTCTAACCATTACAGTTTGCCCTCTCTCTAACCATTACAGTTTGCTTTCTCTCTCTCTAACCATTACAGTTTGCTTTCTCTCTCTCTAATCATTACAGTTTGCTTTCTCTCTCTCTAATCATTACAGTTTGCTTTCTCTCTCTCTAATCATTACAGTTTGCTTTCTCTCTCTCTAATCATTAGTTTGCTTTCTCTCTCTCTAATCATTACAGTTTGCTTTCTCTCTCTCTAATCATTACAGTTTGCTTTCTCTCTCTCTCTAATCATTACAGTTTGCTTTCTCTCTCTCTCTAACCATTACAGTTTGCTTTCTCTCTCTCTAACCATTACAGTTTGCTTTCTCTCTCTCTCTAACCATTACAGTTTGCTTTCTCTCTCTCTCTAACCATTACAGTTTGCTTTCTCTCTCTCTCTAACCATTACAGTTTGCTTTCTCTCTCTCTAACCATTACAGTTTGCTTTCTCTCTCTAACCATTACAGTTTGCTTTCTCTCTCTAACCATTACAGTTTGCTTTCTCTCTCTAACCATTACAGTTTGCTTTCTCTCTCTCTAACCATTACAGTTTGCTTTCTCTCTCTCTAACCATTACAGTTTGCTTTCTCTCTCTCTCTAACCATTACAGTTTGCTTTCTCTCTCTCTAACCATTACAGTTTGCTTTTCTCTCTCTCTAACCATTACAGTTTGCTTTCTCTCTAACCATTACAGTTTGCTTTTCTCTCTCTAACCATTACAGTTTGCTTTCTCTCTCTAACCATTACAGTTTGCTTTCTCTCTCTCTAATCATTACAGTTTGCTTTCTCTCTCTCTAACCATTACAGTTTGCTTTCTCTCTCTCTCTCTCTAATCATTACAGTTTGCTTTTCTCTCTCTCTCTCTCTCCATTGCAGTTTGCTTTTTCTCTCTCTCTCTCTCTCTCTAACCATTGCAGTTTGCTTTTTCTCTCTCTCTCTCTCTAACCATTTCAGTTTGCTTTTTCTCTCTCTTGCAGTTTGCTTTTTCTCTCTCTCTCTAACCATTGCAGTTAACTGTTTCTCTCTCAAACCATTGCAGTTGCTGTTTCTCTCTCTCTAACCATTGCAGTTGCTGTTTCTCTCTCTCTCTAACCATTGCAGTTGCTGTTTTCTCTCTCTAACCATTGCAGTTTGTTTTTTTCTCTCTCTCTAACCATTGCAGTTAACTGTTTCTCTCTCTCTCTCTAACCATTGCAGTTTGCTTTTTCTCTCTCTCTAACCATTGCAGTTAACTGTTTCTCTCTCTCTCTCTCTAACCATTGCAGTTTGCTGTTTCTCTCTCTCTCTCTAACCATTGCAGTTAACTGTTTCTCTCTCTCTCTCTAACCATTGCAGTTTGCTGTTTCTCTCTCTCTCTCTAACCATTGCAGTTTGCTGTTTCTCTCTCTCTCTCTAACCATTGCAGTTTGCTGTTTCTCTCTCTCTCTCTCTCTCCATTGCAGTTTGCTGTTTCTCTCTCTCTCTCTCTCTCTCTCTAACCATTGCAGTTTGCTGTTTCTCACTCTCTCTCTCTAACCATTGCAGTTTGCTGTTTCTCTCTCTCTCTCTCTCTAATCATTAGTTTCCTCTCTCTCTCTCTCTAACCGTTATAGTTTCCTGTCTGTCTCTCTCTCTCTAGCTGTTATAGTTTCCTGTCTGTCTCTCTCCCTCTCTAACCATTATAGTTTCCTGTCTGTCTCTCTCTCTCTAACCATTATAGTTTCCTGTCTGTCTCTCTCTCTCTAACCATTATAGTTTCCTGTCTGTCTCTCTCTCTCTAACCATTATAGTTTCCTGTCTCTCTCTCTCTAACCATTATAGTTTCCTGTCTGTCTCTCTCTAACCATTATAGTTTCCTGTCTGTCTCTCTCACTCTCTAACCATTATAGTTTCCTGTCTGTCTCTCTCTCTCTCTAACCATTATAGTTTCCTGTCTGTCTCTCTCTCTAACCATTATAGTTTCCTGTCTGTCTCTCTCTCTCTCTAACCATTATAGTTTCCTGTCTGTCTCTCTCTCTCTAACCATTATAGTTTCCTGTCTGTCTCTCTCTCTCTCTCTAACCATTATAGTTTCCTGTCTCTCTCTCTCTCTCTAACCATTATAGTTTCCTGTCTGTCTCTCTCTCTAACCATTATAGTTTCCTGTCTGTCTCTCTCTCTAACCATTATAGTTTCCTGTCTGTCTCTCTCTCTCTCTCTCTCTCTAACCATTACTACTTTCTCTCACACTTTCCTTTCTCACCGTTATAGTTTCCTCTCTCTCTCTCTAACCATTATAGTTTCCTTTCTATCTCTGTCTCTGTCTCTCTCTCTCTCACACACACAAACACACACACACACACACACACACACACCATTATAGTTTCCTTTCTATCTCTTTCATAGTTTCATCTTTCCTTTCTTCAATGTTCTTAACTTCAAAATTCTACAGCCAACATCTTTACCAGATGAGGCATGATCTCTACCCATTAAACTGTGTGTAAATAAGAAAAATCCATTACTTTATTGCTGATATCATCAAGCTGGGACCTTCCGCCCACCATGCGACTTCCTTTTTCTTACCCCTACTCATTGCCCTTCAAGCTTTCTTGTTCACCAATCCCACGCTTGTGTCAGCATTAGTATCATTAAATTCTTTGCCTTTAAACTCCATCACTGGAAAACTAACACTCCTCATTTCTCTTATTTAGGCTCCTGTGTAAGTTGTCCTCTTTGACTCTCTCGGACAGTCATGAGAATAGGTTTGTCGTTGTCTTTAAGAAGGAATGAGTTTTACCAACTTTTATGATTATAAAAGCAACAACAGGTCAATTGGGGATGAAGATGGAGATAGAAATGGTGATGTGTTCATCTAACCCATATCACAACCATGGTAACAATGTGAAGTAACTATTGCTTTTCTTTCTTTCTTTATCATGTGATTTAGTTTTTCTGTTGTTAGAGAAAGGAGGAAGTAGTGATTTCTAAATTTTGTTTTTATTTCTGTTGCTTGTTTGGCCAATATGGTTCTTTTATTCAAATGACTGCATTTTATTTTGCTACTTTGCAAAGTCTTCAGAATTGTTTTCATTCAGCTTTTCTTTATTTTAATTTCACCATGTTTTTCATTTTCTTTGTTTTTGAATTTTTCATTTTCTTTGTTATTTACTTTCATTTTATTTTCTTTTTCTTTTTCTTTCTTTTTCTTCCTGTTTCTACTTTACCTTTTTTTGTCTTTGTTTTTTCCTCCTCTTCGCCTTTGTTTTCTCCTCCTCTTCGCCTTTGTTTTCTCTTCGTCTTTGTTTTCTCCTCCTCTTCGTCTGCAGTATGTGTTTTTTGCATCCTTCTTCCTCTCCCTTTTTTCTTCCTCTCCCTTTCATGATTTTTTTCTTCCACTTCCTTTTTTTTAGTATATTTCTTTTTTTTTTCACTTCCTTTTTTGTATTTTTTCTCCTCTTCCTTCATGTTTTTTTCTCTTCTTCCTTCATGTTTTTTTCTCTTCTTCCTTCATGTTTTTTTCTCTTCTTCCTTCATGTTTTTTTCTCTTCTTCCTTCATGTTTTTTCTCTTCTTCTTTTATCCCTCTTTGTTCTCTTAACATTTTCTCTTCACATATTTAAATAGACTAAACATAGCATCTAATTCATAATATTTTGCGCATGTTTTCATTTCTTGTGTCAACTGGAAAATTTTCTTAGATATTGAAAATAAGCCGTCATTACTCTTTATATCATTACAGTATGAGATATATCAATGGGAACATATAAGTTGTTCTTGTAAATTTGTTTATTAAAACAAATCCAGTTTCATATACTTAGAAATAGAAAGTACCTCTTTAGTCCAGATGACTCCCATGTCATGTCTTCTTTTGAATCTACAAAAAATTAAATTATTTTGTGGTTCTGTTATAGAATTTTTCAATTAACTTTTAAGCTTCAGTTTAATTGTAATTTAGTATTTTACAAACCAACTTAAATATGTTAAAAAAAAAATTTTAAATTGAATTTAAAAACTCTAAATTCAACAAAAATTGCTTGAACTGCATCTACATTTAACAACTTGGAATTTTCTTTTTCGTTTTTTTTTTCTGCATTCAACTAAATCAGTTTTAAGTATCAGAACTTATACTTTTTTATCAGTTTTATTATAATTTATGTAAATTATGTTAATATAGAAAGTTTTCCTCATGGCACAGTGGATAAAGGTGTTGGTTAGATTCAGTGACAGGACCCAAAGAGTGAGTTCAATACCCGGTTAAGGAAGTGGAGAACTTTCAGAGGGAAATTAGCAGGAGATAACTGATAATTGACATCCATCAAACATGGCATGTGGAACTAGAACAGTCTACCCCAGTGAGCGAAATAAAGGGTTCAGTTCGAAATTCCAATCATCTGAAGAAGGCCGGAGTGTACAACAGCCAAAACGTTGTGATAAATATGGCGACAAAGATGAGGACAATAGTCCAAATAATGTAAATAATGTACATAATACCTAATCTCAGAAATATAGACAGACTGCCAATTTTAAGGTTAAGGTTATCTGCTTAAGATTCATTGTTTGATTCATTTTCTGCAGCTTATCAAACTTTTGCAGGTTATTTAAAGCTAGAATATATTTTTAGATTTGCAAGTTTTTTTTTCTTTTCTTTCTTTCTCAAGAATAGTGATAAAAGTCTGGTGGGAGAACAGGTGGATTGATATCTTTCCCAAGGGTATTGCTTAATCAATAATAAACAATCAACACAAAAATAAAAAATACTAAGATTTTCATTTCTCCTCCATATTTCATTTCCTGATGAAGCTTAAAAAAAAAGTAAAATGTGTTAAATTTATAAATGTTTATTTTTCTTAACCTTTCACACACACACACATACATACATACATATATATATATATATATATATATATATATATATATATATATATATATATATTATAAATTGATTTAAAATGTT
Organism: Acanthosepion pharaonis; assembly: GCA_903632075.3. Classification (NCBI taxonomy): domain Eukaryota; kingdom Metazoa; phylum Mollusca; class Cephalopoda; order Sepiida; family Sepiidae; genus Acanthosepion; species Acanthosepion pharaonis. The sequence goes on from CAHIKZ030000302.1 coordinate 5,044,287, forward strand.
TTTTCGCTACAGTTCTAACCATGTTTCAAAATGGAAAAAATATCTTGTTGTTCTTTCTTTTTATTATATATATATATATATATATATATATATATATATATATAATATTTTTTCACACACACACACACATATATATATTTTTTGTTTTTTCTACTGACTCTCCTATCATTTTCAGTGTATGAGAATCAAGCAGTTCAGTTATTAGAATCATCCTGCATATATCATTTGATTGTAGTGGTGAATGCTTGTGCAGAACCAACCGCACTTTTTGGAAGAGTTGAGCTTGAGAGAGAGAACTGGTACACATTATGTCACAAGGTCCGTAAATAACCCTCTGCAGGTTTTCAATTCAAAATAGTCCTTCTAGACTGTTTGGTACTCAAGGCTATGGGACCCAGTCTGTCCTGCTATTTACCCATAGTTTATTCCTTTCCCAAGGGTATTAGCACATAAGTAAATGTAATGAACTCTACTGGAATTTGAACTTGGCTCTACAATTCTTCAATCCGAGCCATTATCTATTACTCCACCATGCTTCTCTATATGTTGTTTTCATTTACTTTCACTGTATTTACCTCTTTGCATGATACATGTGATACAAAGTCAGTCAAAAATTATACAGTCTTCTATTGCCAATGCTGTAAAAACATCAGAACACCCCACAACTTTCTCCTTTAGGTCAGTGGGGTATGTGCTGCTCTAAAGTTGTTATATCCATAGACTAGCTGTATCTGCTTCAGGTTTGTGTTGCCTTTCACTAAATCAAAATTGATGCCGAACCCATCCCAGAATAGTCATCCCTTGTTGAGGGATAAATACTTATGTGTGTTGGTTCAGCCATAGGTAGATTTCCATATGTAATGTAAATATGTAACTTCATTCTTATATATATATATATTTATTTATATATATATATATATATATATATATATATATATATATATTATAAAATAGTCATTCAAAGAATAAATCAATAAAATTAATGTAATTTATGGTGAACTCACTTCGCTAACTTGGTCCATATTGCTTACAAGTACTTTCGGTAAAAACATTTACCATCCTCAGGCATAGATTTTTTTTTTTCTCAATTTCAGGTGATTCTGGGTAAAATTCCAAGATGAAAATGAATGTGATACTTGTTGAATTGTTATATTAATTGTTATATTAAAAAATGTGTGCTATTATTAACAATTAAAAATTTTTTTTGAATGTGACACTAGATTTTTGAATATTGAAGTAGTGTAGTAATTAACAATTTCTATTATTGTAAGTGTTTTTTCCATTGACATGAAATGGTCTATTGGTTCAATAATTAGAACAATATCTTAGAAGATTTCAGAAATTTGTTTTTACTGCAGATAGAACCTTTTTTAAATTATTGAATAATGCAGCTTAATTAATATTGTAAAATAGCCATTCAAAGAATAAATCAATAAAGTTAATGTAATTAATGGCAAACTCACTTTGCTAACAGATTAAAAAGGCATTTACTCACTGACCACTCACTGAATAACATGATCCTTGTTTTTATTAATTGTATAATGGATTATATGTTCAGTTCGTATTACTTGCAAGTACTTTTGGTAAATTTAATACACAATAAAATCCAAAATCACCTCTTATGGGGAATAAGCTTATTGCTCTGTATTAATAAATACATTGAGCTCTTTTTTGTGGAGCAGTTTTATATTACCAAGATCCACATACAACAGATTAATTACATACATATATATATATATATATATATATATATATATATATATATATATATATATATATATATATATATATATAATTAATCTGTTGTATGTAATCCAAGTGGATCTTGGTAATATAAAATATTGAACTCCCTACTCAGTTTATTTATATATATATTGTTATAATAAAAAAACAAAGCATTGAAGCAGGTGGCTTGCAGTTCGAACAGTATTGGTAATTAATTAATTAATTTACTGTTGTTTACCATAGTATTTTATTGTTATTAACCAGAACCATTTTAATAATAAATTTCTGGACTATTGATTAATTGCTTTGTCATAATTGTTATTGTAAGTAGCTTCATAGTGACTTTATTGCCACCCAATATATATATATATATATATATATATATATATATATATATATATATAAAAACACAAAAAAGACATTCTAGGTTTAAATAGGAATTTAGGCATACTCAGTGAATACAGTTCCAACAAAAAGCCATCTACAAACCCTCTGTATTCCTAATCATAGCAAACAACTAGCCCAAAACTATTAGATTTCAACAATAATATAACACATGCAAAAAAAAAAAAATTCTTCCTTTAATTTTCCTACAGAAACCAAATAGTGTCTTTTCCTGTCTTTCATTGTAATCAAAACAGAATAGTTCATTATTTATTCGGTATTGGCCAGGCATAATGGTTGTGTGAACTAAGGAATGGAGGGACGAGCACAATTATAATAGGATAATCTGGAACATGTTTTCCTGAGTGAAGTAGACTTCCAACTATATCACAGTAAAACACTGGTTCTCTTATGCTGACTGAAGTTAAGCATTGTTAAGCTTGGTTCGTATCTAGATGGGTGACCACTTGGGAATACCAGGTTGTGTAAGCTTGGGTGTGCAGATGGTGTATTGGATAACAGCTTAGAATTGGAAATCAGAGATCCAAGTACCTATTCCAGTAGGTTCATTATATTCACTTTCATTCAAATACCCTTTGGAAATATATGAATCCATCTCTTCTCCTCCCAGCTATGGGTTAATTATTAGGACATCAGTCGATCATTATATCAAAAAAATTCTTACACTCAAAAAATATTTTCCGGCTTTAAATAACCTGCAAAAGGCTGATAAGCCGTAAAAAACAAACTCACCATTCAAACTATCCTAACTATTTAGCTTCGTATAAATAAAGCACGTGAAATTAAAAAAAAAATAAACAGTGCTTTTTCCTATCATAATTTGTTATATATTATTGAAATAATATGAAATGAATGTGTATCAAAAATGAATGAAATGTGTAAAAAAGAAATGAATGTGTAACAAAATTTTAAAATTTTTGCTGTCTTTAAAACAGATTTTAAATTTATATATTAACACATATTTTCTAAGGTAATGAATTTTTATCACTCCGAAAGATTTTTTATCACTTTAAATGTTCTTCCTAGTGAATAGTTATATTTGAGTAGATGCTCTATTTATTTATTTATTTAGGAGGTACGATGGGTAATGGATAGTGGCTCCAATTGAGAAATCTGAGAACCAAGTTCAAATTCCAGTCAGATCCATTACATTCACTTACATGCTAATTCCCTTGGGAAAGGTATGAATTCTCTTCTTCTCCCCCCAGCTATAGGTAAATAGCAGGACAGACTGGGTTTTATAGCCTTGAGTGGCAACCGGTTTAGTAGAATGAAACTGATTTCAAAACCAGCCTGGAGAGGACTGGGCTCTGTCAGGCTAGCTTGCCCAAGAAAGACCACTTCTACTGCAGTAGATGTGATGCTCCTATAACCTTGATGGGTCATAGGATTTGTGATTTTTTTTTTATTTATTAAACAGTATATTTATTTTTGTCTACTGGCCTGAATATTCAAAAAAATCTTATTAAAGAAAAATATACTATCGCCAGCAGGATTTGAACCTAAATAAATTTATTAATAAATAAATGGGGCATCTACTCAAATATGAGTCTTCACTAGAAATAATGTTTTAAGTGATAAAAATTAGCACATATACAAATATATTAAAACAGGGAAAAAGAACAGGATAAAAAAATTACTTACCATAAGTAATTTGTAAATTAGTAAATAATTGATAGATTGATAATTGATGAAATTACGATTTTTTTTTTTTTTTTTTTTTTTTAATTTTCTAATCTAATACTTTATGGTAAGTAATTATTCTCCCTCACTCTTTCTTCCCCTCTTTTAATATACAGAGTGCAGCAAAAGTAATCTCCACCCTTTTTTTTTTTTCTTTTTTTATTGACGTGAATAAGATGTGGAGCAATTGAGTGGCCATCACAATCACCAGACCTAACCCCACCAGATCTTTTCTTGTAGGGTGAACTGAAAGATCTTGTTTACAGGCTCAAACCAAAAACAATTCCTGAATCAAAACAAGTAATTTCTTATAAGTTTACTGAAATTAATGTAGAAATGTGTCAAATTGTTTGTAGAAGTGGTGCTGATAGAATTCAACACTGTATTGAACATGAAGGCAGCATGAACATGTCAAATAATTTAATTATAAGAAATCGTATTATTTTCTTAAACTACTCTAATTTATTTTTGTTCAATAAAAGTTAATAAATAAAAAAGGGTGTTATATTTGCCACACCCTATATTTGTATATAAGATATATTAATATATACTATTTAAAATGTCCATCTTTAAAGCTATAATGAAATTAAAAATTGTATGAATGTTTGCTTGTTTCATTGTAAAATTCAAGACATTAAAAAGCATGACTTTTCTTTAAAAAAATCTTTTAATTTGAGTATAAATTTGATATTACAAAGCAGTTTTCATATATCATTGCACAATCTCCAAGAAAAAGAATATATTATTTAAACTGGTTGAGGCACCCATGTAGAGGGGGAAAGGTATGATTTTTTTATTGGGATCTAAAATGTTTCCGTTTTATATGAAGTGATTTTTTTTCTAAGTCTGTCTTCTAAGAGGCTTCCGCTTTGACTGAAGGGGAATGAAAGTGTAACTGAGTGGTGTGGAGACCAAGCAATGACAAACTATACATTGATTATTTCCAGATGCTTAAGATCCAAGAGAATTAGTTCTGGTCCACCCTTGGTGGGAGATGGACTGTCCTTGAGTAGTTCTGATACCACATTCATATTCCCAGTCACACATTGGGATGGGTGAAGAGCTGGTATGGGAAGAGTTGATATTTGAGATTGACATACCAAAAGTTTTCCTAAGTGTTACCTACTTACCCACCCAGGCAAGCAGGAAATGCCCTAAATAAAATGTCTACATATATTATTGGAAACAGTGTTTGTGTTTTCATTTCTTGACATGGCATTTATTTTTGATTTCGATTACCTTAACTGTAGAAAATTCAGCGTTGTCTTGATCAGTATGGTACAATGGCTTCGTTTTTGAGATATTGAATGCTACCAGCTAGTTTTTCCTCAATTGAACTGTTGTTACTTATGTCAGAGAATAGATCAGCTTCCAGGCTCTGGTCATCTTGATTTTCAGAGATGTACCCATCAACTGTGTCATCACTGGCAGCAGGCCCTTTCTCAGCTTTCGCATGAGAATCGAGATGTAACATGGGATAATCATTAGCTGGTCCATGGAAAGCTTAGGCCAGGGTCCAGTGAAAGATAGAAAAATGAAATGAATTTATAAATAACATTTCCAGAATAACTAATGCTCTCTTCAGGACTCAAGATAAACCATTAACCTTTCCAAAACAGAAACAATGATCTGGAATTGGAATGAAAGCAATGATGGCCCCTACACTGAATCCATCATAAAAATTTAGGATGTAGATAAGGCATTCATTCAACATATATTTGAAATTTTGAGATTTTTCAATATTGTTCTGTGACCTCATAAAAGTTGATGCTATGTGTGCTCTCTTAACAATTAGTCATTTTATGTACCAATGCTATAAAGCCAACATCTCCACTTTACTAGATACCAAACATACCAAACAATATGTAATACTTTGCAGTAGTGATAGAATTAATAATTGTTTTAAGAGGAAGATTTTACAAATTTCAGCTGACAGTAGTACTGGCTGCTGGGTCAATAAATGCCAAATGTTTCCTTATAAGGAAACTGTTGATTTCAATCTTATTCTGATTGACTACAAAACACTTGCACCTCCCCTTTTATAGGCAGAAGTACACAAATGCATCCTGGGATGTTTTTCTTAGCCAATAAAATAGGCCAGTTTGCAGTTTCATATGACTCAGTCCCTATCTGCCTTGTCTTGAAGTCAAAGCACTACATTCATTTGTCCAAACTTACTTTTGTATGTCAATGTCAATTCTTAGTTTGTGAACTTTTTTGCCAAATTACTGTTGATTTGTTTTGCATATAATGTTTGCTTTTTGCTTTATATTCTTTTTGCTCTGTTCTTTTCTTTTTCTTGTTATTATAAACTTTATCAATTCTGTTTCATGGACCGTTTTGTTATTTATTTACATTTGACCATCGTTACTCACTCCACAGAAACATTTGGTATTCATTGACCCAGCTAATATTACGGTTATGATGGACCTTGTTTGACTCCTGTTTTTGGTTTGTAAAATATAACGTATATACATCATAACAACAAAGTGAGACATTTATATATATGTTGAAGGATTTATTTATCAGAAGAATTTGGTTGTACTAATTCGGTAGATATATGAAAGTTCTTGTAATGTTAGTAAATGTTTCTGATTTTTGTGTTTGTCTTGGTGAATGAATAAATTATTTGCAAGTGATAAGTCTATTATAAAAAGGTAATATTAAACATGAGGAAATAATATTTGTGTAAGACTTATCCATGGTCTTCATTCCTGGAACTGCTCAATTTCATGTGCTCTTCTTGTGAGGGACTGGTGAAAAAGAGTCTCTAAATTTCCTGCCAGTAGGGAAGTTTCCTTTCTATGGAATCATGGGAATCAGGTTTTTGGTTTTTTTTTTTTTTTTTAATTTCTTGTGATCACAAGATCACTACCTTACCATTGACAAACCAAACTCTTCTGAACCCAAATTGTACTGGCACCAGTTTAAAAATAACTTTTTGTCTTCCTCTCTTTTTCTGACTATTTTGCTTAAGTTTTTTATTTTCTTGATTTAAGATGAAAACTTGGTTTTTTTTTTTTTTTTTTTTTTTCTTTCATGCATTTCAGTAAAATTTTCACTTTCTGAAATTATAATTTTTAATTTAAAATTTAAACTGAACCAGGATATGGTTTAAATTGAACCTTTCTTTCTCTATATATTGTGATCATTTTGTTTAAAATGCATATTGATTTCAGAAGAAACCTTGGAAATTTTCAAATATATTTCAGTGAAACTTTCTCTTTTGTGAATTTATAGGTTATAATTATACATGTATAAATAGATATTTTTGAAAAAGAAAATAAAAAAAAAATGGTTAAAACTGATACCAGTAGGATATGAGCTAAAATATTCAAATGTTGGTGGTCAGATTTTCCACTATCTTATATTTTAAAGCACCAGAATCAACAAATGATAGTCATCCACTTATGGTCTTTGAGTGTTTTAACTTGTACCTTTAAACAAACAAGGCAATAATGTCACTAAGATGCAAGGAGATACTGCAAGTAAAAGGGAAAAGAGAAAGGACAATAAAAGGACAGGATTCAGGAAGTATGGGACAATTTGGTGAGATTATTTAATTTCCTTCCACTTCCCAAATTCTGTGATCAGTTTCAGGGACTTTGAGATCCAGTTAAGAAAAATGCCTCAAAATTGCCATAATTTCAGTACTTTATTCACCATTACATACATTAAATACCAAAGTTATAGTGGAATAGTATGGGAAATGATACATAGTATTATTATTATAATATAGTCAACAGATAGTCGGTAGATGTGTATATAAAATAAAACTTTGATGTAAGAAAAAAAGGATTTTTCCTAATATTTGGCTCTGTTCTTAAGCGACACTGTCAGATTTTATTATGCAAGTCAATGCCTTCACAACAAAATAGGTATTAATCAAATAGCATTGGTTAAATTTTCAGGATTTATGCAATACTATGTAGAAAGTGGTGGCTTTATCTCGATCTCAAGTGTTTCCATTTGATGGACCAACAGATGCTTTCTTTTGAAGTTTGGACTTATAAGCAGCATCCACTTTTGACTGAAATGGGAAGTAAAAAAGTGAATTAGAGCTTTTTGGAGATCAAGTGGCAACAAAACCGGAAACAGGGTATATCCAGGTGTTAGTCTATATAAACAAACATGCTTGGGATCAAGAAGAATTCTAGGCTGCCTTTGGTAGGAGACTGGCAATTCTGAAGTCATTCATTTTGCCAGCCACCTTGTGTAGATAAGCGAGGGGTTTGTAAGGGGGGGAAAAACTTACATAGCAGAAGGTGTCCCAAGTATCACCTACATAACCACCCAGTATAGCAGGCAAAGCCCTGAATAAAACATCTGCATATAATATGAGAAACAGGGCTTGTATTCTTACTTCTCAACATGGCATTTATCAAACTTGTGAGCATACAGCTGCCTTCCCCAGCTTTTGGTGCACTCCAACCGGATTGAGAATTGGAATGCGATGTGAGGGTAATCACTGGTTAGTTTGATGGGAAGCTTAGGTGAGGGTTAGGTGAGTGTCACATATGTTTACATTTATATCCATACGGCAGTTTGTGTATTTCAGCATATATTATCTATCCATACTAAAAATATTGATTGACTTGTTTTGAGAGTATCAAGTTTTATCGTGCAAACAAAAAGTGCAGATATTTTTTTCTTTTGAATAAATCCTGAAAACTATAGAAAGCATCTGTCTATATTTCTGAGATGTATTGTAACCATTTACACTATTTAGACTATTGTCCTCATCTTTACTGTCACATTCATAACATTTCAGTCCTTGTATGTTGAACCAAACCCTTTTACTCCATGGGAGTTGAGTGTTCTGATTCCACATGCCATTCCTTTTCTGGATATCTCAGTTTCAGTTAATTCCCTTAAGTAACTCTCCAAGTTTTCTTCACCTCTGCTGTGGTTTTCACAACTCATAGATATGACAATAAAGATGAGGACAATGGTCCAAATAATGTAAATAGACTACAAAAGGTTTGATTATCACCTAAATCATTACTTTATTATTTTACATGTTAATATGGATTTTATGTGGTTCAGTTTGAAGTTCTCTGAAGGTTATTTGGATTTACTGACACATGAAGAAGATTACAGAGTATAATGGCCAAAACGTAATGGCAATTGCAAAGATGGGGTTATTAGTATGAATGTAAATAAATAGCTTATAATCTTGTCACTGGAAATAAAAATGGGCACTACTTAGACTGGTCCCCTCATGAAAGATAAAAAATTATTTTTGGAAATAATTTTTGTACATTAGCTTTCATCGATTTTTAGAAGTGTGTGTGTGTGGGGGGGGTCCTGTTCATTAACTCTATACAGTGTAAAATCAGTACCTGACTTTTATAGAGTTATCTGAACTTAGTTGTTCTACATTCAAAACCAACCTTTTTTTTTTTTTTTTTTTTTTTTTAACAGATTTCTTTTAGATAAAGAACAAATAGATGTATGCATTTTTAATTAAAATTTACATAAGTTAATAAAAGTACGGCAGTACTAGCATTTCAGCCAATGAATGTTGATTGTTTTCTTATAAGCAAATGGCAAATATTACCATTGCCACATATCTGCTTATTTTTTTCATTTAAGATGAATAATTATTATCCCCCCAATATTTGAGCTTAGAAAAAATATCTCCAGAAAGAACTTAAAAAAAATTTTTTTTTAGATTCAGAAAATTGATTGGGGGTGGGGTAAGAATATGTATATATCAATGACAGTAAGTTTTCAAACTTTGTAAATAACAGCTGAATTTAGTAACTGTGTAAAAAGAAAATCTGTGACCAATTTTACATTATGAACAAAACCCAATTCTTAATTGATAGAAATTTTTTTTTTTTTATTTTGCCAAATGACATGTCATGAGAATGGTCTAAAAGAATGCTAATCTACAAAAGTTATTCCCTGAAAAAATTTTTTCTTTATTTTTAATAGTGGACCATTATATTTAAGTATTGCCCACCCATTTTTTTTTTTTTTAATGAGTGGATCACTATTTAAGTAGTTCCCAAAAATAAAACCTAGACAGCAAGGAGTATAGTATTCTCAGCCGTATATAGTTACTCAGCAATAACGAAAGCTATTGCTGATGCATAAATCAAAAGGTTTAATGTGATTGGAAACAAAACAGGAAGCAATAAAAAAGCAACACTAATTATCTAGCTATTCTATTTCCTGTATAAAAGGCAAAAGATTAATCGCTACAAACATTTTTGGGATTTATTTTTCCTTGTTCTCTTGCTCAGTCTGCTAAGCACATGTTTAAATCATCGACCTGACTTGAAAAAATAAGTCAAAGGAAATTGGTTTGCCATGTAAATAAGGCAAATGTTTATTGTATTTAATTGGGGCAATATGTTTTTTGTTTTAGTATTGGATTGGCATAAAAATTTGTTCTGTATTCTTAGATAGCATTAGGAATATTGAGTTGTAAAAATGATTTTATTAAAAATAATTACTTTAATTGTATTGTCATGGCTGACTGACAGGACAAAGTCAGAATAACCTGTGAAACAAGATATGTTTTTCTTGTTGAGATGTCTACGTATTTATATATGCTAGCATCAGTTTTGTACTAAAAACGTGAACGACAGTTGTTTTTGGAGAGAATCTTTGTCCTACATTATTTCTTATTAGTATAAATGTTCTTGTTTTTTGTTTTTAATTATTATTATAAATGTTATTTTTATTCTTGGAGTTGTTACCCCCGTTTTTTTTTTGTTTTTTTTTTTTTTTATCTTATTAAGTGAAGTGAACAACTCTTATTTGTACCCACTAAAAACAATCTTTATAGTAATAAGAAATAATGCTCTGTGGCCAAACTGGTATAGGCAAACTTCAGCTTTGTGGTTTCCCATTGTAATGACTGTGATTTCTTTTTATCATTTCACTCCAAGCAAGACAATAAAGCCTCTAAGACATAGGGGATTACATTAAAAAAAAAAAAAATTCATTTGTTTTACATATATAGATTTATATATTGATATTTATTTATATAATGTTTTCTTTATACCCAATGAAGGACAGCTCAAGTTGGTACTCAAGTTTTACGCTCATGCAATCTTTTGGCAATGACAGGGGTGTTCTTATCACTTAAAAGTCATGAGAGTGTGAAAACTTGAGTAGTGACTCTAGATGTTCTTTATTGACTGCTTAGATTGTGAAGCATTTTTGCTCTGTCTAGATAGCCTAGATGTTGAGCACTTTTGTTTTTTTTTCTTCTCTAAGGTATTACGTATTTTGACAAGTTGTCTATTGTTTACACCAACAATGTTGAGTTCTTTAATAAGTATATTCCCTGCCTTTCAGTAGTGTATTCTCTTTTACAATAAACCCCTCTTTCTTTCATCTATGTGTGTGTTGCTGTTCCTTCACTCGAGTACCACCTTTGTCTGTTTGTAACCTCTTTAAGGATACAACATTAAGTAAAAGTGTCCCTTTCCTTAAAACATCCTCATTCCACATATGGTCTATGACATTCTCAATATCTTTCTGTAGGACTTATGTCCATTAACTCCATTCACCACTTCATCTGTGAGAAAATTATTCAGCATTCACTGCCATATAGGAGGATTGATATTACATATATTACACACACACATATATATATATATATATATATATATATATATATATATATATATATATATGTGTGTGTGTGTGTGTGTGCAGGTCCAGGAATTAAACTCTTAATTACTATGAACTAATGGTTTATCACACTTGACTGCATTCACTAAGGCTTCTCTATTTTCAATATTCATGTTTATACATTAACAGTATTTTTTTTTCTCTTGTAAAGAATGGTATTGTAAAGATTTTCTTTATGCAAAAAAAGAAAAAAAAAATGAACCAGACAACTTCTTTGTCTATTGGGAATATGTGACAAAACAACTCAATGGTTGGTATAATAAGAATTTTTTTTCAATAAAGCCAATTAAGAAAAACGTTTTCTCTGACTTAAATGAAGACTGTCATTAATTTTTCACTAGTATTTAATCTTACATTCAGTTGCTTTTTATTGTAATTCCAAAATGATTAAGTTCTTTCTATTCTAATACTTTCTTTTCTTGCATTTCTCACTCATGGAACTCTCTTCTGGTTTCTTGCTTTCCTGTCAAATCCAATCTTCAAACATGTAAGCACATCATCACTCATCATCCTGTTTTTTTTGTTTAATCCTGTCCTTTTTATTGTCCTTTTCCTCAGTAACATTTTTGTAATTACTTTCACTCTCAGTAACCAATTGCGTCTTAGTGGTTTATCATCTTGCTTAGGGTCAGTCATGCCATACATGATACACACTTAAACAATCATGTATCTTTTGATACATGACTTACAAGGCAGATTTTTCCCGCAGTAGGTTGCCATTCCTTTCTGCAGTAGACCAGTTGCCATCCAAAGATATAGAACCTGGTCTGTCCTATTTACCCATAGCTGGAGGGAGAAGAGGATTCATACCTTTCCCAAAGGTATTAGCATGTAAGTGAATATAATGGATTCAATTGGAATTCAAACTCAGCTCTGCGATTCCTCAATCCAAGCTGCTATCCATTACTCCACTATGCCTCCTGTGCTTAGGGTGAAATGATTAATTAAAAAAGAATTATTCCATGATTTTAGTTACGCAACTTGGAATGAAAATAAAGACTGAGCATTTAGCAAAATTCAAACAGGTATCACTTATCTTTGGTAGCATGTCTTTCCGTGACAATTTATAAATGAAGCTACAAAATTGACCTGACAAAAAGTCATGAAGTTATGGGAAAGCAGTGTTCAAATACAAAATCAAAACCCAGAGACATAATTCCAAAATGTATAAATCAGTCTCGCAAGTCCAAAGTCAAAAATACAAGGGCGGGGTCAAAAATCTGTTTTCACAACACGCAATTGTTGGGGTGTCAAAAACTTGTAGGCACAACTTACAACCTATAACTGTCTTCACCCCTGAAGAACAGAATCCTGCTGTCATCCAATGTAGCATTCTTTTATTGAGGAAAGAAAGGCTGTGATTAGTCAACACTGGTAAGCAAGTACCAAAAAAATTACCATTTTTCAAGGTGTTAAGTCGATCCGATCTTGCTTTTCTTTTTCAACAAACAGCACAGAAAATGCAAATTATTTTTTTTTTTTTTTTTTTTTTTTTTTGAGGTAAGCCTTTATTTTTTTCCTTCATAGACACACAGAAATCTATCTACAATTTTTAACATACAACATGTGTTAGCACGCGATACCCTGTCTTCATCATCAGTCAAACCAGGGGTGATCTCACGGTTTCGTGGCTATGGCGGGACCGCCACCCCTAGCGCCACCAGCAGCGTTTGCCACCAGGCAAGGTATGAAGATAAGCTAACTAATTGTTCCTTTAAGTAAAATCTATCTGCAATGAAAGTTTCTTGAATGCGTTTGCTGTTATTGATGCGCTCGTAAAAGTCGTTATAGACGACCACGCAAATATCTCACTTGCGCATATTAGGTCGTGATGTTGTGTGCATTCTATTTGCTTGTTTTGATCTCGACCAAATCCAACTTGACGCGTGTTGAACAGTTTTTTGAAGGCGATGTGAAACGCTTTTCAACCAACGGCCAGTGATGCCTATTTTTGAAAGGAAGGAAATGACCGAATGTCCCAGGAACCCACGACACCCAATCTCAATAGGCATCATGTGACACGTCCAACCATTTTCCATACACTCGGCACGCAGTGACTCATACCGGTTTTTCTTTAGTTCGTGCGCCTCCACCCTGTTCTCTTCCCAAGGGACTGTTAGTTCTATTAGGAAGACAGTCTTTTTAGAGTCGGACCACAACACAATGTCGAGACGCTTGTCTGTCTGTGCGATGTGTATTGGAAATTTTAAGGATATCATTAGATCCACTAAAACCTTCCAATCACTGGCACCACTCAGCAGCTTTATATTGGGGCTTGTTTGTTTTTTCTTTGCAGGGCATCCCCTTCCTTATGGAATTCAATCTTAGTTTCCTTGGATGCCACAAGCTGTTGATTTGCTGTCTCACATTGTATTCTTATTAGATCCCTTATCACCTCTAATACCTTGTTGTGTCGCCATGTGGACAAGCAGAAAGCACATGACGCAAGGTACCTCAGTCTTTTTGACATGAAAAACAGAGATCTGTATCTGTGTATACTCACATTTTCGGGTTTGTTTCATTTGGGAGAAGATCGTATGTAGATTGAAGAAGGAAAGATATCGCCAATGGTTCCATCGCAATTAATGAATTCCACGAAAGTTTAATGGGTTCGATATCATTCCACGTTGTCCACTTACATTGTTTCGCTTGAGTAATAGCAGTAGCTATTCTATGCTCCTCTTTGAACATTTTGATTTCTTCAACTACCATACGCCTTTTTCCCTTTGCATTCTCCTTGGAGAAGTATTTGTGTGTCGTGTTACCCAATCCAGCCTGATTATTCTGAATCATGCCCATGATATCTCTGACTCGCAGGCTGGTTTCTGCTTCTTGTGTGGCCTCTGCAGCTGACCACTTTGTACCAGATTTAATCTCTGGATGCGCCTTCCGTATGCAATCATCAGCTGAGTCTCTCATCATCATATGAAAGCGTACCTTCCCAACCTTGAATTCCTCCACCAATGAATTCATAGGGAGCTACAGATGTCCAGAGTTGGTATATAGGCCCACTTTTGAAAAACAAGGTGGAACTCCAAGCCACTTACGCAAGTACTTATTGATCACTTGCTCAATGCGCCCAATACGAGATAATGCAATTTCATACATTTGCAGAGGCCACAAAAGGCGGGGTAATAGACCATGTTGATAGCACCAGGCCATCATTTTGCCAGGCAGGTAGGTTCTATCGATCGAAATTAGACCCTTTAGAGTTGATTTATGAACCTCCGTACCCCGATGTTGATCAGTCAGTGGGATTGTATACAGTCGTCCGAGGCTCTTTACTGGCATTTCCTTAACTGTTGGTATCGTATCATCACCAATTTTAAAATGAATCTCCTTAACAGATCCCCTAAGTAATGACAGGCTTCGACTTTTCTTGCTGTATATAAACTGTAATGTTAGTTATTTTAGTCTGGTGTCTTGTCATTTTCTGCAAATGTGCAATGAAACATCTGATTGTGGATAAAAATCAAGGCACTAAAGCCTCTAAGATACAAGGGGTTACTGGGTGTGAATAAATTAGAAAGCAGAAATATTATTAAGGAGCAAGAACAATAAAATAGTAATCAATACAGTAGATAATGATTGACATTTCAATTTTTGAAGAACAAAGTTGACTGGAAAGCAAGAGGCCAGAAGAGTTTTGCAAGCAAAGAAACTGTTAGCATAGAACTTATGGTTACATCTAGCCATTTCAACTGTAAAAATTGTGTGACTTAACTGCCAATCTGATATTGCACTTGAATTTGTAAAGCTGAGATGCCAAAGAGGATAGCTTATCTGAACAATTATCATAAAACTATTTATAGAAAAGGTACAGAGAAGCTACATTATCATAGTAGGAAAATGGCTGAAGGTGGCAGGACAGGACCGATAATATTGCATGTTCTTCATTTGACTACAAATCAACAATTTGCCCTTGCATACAAATCAACAATTCACCCTTGCATGGAGTATTGCTGCCATATATGGTCTGGAGCCCCTTCCGTTTGCCTCGGGGTTCTTGATAGGCTCCAGAGGCGGATATGCAATATAATTGGCCCTGCTCTGGCATCTCGTCTAGTCACTTTCTCAGAGACACGTTGTCGCCTCTCTCTGTCTGTTTTACAAATACTTTCATGGCAATTGCTCCAAGGAGCTGCATTCGCTGGTTCCCAGACTTCATGAGTTCAAGCACCCTATGAAGCTGGCATCCCGCTCTCACTCCTTCACTGTTTAAACTCCTAAATGTAGCCGTCTCTTCTACTCCAATAGCTTCATGTCTCTCGCCTGTGGAACTCCCTTCTCTATTCCAGTTTCCCTGAGAGCTATAATCTCCAGCTATTCAAATGTAATGTTAATCGACATCTCCAGTTGCCTTGATCTATCCACTACCCTTCTCCTCATCCTTTCTTCTATCACTCCAATCTGTTCTTGCTCCAAGTCTTCTGTAACCCCTTGCGTCCTAGTGGCTTCCCACCTTGCTTGGGGTGAAATGCTTAAAAAAAAAAAAATAAATAAAAAATAAAAAAGCACCAGACCAGATGTGTCAGCAATATGGACGAATGGTAGACTTATAAATATGTAAGATAGATTCTAGTGAGAAAAATTATCTAGCATGACACAGTAAATTAACTTCCCTAGCAGCTGACCTAGCAAGTGATTCAATACAATCACTCCAGTTCATGTCAACAGAAAACATTAGCCAGAGAAGGTACAATAGGTCACTCTCCTGGAGGTTAGAATCAGCTATTTTGATGGCAGTGGAGGATGTGGGGGACACGAACGTTCTCTCAGTGGTGGGAAAGTGACTGGAGCCAAGATGCCAGGTCAGGACCAATAATATTGCTGATTCTTATTTGGATTTTATGAAGAATCTCTAAATATACATCAAGAGCCCTTGACCAGATATGGCAGCAATATTCAAAGCTTGGACAAATAGTAGAATTATAGATAGATTCTGGGTAGAAAAATTGTCTAGCATGACACTGAACTAACTTTATTAGTAACTGACCTACTAATGAATTCAATACAGTCTTTCCATTTCATATTAGCCCAAGAATGCTTTTTTTCTTTACTTCTCTCTCTTGCAGAAGTTTGAAATACTGAATTATCTTCCTTTTCTAAGAACTTTGAATTAGTGCCTGTTACAATTCTGTATAGTACAAGCTATGTACTATATGTTCTTTATTTTGTCTTAAATTAATAGGCAACTATTTTGTTTACTTATACTAGTAACAATCTTAGATAAAACCTTTATATACAAGCCCATACAATGCTGGTAATAGACCCAAGCCAGATAGAGATTATAAGCCCCATTCTTCTTCTTCCTCTATGTACCATGTCCTTTCAAATCATTGGCAATCATAGCTCTCCAACAATTTCCTGTCCTTTGTAGCTATTAATAAATTTTGTCTTTTTGTCATCTCTCCCAAACCCTGCTCTGTCATTCATTCACTCAAGCTCACCAGGTAGGTTTTGTTTTGCTTTCTTCTCTCTCTTATTTTCAATCTCTCCTATGAGTATCAAATTTTCCAAGCCCTCTTTCCTCATTATGTTCCTCAGAAATTTCAGATATCTCTTCCTGATGTTAAGTATAAGTGCTCTTTTTGTTGCCATTGTCTCTAGAACTTTGTCATTGCTCACATGTTTGGTCCATGGTCTTCTCAGCATCCTTCTGTAGAATCACATTTCTGTTGCTTCAAGTCTTCATCTGTTAAGAGATTATCCAGTATACACTGCCATATTGGAGGACTGATACTACATAACAGTTCAGTACTCTTGTCTTTGTTGCTAACAATATTGTCACATCCTGGGTATGACGATAAACTCATGTCTTTGCATCCAACAGCAAGGCCTCAGATAATGTTTTCGAAAAATAATGTTGCCAATACGTTTTCAAAACCATAATGTTGCCAGCTATGGGTAATGACAGATAAACGCTTTTTGAAACCATAATGTTGCCAGCTATCCATTTTGAAACCATAATGTTGCCAGGCGTTTTTGAAACCATAATGTTGCCAGCTATCCATTTTTGAAACCATAATGTTGCAAGGCTATCCATTTTTTGAAACCATAATGTTTATCCATTTTTGAAAACCATAATGTTGTTAGCTATCCATTTTGAAACCATAATGTTGCCGCTATCCATTTTGAAACCATAATGTTGCTATCCATTTTGAAACCATAATAAGCTATCCATTTTGAAACAATAATGTTGCCAGCTATCCATTTTGAAACCATTTTTATTCCATACAGCTGTGCTTTTTGAAACAATATAGGCATTTAAAATTTTTTTTATTATAAACATTTAAAATTCATTTGGATTTTGCAATAACCTACAGTGGTTGATATGCCATAAAACCCAAACAAACAAACAAAAAAACAATATTGTCCTGTTTCTTTGTCCAGATTCTGGAAGGAATCTTTTGCTATCCAAACAAGCCTTCAAATTTCCATGTCACACTTTCTGTCCTTCAGAGTCTGTCTATATTTCTGAGATGAGGTATTATGTACATTATTTACATTATTCGGACTATTGTCCTCATCTTTGTGGCCATATTTATCACAATGTTTCGGCCGTTGTATGCTCTGGCCTTCTTCAGGTGGTTGGAATTTCGAACTGAACCCTTTATTTCACTCACTGGGGTAGACTGTTCTAGTTCCACGTGCCATGTTTGATGGATGTCAGTTATCAGTTATCTCCTGCTAATTTCCCTCTGAAAGTTCTCCACTGCCTTAACCGGGTATTGAACTCGCACTCTTTGGGTCCTGTCACTGGATCTAACCAGCGCCTTTATCCACTGTGCCATGTGTCCTCGAGGAGAATGTAAATAATGTACTTTCTGTCCTGTGTTAATGTGTCCCAGATAATTAAATTGTTGCTCAACTATTTTTATAATCAGAGTTAAATAGATCTGATTTATGTATGGTGATATACATGTACTTATAGCATATATGATGTACTTAGAAATAACAGAAGAGAATAAAATAATTTGTTATATGCCCATTCTGTCATGGCTCTCCACAATGTCCTATCCCTTGTAGCATTAAGCTATATTTCTCCCTTTACTATTCCTCCCAGTTCATCTTTTGCCATCCATTTGTACAAGTTTATTAGGTATCTTATTTACTGTTTCTCTCTGGCCAACATGCCTTAATATATCCTGTGAGTATCAAATTCTTCAAACCCACTTTCCTCATTGTGTGTCAGAATTAAAAAAAAAAAAAAATAATAACAATTTGAAAAAGAGAAAAGGTTAATGTCAAGCAATTTTAGCCTGGTTGTATATCTAAATGTATTAGGCCCCCTCAAAATGATAGGCCCATGTCAATTAGGCCACCACCTCTCTTTGTTCAGCCCTTTTTTGTTTTTAGGCTAAGTTGGTTAATTTAACTATATATCAAAACTTGAGTTATTCAATGTCTGTTCATATATATATATATATATATATATATATATATATATATATATATATATATATATATATATATATGTTTTAAGGTGTATTCTATTTATGGGATAAAGTGCCAAAATCAGATATAAGGTGTATGTAAATATAAAAGTGAACATTGATGTCAACACTCAGATGCAGCAGGCTGTTTCATGCTGGACGCAATCATTAAGCTGTGAGACTCCTATCCTGACAATTGCATCTAGTATGAAACAGCCTGTCACTTCAATGTTCATATATATATATATATATATATATATATATATATATATATATATTAACAGATTTTGTTAAATTCTACCAATAAATTGTTTTTTTCTTTCTTTTAATTTTTTAATAAGATAGTACATTGTGTTCAAAATTGTGGATAAACTGCCCAAAATCCATGTTTTTGTTCAAGTAATTTTGACCATTGTAGTCATTAATAAGAACTGGGTATTGTCAGTATGGGGGAGAAAATTTTGTTGGCTACATCCTGGCATTTTTGGGACCCTAGAATTTGAATTGGTTCAAAGCCATTGGAAGCCTATGTTCAACTTATCTTTCCCTGTTTTTATTTGTTGCTATTCATTTTCTCTCTCTCGATATTGAGCACTCTAATTGCAAAGACTGCTTGCTATAAAATTGTTATCTCCTAGAAATACAATGGTTGGTCATTGTTTTAGTACAACACAATCTTTGTTTTATATGTATGAAGATAAATCAAAATTTTGTTTATTTTACTCCATATTTCTATATTTGTCATTCTCACAAGTAGAATTTGTATTGGTAGAAAGAACAAGTAAAAAGATGGCTGTGTGAGTAAAAGACCCCCAAAAAATGTTGATTACAATATTGAATTCAAACACTGGATCTATGATAGCCTTAATGTCTTCGATCAGGCTCAAATGACAAGGTCCATTAACATAATTTTTGGCATAAATACTCTCAAAACATTGTGATATAGCCTATGTGAGGTTGACTTTGGAGGTCATTTTGAAGGTCACCAGAATTCATTAAAGAGCACAACATACCATTTCTTGCCAAATGAAGCAATTTATATAAAGAATTTTCATAATTCCAACAGACTTCTTCTCCAGTACCTAATTGAAAGTGGATTATGGTTTATTTCTGTTTTTAATTTTTAAGGAAATTTTCTTAGTTCTGGAACCAGCTCATTCAGACTATTATTTACACAAGAACTATTGTTGTTAACATACCCAGGTTTTGTTGGATTCTGTATTTGTGATTTGAGCAATAAACACTCCTCCCTCATAAATATAGTAAAATTTAAGCAACTATTTATATTGTATATTTGGGTACGAATCCTTATTTTATACATGTTTCATTGAATATGATGGCTAATGAATATTTTTTAAGTTTTTTTTTTCTTTTTTTTTTTTTTCAGTTTTTTTGTAGTATTCTTAGAATTTTTCTTTTATGAGGACTAAGAGTATGTAGAAACTTTCTATAGTGACTATTTTCCTGAGCACATTCAGTTAATACTTTAGCCTTTTTCAAGGTAATTTTCAATGTCCGTATTTAATTTCCTATAATGTGTTAAGTGAGAATCGTAGTAATTTCATTTTTAGTAGAGATTTTGTTTTGTATTCAAAAACCAGCCAAAATACCTTGCCTCCTTTCAATCATGACTTGAATATATCTCTTGGAATTGGTGAATGTTTGTTCATTTTTCCATAAGGAATAAACAGCACTTATGGCCTGAAGATCCTTTGCAGTGAAAATCTATTAACTGCTGTGAACGTTTCTTTAAGTAATATGTATGTATGTGTATATCACTTTCATCTTGCAATAGAGGAATACATGTATTTGTGCAATTTAAAAATCTAGCTAAGTAATTATTTCTAGAAGAAATAAAACTTTTTAGTTTGAAAATAATTTATTACTGCTTTCCAGACTTACGTGCTCACATATATTTGTCTTTAAGTGTAAATGAGTGTAATTATTATTGATACAAAAGACAACTAGTTGGCCAAATTCTGATTCTGATCAAGGCTGTTTTGAACTAAGACCTTTAGGAAAGGCATGAAACAGAACCTCTTTTTGCTTTGTCTCGTTGCTAAACATTCTGACAAAAGTATCATTATTGACAAGCTGGGGAAATGTTCAGTTAGGAATTCATCCTTGACCCTGGTACCACATAACCCAGTATTATCAGTATCATGTTACTGAAAAAGACTGTAGAATGGATCAATCAAAATGCATGTGTCAACACAGACTGAAAGAAGTAACTAACAAGAGCAAATGTTGTGTTTCGATGTTGAGAACAAATCTTGATTACATTGCAACTAGTTTAAAAAAAAAAAATCTGTACAATTCATGAAGTGGACAAAGTTGGCTTATATACTGTTGAACTTTGACATGAGCAGTAGTTATGAGATTGTAGCTATCATTCTTGAACTTACATTTCCAGTTTTCAGAGATAACCCCAATAGAAAATATTCCTATCAGATGCTATTTTAAATAGTACAGATGTATCTGATAGAAGTATTACCTATTGATATTATCACTTAAAAATGAAAATGTAAGTTCAAGAATGACAGCTACTGTCTCATAACTACTGCTTATGTCAAGTTGAAAAGTATATAAGTAGGTATGCTAGTCTTGTGTACTTGATTTTGATAAGTTGAATACAGCAGTTATAGACCAGAAAACAGATTTGAGTAACTTTGATAAAAAACAAGATTGTGTGAAAACTGTTAAAGCATTTCTGAAAAGGACACAGCTTGTGGAATGTTCACATTCAGTTGCGGTGAAGACCTATTGACAGTAGTCTGGGGGTAAAAATTACCAACTGCCAACAAAGTATTGCATGACCAAATCAAATCTTTGTCATAAAAAAGATGATTTTCTGTCTATCACATTTTGTCTGTGTCCAACTTTGCTTGCGTGCAGAAGTCCTGGTCATCTACTGCAGCCTGGAAGTCTCTGGTTGTAATAATTCTTCATGCCATCAGATAAAGACTCCCCAGGCCAAGAGAGTGGGATTACCCTTGGGCAAAGATTTTCCAACTATAAATTATTCCCACACAGGACTGTTTAGAAAATTTATCTGGGTCTACTGATTAATTGCAAGACAGTCTTTTTCGGACAGACATGAAGGACAAACATGATGTAACGTATATGCTTATCTCTGTGTAATGCATGAGTGGCTTACATGTGCTTGTGTTATTGAATGTACACACATTTTGACTGAGTTTGAACTAAAAAAAAAGTGAAATTATACATTCTCTTCTTATTCAGTCTGGACAAACCTTACCCAAAGCTGAGCAATTAAATAATTTTAAGCCTCTCACTGCTCTATCACTACTTCCATTGAAAGTGCTTGGACAAACTGCATTCCTTGTTTGCCAATTTTAACCTTCAGGATAGGACTATGCTTATTCCCTCTATTCTATTAGGGAGAAGTAAGTTCCACCTAAGCAGCTTCTTCCTGCAAACCTGTGGAACCAACCCCCAAGAAGATGTTTCCTCAATCACTACAATCTTAACCTGTTCAAATCTAGGGTTAACCATTATTTTCCCCCACCTATCCACACAAACTAAGCCTCTTACTCTGTAACCCTCTACCATGAGTGGCCCTCAAGTCTTGTACAGGTTGAATCTCACTGTTAAAAAATTTTTTTTTAAACAGTAAAAAAAAAAATCAGATAATTATAAGATATTATTGAACTTTTTAGAAATTATTCAGTAAAAAATTATTTTTAAAATATTTTGTAGACATATTTTTAAGAGTGAAATTGAATTAAAATATGCACATGCAAACATACACACATATATACAATTTGAATGAAATTGAAATGGACATATGTGTCACAAGAGTTAATTTCTCTGTCTGCCTGCAACACCTAGGTAACGGGGGGGGGGATCAGCCAGCTCTTTGAAATCCTTTTATGATTCCTTAAACTGAATATCTATCTATATAATACTACAATTCTGTGATTGTGTGCATGCTTGTGTGGTGTACCTGCCCGGTGCATAATGATTTACAAGTTGATTATACAGTATTGTTATTTTAACTTTCTTCAAACAGACAATTTTTTTGATTAAAATATTTTTAAGTTAAAGACAGACACAAAGAGATCCCACTTAGCTGTTTTGTCCAGTTCTTTGTCGAGTAATTTTTTATATTTTTTTAAGCAAACAATATTTTAAAATATTTTTTGGCATATTAAAAAAAATGTTTTTAAGTTAATCTAATTTAAAAAATATTTTAAGTCAATAATATGTAAAAATACAAGTTGTTTATAGAGTAAAAATTTTTATTTTAACTTTCTTCAGACAATTTTTTTAATGTTGAAATTATCTTCAATTTTTTATAGCTTGAACCGTCAGTGACCCAAAAAGTCATCTAGTATTTTCTAATAATGAACATTTTAAATGGACAAACAATTTGAATTGTAAATTTGACCCTCTTGCTGTCAGCAAAATGACAGTTTTTTTTTTTGTTTTTTTTTAATCAATTTATCCCAAGGCAATAATGCCACTAAGATGCAAGTGGCTACTGGGAGTGAAAGAGAATGAGAATATTTGGAGGAAACAGGAAACCCAATCCTAAACCGGAAACAAGGGATAAACATCTACTCCTGTTCAAAAGGCTGGATAGGAGAATGAACAGGACAATAACTTACCAAACTAGTCAATGTTAAAACTGAACAGACACTTCCCTTCCAATGACAATCCACCAAAAGATGAAGAAAGGATTGTCACAAAACAATACATTTCTGTCCAAATTTCTGGGTTAAGGAGTTATCATTATTTATATTTTCCACAATTGGACTGTTGTCCTCATTTTGTTGTTAAAATCACTTTTAGCAAGTAGCACAAATACTTAGACACAGGGGAAATGTGGTGGTAAAGAAACGACTCAACTGATAGTAGCAGATAGGAACCGCAAGGAGGGTAATCAACAAAATAGTGTCACACGTCCAACCTTCTCACGAGCAAAAAGCTCAGTGCCCAGAAACAAAAATGCACCTGCTTTATACAGCCGAGGACCAACCATAATTTGCATGTGAATGACGAGACAACGAGACTTCGCGTTAACTGTCTGAGACCGCCTGGCATAAAACATGGGCGCCACCATTTTGGTTCTTTTTATTGTTGAACAATTGGAGTTTGCATGTCGCACAGATTCGCGGGCGTTTCCGAGGTAGGCCATTTTCACAATTTTCCCCACAGGAAAAGAACTAGCAATTACTGAGAAGTACTAAAAAAGACAACCAACATATCCCTAAAAATGAATAATCCACGCCATAGATTTGAACAAAGGGGTTGGTTTGAAATGCCTTCAAGGTTACCTAGATTGAGAAGCACCTGAAAAAGGCTGAATTGTCATCATAGTAACAACAAAGATAAGGAGATTGGTCCAACTGTAAATAATACAAATAATACAATACACTAATCACTTTTGGACATTGTGATAGGGCACTAAGAGTATAATAGTTAACCAAAAGCCAGTGCCTTTAATGGTTACGCAAGTATCAGAAATGGACATTGTATCAATGAAAGAAAGTGAACTTGTTTCACTGATTCAAATTCCATTTCTGATACACAATTCTGGTTTATACATTGTTGATAAAGTTGGATATAGATTTACTCATGCATGTGTACAGCCAGCAAAGGAGTCTCTATTTTGATGCAGTAGTTACCAAATTAATCTCAAAAGCTATTGATAGCGATTTCAGACGTAACAGGATCATTCACAACTTTGATTTGATTGAATCAGTGGTTCCCAAATGGTGTGACACACCTCATAGGTGTTACAGAAGAAGGTAGCAGGTGAGGCAGACTGATTGAAAGACAATCAAAGATTTAGAAACAGTTTTTAAAAATTCATATACCAAAAATAAACATGATTTCAAAATTTAAAATATTATTATGGATTACTTGCAATTGCATGTACAAGTCCTAGTATAAATAATTATTGACTGATTTTATCATTGTGATATTTTTGCATTATATCAAATATTAAGAATATAATAACTAAGCTCCACAAATTGGAGGAGAGAGTTATCAATGATAATGTTCTGACTTCAAATCTGTCGTTATCTCCCTTTAACTCTCTCTCTGTTTTTGTATTTTTTTTATCACCTAAAATTTGAGTCACAAGCAAATTTTAATTCTGAAAATGCAGCCCAGAGAAAAATAAACTTCCTGGAGAAATTAGGAAAATACATATTATTAACGGAAAGAGAAGCAGATAAGAATCGTATTTTCATTGACAAAGATGAAAACAAGGAACGAACCCTTCTTTCTTAAGGTTGAGGTTATGAGAATCAATTATGTCATGCCAAAAAGGTGTTCTGATTTGTATGAAAGAAGTCATAGAATTTAAATTAATGAGGAGAATAAACTACACCATTTCTCTTACACATTTTAAAAATTAGATTTGTCGCAGACAATTATGCACCCTGAGAAGTGGGCAGACTCAGAATACTGAGAAGGAAAGAGGAAGGAGCAAAATTTAGCCCAGCTTTTGCAGAGTAGCAGTGTGAGATGTGAAGTGAAGCAGGTTGGAGTTAAGGGAAAAGCAATCCCTGTGACTACCCCCAAGGAAGGTGAATAATTTTCAAATTTCAGAAAGTTGATTAAGAATGCAGACATAGGGAACAAAGAAAGCCCTTATTAGAATTAATGTGAAAATTAAAGAATCAACAAATTCCCATAACCCTCTGGCACCACACCAGTTTTGGGTCAAAGTACATATAAGCAAATGACTTTGGGGAGCTCATAGATTTGGGGCTGAGATCTTGCATTGAGAGCCTCTAAAATGTATGCCTGCTGCCAACCAGAATTCCTGATTCCAAGAC